>JAJJWX010003419.1:4200000-4629126 GCA_023529315.1 Papaver bracteatum
GTACTTGGTCACATTGTGTCTTCTCAAGGGCTCGAAGTGGACAAGTCAAAGATAGATTTAATAAGAAACTTACAATATCCCACTTCAGTGAGGGAAGTTCGTTCTTTTCTTGGTCATGCAGGTTTCTATAGGCGGTTTATCAAGTATTTCTCCAAAATCTCCATGCCGATGTGCAAGTTACTACAAAAGGAGGTACCTTTTGACTTCAACAAGGAATGCAAGGATGCTTTTGACAAATTGAAGGCAATGTTGACAAGTGCGCCGATTATCAAGTCACCGGATTGGAATCTTCCATTTGAATTAATGTGTGATGCTAGTGATTATGCGGTTGGAGCCGTTTTGGGTCAAAGAGTGGACAAGTTGTCCCATGTTATCTATTATGCATCTAGGACCCTCAATGATGCACAAATCAACTATTATACCACGGAAAAAGAGTTATTGGCTATTGTGTTTGCATTAGAAAAGTTCTGCTCATACTTGGTGGGTACAAAGGTTATTGTGTATTCCGACCATGCGGCACTTAGATACTTAATAAAGAAGAAAGAAGCTAAGCCAAGACTAATCCGGTGGATCCTACTACTATAAGAGTTCGACATAGAAATTCGAGATAAGAAAGGTGTGGAGAATACCGTTGCGGATCATCTTAGTAGACTTTTTATGTCTCAAGAAGAACTTCCATTACAAGATCGCTTTCCGGACGAACAACTTCTCTCCTTGGAATCAACACCTTGGTATGCGGATATAGTGAATTATTTGGTGACAAGGAAAGTACCTAGCATAATGTCTAACTTCAAAAAGATGAAGCTTAAGAAGATAGCGAAGCAATATGTGTGGGATGAACCATACTTATGGAAATATGGCGTTGATCAAATCATACGAAGGTGCGTACCTAACTCCGAATTTCAATCTATTCTCTCCTTTTGTCATACTTTTGCATGTGGTGGCCATTTTGGTTCTAAACGTACCGCTCTCAAAGTTCTTGAAAGTGGATTTTATTGTCCTACCTTGTTTGAAGATTCATATGTTTTTTGTAAATCGTGTGATAGATGTCAAAGAACGGGCAATCTAGGTGCTCGAAATCAAATGCCACTCACACCAATTCTCGCCGTAGAGATTTTTGATGTGTGGGGTATCGATTTTATGGGCCCTTTTGTCAATTCGAATGGAAATTTTTATATACTTCTTGCCGTAGATTATGTTTCTAAATGGGTGGAGGCTAGAGCCACCAAAACTAATGATTCTCAAGTTGTTTGTGATTTTGTAAGAGAAAACATATTCACTAGGCACGGCACACCAAGAGTGGTGATAAGCGATGGAGGCTCGCATTTCAAGAAGTCTTTTCACGCTCTCCTCAAGAAGTACAACATAACACACAAGATTGGTACGCCTTACCATCCACAAACTAGTGGACAAGCGGAAATCTCAAATCGTGAAATCAAGTCCATCCTTGAGAAAACTGTGAATACCACAAGGAAAGATTGGAGCTTTAAGCTCAATGATGCACTTTGGGCGTATAGAACGGCGTACAAAACACCGATTGGTATGTCTCCATATAGGTTGGTTTATGGAAAAGCTTGTCATCTTCCGGTTGAACTTGAACATAAGGCTTATTGGGCGATAAAGAAATTCAACATGGAGTTTGATGAAGCGGGGAAACAAAGAAAGTTGCAACTAAATGAGCTAGAGGTGATACGTAATGATGCTTACGAGAGTGCCCGGATTTACAAGGAAAAGACCAAGCTTTTTCATGACAAGATGATTTCTCGGAAAAGTTTTGTTGTGGGGAAAAAAGTTCTTTTATTTAATACTCGTTACGTTTATTTCCGGGTAAGCTTAAGTCCCGTTGGGTGGGACCATTTATCGTTACTAATGTTTATGATCATGGTGCAGTTGAAATTGTTAGTGAAAAAACAGGACAACCCTTAAAAGTCAACGGCCATAGGTTGAAGCCATATTATGAGAACTTTCCAATGGAGCATGTGGACGTGATTGGATTTCGAGATGTGCTCCCTATAGAGGAGTAATGTGAAGCAAGAGCTATGTCGGGCCGTCGACTTTAAAACAAGCGCTAAGTGGGAGGCAACCCACCGGGTTTTGTATTTCTTATCCTTTTGTTTTTATTTGCTTTTTGTTTTGTGTGTTTATTTTTCTTGTTTCATATCATATTAGGATTTCCCACCTTGAATTTACTAGGAGGATTCAATTACATTGAGGACAATGTAAGGTTTAAGTGTGGGGGAGTGGCTACGCATATATTTTTGCATAAAAAAAAAACATTTTTTTTTGCATTAAAACTTCAACTTTTAGAGATTTTAGAGTCACTAGCATGTTTCTAGGTATGATTACATAGAGAATTCTGACCGACATAATTGAACTTGGAAGTGTTAGGGAACTACATTTGATTTCTTGCTTGTTAGAGTGTTAAATAATGGATTTAATCATGCCGGTGATGCAAATTTGGTGCAGGGAGAAGTGCGTTATTAGAGTTGCTGATCAATCATTAGTGGAGACTACCCATTTTCATATCATGTGAGGCACCAACCAGAAATTCTTCCATGACTAAAGAGCCTCTTTTGAGTGTGTGTCACCGTACGTTAATTCCGGGTAGAATGGTGAGCTATCCAATTTCACACCAATTTCAGCACTATTTTGATCTCTTGAGTGCTAATCTTTGTCAATCATGAGGGTGACGTCTATAGATGAAAGCCTCCTTCTTGTAGTTCGATTTGCAGTTAGCACCATTCTCTCTCGACAACAACGGGTCCATAGAAACACCACATCAACAACAAGGAGCGACATCAAAATCTACAAGGAAAGTTGAAAAGGTTCAAGGTTTGAAAGCAACAATGAAACAAGAAAAAGAGAAAATTTTATATCCAAGTAAAGCAACATACAATGAGCGGATTTTACATACAAGTTGAAGACTTACAATACAATGAGGTAATTCTATATTCAAGTATTAAGACTTATTTACAAAAGCGAAGAAAAGCAAAAGGTGAGAATTATTGAAATTTATGATTTCGAGACGATACAAGTTGTGAAGAATCATGCGGTAAAGTACTTTTCCACGGCCATGTTTGTTTTGTTTATTTTGTGTTTTGTTTCTCTTGTCTAAAAAAAAAATGAAAAAAAAAAAATAAGAGAAAAGAAAAAAAAAGAAA
The DNA here is from genome assembly GCA_023529315.1 of Papaver bracteatum. Classification (NCBI taxonomy): domain Eukaryota; kingdom Viridiplantae; phylum Streptophyta; class Magnoliopsida; order Ranunculales; family Papaveraceae; genus Papaver; species Papaver bracteatum. The sequence continues at coordinate 4,203,162 of JAJJWX010003419.1, forward strand.
TATATATATGAGACAAGAGAAATATCTATTATTGTTTTGTTTTGAATAAGCCGTGGGGAAGGAAAATCTATAATGAAGTTTCAAGCGACAAGGATTTTAAGGAAAAAGGTTACAAATTGTTAAGGATTTATGAAGTTCAAGTGTTTATCATCAATAGTTGAAGCCGAAGACCAAGAAGATGAAGACAAGGAGCGGAAGACGTTTCTATTGGATTCCGTGAGAGTGGTGTTATCATAATTGGCAATCGGATGTGAAGGTAAGTAAGTAATCTCATCCTCGATATAAGTGGTTGATTTCCTTTCTTAGAGATCGTTAGAAAAATGGTTTTTCAAAATGTTAAAAGATGTGGGTTTTTCAAAATTTCGGAAGTTATCCTTCCTACCATTCAACGTGTTGCAGGAATTCTCTCTTCATTCCTACCTGCACACATGGGAGACCCATAAAAAAGCCGTCTTTTTGAGTGCAATTATCATAAAACCCTTTTGGTGAGGCAGAAGTCGAGGCAAAATGCTTATTGATCGTTTATCAAACACGTGTTCTCTCATTATGGTGTGGTTATTTCTCACTCAACATTTAAGGATGAGAATATGTTCTTTAGTATTTTTAACTTCTTATTACTAGCATGTAGAAACTCTATGTCCTCATAACTTTTAGGATGCTTGGGAAGCTAGAACGCTTTGAAGTTGTAAGTTTGATTTGCTCGAGGACTAGCAAAGTCTAAGTGTGGGGGAATTTGATAGGTGTAGAATACACCTAATTTACTATCTAGTAGTTTATGCTTTCTTTGCTATTTTTCTAGTAAATTATGTATTTTTACGTGTGTTTTTGAGTTATCAGGTACTCTGGAGTCGCACGGAGGAAAAGAAGAAGAAATCACCAAATTTGGGCAAAAAGGGAAAAAATGTCATTTTCCAGGAAAACACTATCGGGAGACGAGCCACGGTTAAAGGGCAACTCTCTCGGAGGAGTACTAAAGACAGACAAGCCAAGATTACGGGACAACTCAATTGGAGGAACACTAAAGACAGTCTAGTTAAACTGTTGGGGGGCAACCTAACTGGATAACCCTTATCCAAAGAAGACTGCTTGTTATAAGACATCCAAATGGGTGGTCTGTATCCATGGTCTATGCCCAAACCCCGAACCCGTAAACCAGACCCGGATCCAAGACCCAACTTCTTTATTCTAAACCCTAAAATTGAGAGCCTCTCAATTATTTCTGTTCTACACTGAAATTTGAGTATGAGAAGAGAGGCTGCTGTATTTCCGAGAAATTTAGAGAGGACATCAAGAACAGAGATAGTCGAGAAATAATGATGTTGCTAATTCGAGTGAGAAATCGAAACTGATATAGAAGCAGTTAGGGTTTTCAGAAATCAATCGATGGAGATGGCCGAATTTGATAATCAGGGTTCTGGTGATGTTATGGTGGAGTTGAGATGAAATCCAGTGATGGGTTTTGTTGGTCGAAGTTCAAGCAACAGGTGAGTGATGAATTAAGCCGATTTGTTAATAATTGAGATAATAATGAAGAAATTAGGGTTTGTTTGGTTCTGTGAAATCTAAAGAAAGAGATGGGTTCTGTTGAATAAATTGGGGATCTGTTGAGATTGTTACAAGAGAAGATTTTCATGGGTTGTCAGTGATGGTGGTGTAATTGTTATGAAGGGTTTCATGAATTTGATGGAATTTTGGCTACACAGAGAAGATAGGAATGAGACATAGAAGAGAATTAGAAGCTGTTGGTGGTAGTATTTGAGGAGCAACTTCAATTGATTCAGATGGGAAATGGTGACTGGAGAGAAATTGGTTTGCTTCCATAGATGTTGTTGGTGGTGAGATTCAGTTGGACAGATGTGTTAGTAGAGATCAGATGCTAGCTGAGTTGAGGATGAAGCTGTGGCTGTAAGTTGCAATCCAGAGAAGGTTGAGTACTGTGTTGGTGGTGTTGTTGTTAAATGGGTAACTGTAGTTGTGTGGTGAACTACAAATGGTTAAATTAGAGTTAAGAATGAAACTCAGATGTAGATGTTGCTGGTGCTGGAAAGGTTGTAAAGCTGAAATTGCAAGAGTTTGTTACTGAATGGCCAAGCATGAAATGGAGTTGTTGGTGTTATGAGCTCATACATTTCAGGTTTCAGGTCAGGGCTGAGCAGTGGGTATTGGTTCACATCTGCAGCTGCTATGTGTGCTACCATGGTTGTGGCAATGGAAGTGATGTAAGTCAGATGAGGTTACTGACGCAGAAAAGGAGATGGCTATGAAAGTTGAAGGAATGGAATGTATGGTCTTGTGGAGTTGCAATAAGGGAGAAGTGGCAATGTGCAGTGAGTATAGAAGCTGGAATTGAGTTTCAGGGGTTGGAAAGAATATTGAATGTAATGAGTTGGAATTGACAGATGACAGCCATCATGGCTGGGTAGCTAGGATCGGTATGGCCATCTTGGCCGTGAACAATAAGGTTCGGTGCAAGTGGCTTGTCGAACTAGTCGGCCGAGTTATCCAATTGACTCGGTTTCGACTCGTTCTAACTCAGCCCTTGACCCTTGACCTTTGACTAACAGTTTGACTGACGGTTGACTCATTTGACCGTTAGTCATAACGGTTGACTGAACGGAATATTCCTTCACCGGGGCAGAATTTTCAGGTGGCCGGCGGCGACGGATTCCGGCCAACTTCCGGCCAAAAACACAGTTTTCTGGCGAGCAAAAATGCAGAATTTTGGATGGACTTCTCTCATGTGTGTGAAGACTTAGAAGTGGGAATTGGATGAAAACTTGGAAGTTTTGGAGAATTGGACTAGAATTTGGAATATGGCTCAATTTGGGAAAGTGGTGTTCTTATGGAATGTGGAATCTTTTCCTACAAAGATATGGAGAGTATTGAAGCCTATAAATAAGAGTGTTCTCTACAATTTTTGACACACACATCTACTTTGGAGAAGGAGTTAAAGTGCACAAGGATTGGAGGAAGGATCAACCGTCATCTTTTCAATAAGTTTTTCTTTCTTCCTTTATTTTTATTATTATTGTGTGAACTCCAAATTATGAGTAGCTAAATTTCTTATTGATTGAGGATGAATTCCTAGTTCTTAATATTTGATTTGAGTTTTGTTTCAATTCTACTTTGAAGTTTTTCATATGATTATCGTTTGTTTTTGCTAATATTAATGTTTATGATTGATTGATAGGTTGTTTGGAGTGCACGCTAAATTGACTTGTTAATTTAATCTAAAGCTAGTGAAAGTTAGGGAATACGTAATAGTTTCTTGACTCTTTACACAAGTAGAAAACACGAGACCTTGCGGGGGGATTCCGTGGAGCAATTGTGTGTGAAAACAACGCTAGAAAGTAGACCAAGCGAACCGAGTCTAACTACTAGTACTAAACCTAAGTTCATAAATCTTAATGCATTCGGGGAATTACATCTTGTAAGCGAACCTCAAGGTGGTTCTTTTGAATAGAATCCGATAACTAAGCGGACTTGTTACTCGGTGAAATAAGGAATTTTGGGGTTAGCTAAGCGAACCTGCTATCCTACGGTTGGTGATAATCTATGACTAATAACAAGTGGAAAAGAACATAACTTTAATTATTGTTTTGCAGCGAAGAAGGATTCCTTGATCTATTCTCTCTTATTGAATTCAACTTACACTTTTAATTACTTTGTTTATTTCTTTTGCTTTATAAATTTTACAACCAATACCCCCTTTTTGTGACAATTTTACAACTAGAATCTCTTGCTCCTCGTGGGATCGACCTTGACTACCCTATATTACTCTTTAATTAGGTAGTAAAGTATTAATTAATTTGTTGTGGTTACGACACGCGTACAATGCATAATTCTACCAGTTGTTGCTCTGTGACGTTTGGAACATGACAATACAAGGCTTGGACCCTGAATCTTTTTACAAAGTCATTGGGGTTTTCACCAACCCTTTGAAACATCCTTCCAAGGTCAGAGAGAGTGATTTTCTCTGATACGAAGAAGTATTTTCTGTAGAAAACGTTAATCATTTCTCCCCAATTATTGATGGTCCCTGGTGTGATGTTGTTATACCAGGTGTATGCTCTTCCTTTCAAGGACTTTGAGAATTCCTTGAGACGGACGACATGGTTATGTTCATGTTCTCCCAAAGATTCAAGAAAGCGAGAAACGTATTTTCTAGCATTTCCAGTTCCATCATACAGGGTAAAAGTTGGAGAGGTATAACCTTTAGGAAGTGGAGTCCTTTGTGTAGCAGCAGGATAGGGAGGTTGGTGACGATGGACATGTGATGTCTTGTCTTTTCCATGATTCTCCACAAGGCGCTCCAATTGTTCCCGGGTGATGAAGCTTGATGACTCTTTTGCTGATGAATTGCCTGTAGCTTTGTTGGTTTCATTATCATTCACGGTGTGAATTGGAATTACCTCAGGGTCAGCAACATCTGAGGATTTATCCTTCTTTTTCCCTTTGTCTAGAGTTTTCTTTGACAACTTGTCAGTAAGAGTCTTCAAGTGATCAAATAGCTTTTGTTGCGCTGCAGCCATATCTGTCTGATTTTTTGCAAGAGTTTCTTGCGCTTTGACGAGATCAGCCATAGTTCGTGGTGGGTTTCCTCTGATCTCTTCGGGATGTCGGCCGAATAAAGGATGACCTTCAGCGTTGGTGTGAGGAAGAGTGATGTCACCACCTCAGTGCTAGTGGTCGGAACAGTTTCCAGGATATCTTCATCGTTGCTAGTGCTAGCGATATTTGCGTCAAGATTTGTGACCGATCCTGACCTAAGACCAACCATCTTATGAAAATGAGAGATTGCAAACGAGAGAATGATCTCCCACTGTGGTCGCCAATCTGTAGATGGGGAAAAACGATCTGCTGGTTTTTGCGGAATTGAGGACGACCGTGTGGAGGAGATTCCTTGAACCGAGAGAAATGTTCAACCTCACACAGATGCACCGCTATGAAGGGGGTGCTTTTTAGTTCGAGAGACCAATCTATAGTACTCCAGCCTAAACCAAGACAATGGTCGTTCTAGAGTAAATTCGGTCACAAGAGAGGATGGGTTGGTCTGTAGGAGGGAAGCTGAGAAATGTGTGAGATCAATGGTGATCTGAGATTGTAGGTGTGTTACGGTTTCCGTGTAATGTTCTGAATGATTGAATATTGCCTGATTGAGAGTGATTTCTGTGAGTTCGTGTAGACGAATGAGCGTCTGTATGAACTTTATTGAGAAATTTCTCGTTCAGACGATTGTTGTTCGAATGTTTGAGAACTCTTCGAATCTTGTTGTTCAATCGGGATTCAGAAACATTATATAATGCCGGAGTTGAAAACACCATGATACCATGAAGTGCGACAGTTGGTGGAGTGAAGGAGTGGAGAGATGGAAATAATGCTCAAAACCAGTTGCGCTCATCGTGCGGAGACTTAGTTGATTTTCCACCCACTACTTTTCTAACTCCCTCAACTGATTGCACGACTTGCTCACATTTCATCGTGTGTTTGAACACACGTGCCGTAGACCGCCAAACCAAAACCCTAGTTGATATCCCCCCAAGTGACACGATTGATGTCTCGTGATTAATTAAATCAGTTGTTGATTTCATGACTTCGTGGGACGATGAGTCCACGTATTTTCTGAGTTAAACATGATTTTGTAGAATGTTATGCAACTCATGAATCGAAAGTGTCTACTGAGACAGTGATAGGATCCTCACGTTGAGGAGAGCAAGTGTTGCTCGATAATTTAATATTGGTAGTTCAATTTGAGTAAATATTGCTCATCTGAGCAAGTGTTGCTCGTCTGATGAAATATTGGTAGCGTGACCAAAATAAAATATTAATTAAAGCGCTGGTAGTTGAACCGAGCATAATTAATAAGAATATTCATCATGAGATCAATGTGAAATTATTAGTGCTTGAATCTGGAATCATGATCCTTGGATTCAAAAACCCTAATTTGACCAATTGATGATTTATTTGAAATTAACCATAGAATGAAGGAGAACCGGCTTCATGGGACTGTGGATCAACCATGAAATTCTCATATGCTCACGTGAGCAAAATCCAAGACCTCTTTGAAGAGTTGGTGAGTTGTTGAAAGAATGATTAAATGCTAGTTTAATCATTTATTGAATTACTGCTGGGTTCAACATTAGGTGATAGAACCTAATTAATTATTATTAAAATATGAGGGACCGAGCAAGAGGTTTTGAAACCAGCCCTGGGTGGTCACGGGATCAAATGATGATCGCTCCGTCAAATTCTGAAATTGTTTGGAGAGTTTTGGACCTAATACGTGCAATTGTGCAAATTAGGTCAGATTGTGAGAAACACGTGGGACTGGCTCATTGCGAGCCACAAAGCCAACCCTGGTCGGTTAAGGTAACATGATTTTGTCGTCGAGACGTCCGTGTCTCAGTTCTGAGAATTTTGATATTTTCTGGTGCTCATTTGAGCGACCGTTTGAGAAAATATGACAAAATTAAGGTTTTTTGATAAAACCGTCAAAACTTCATTGGATGAAGGAAAATAATGAAAAGTGAAGGAATTATGAAGAGGTGAGGGACCGACCAAGAGGTCATGAAACCGGCCATGGGTGGTCACGGGATAAAATGTTGATCGTTTGAGCACTCCCAGATTGGTTGAAACCCTAATCAGCGTCCTTTGGTAGAATCAACATAGATTTCTCATACGGACTCAGATTTTGCTGGTCCGCCCCTACATTACGTACGGAAAAGAATTTCCTATATCCCAACACGAGAATATTTAGGTTTTAAGCTCTTTCGGGATGTGAAAACAGCCAGAGAGTAAAACTCAGGAAAAATCAAAGGGGCCGGTCCCTTAACATTTTTCCTAATATGATAAAACGAAGGAGTTTTGCTGAAATAAATGAGTTTCCATGAGACGAAGGAAACATCAAAAATCATAAATAATAAAATAAGGGACGTGTGAGCGTGTGGGACCGGCTTGGAGCATGACTGGATGACCCAGGCCCGGTCCCGTGCGTTTTCCCTATTTTATGCATTATTTCATGATTTGAAGGAATTTTCATAATTTGAAGGAAATATCATGAAATCAGGGAATTTTCATGGGATTATGAAAACATGAAAAATATGCTAATAAAAGAGTGGGACATGTGAGCCATCCAGGGTTTGGCCGACCGGCCATGACTGTGCACACGGGTTTCCTAAGTTTTATTATTTTTCATGGGACGAAGGAAATATCATGAGATTAAGGAGTTTTCATGAAATTAGGGCAATTAATAAAATAATGAGGAAATATGAGGTGTGGGGCCGACTGGACCAGGCATGGCCAGTTGGCCAATGGTCACGCCCCCCTCATGGTCTCCTTGAATTTATATTATTTCCTCCGCGCGGAGGAAGCACCATGAAGTTGAGGAGTTTCCTCAAAACAAAGGATATTTGTTCAAGCAAAAGGTTTTTCATGAACTCAGAGAAAACAACAAAAATATGATAAAAATATGAGACTGGTGTGGGATTGACCACGACACGATCAGCCGGTCAGTGGGTCCATGCTCCCAACGCCTTGGTCAATTTTTATTTATTTGTTATTTTTCGTCCTATTTTGCATAGGTTCATCGTTTCGTCGTATTTTGAAATACTTGCTTGTGCGGTGGTTGTTAATGTATCATTGTTGAATACAATTGCATCATCTGAGACAGGGCTTGCTCAGGCGGTAGCCCTGATGCCCGTGCGTCCAATATTTATTACTAATCCATGGACTTCTGCTGGGAAGAACCATGGTTTGCGTAATGAAATATTTGCGAAAATATTTGAATATTTTCAGCAATTCTGCGGATGAACTCGAGAATTTAAGTTTAAGACAGGGTTTGCTCAGGTGGTAGCCCTGATGCCCGTGCGTCCAATATTTATTACTAATCCATGGACTTCTGCTGGGAAGAACCATGGCTTGCGTAATGAAATATCTGCGAAAATATCTGAATATTATCAGCGATTCTGCGGATAAATTCAAGAATCTAAGTTTGAGACAGGGCTCGCTCAGGCGGTAGCTCTGATGCCCGTGCGTCCAATATTTATTACTAATCCATGGACTTCTGCTAGGAAGAACCATGGTTTGCGTAATGAAATATCTGCGAAAATATCTGAATATTTTCAGCGATTCTGCGGATGAATCCAAGAATATAGGAATGATTAATTTATGACTTTATACTAGTAGAGCAAGTTGTTCGGGAGTTGTTCATCCCGTGATAGAAATAATGACTGAAGTATTCAGTACTCATGAGATATGTCGTTGTCCAGCTGTGAGACTACATATCTATATGCACTCTGAGAGAAAGTATTCTCCATCAGAGGATTCGATGAGAGACCCGTGTCTCTATATTCACGCCTAATTGTTGAGTCAGAGGTTCGTGTAATTATGGGTTTACGATTTTAGCCTTTGTCGAAAATCCACCATCTACAGCTCCATTTCCAATTATCTCATTAATGATGTATAGTCCATCCCATTTTCTCGCTAATTTTCCACCACTTTCTTGTTGATATTTTGGTGTTTCTCGCAAAACTAGATCGTCAGGCTGGAATTGACGTTTCTTGACTCGTTTGTTGTACTCTCGAGCTAATCTTCGCTGGTAGTTTTCCATATGTTGTAGAGTTTTTTCTCTCTTTTCTTCTAGTTCATCTAACTCATGTAGAATCATACCAGCACTTAGATTTTTCTCTCATGCCTCTCTTTTTGTTGTTGGGATAGCAACCTTTGTTGGTAAGACAGCTTCAACTCCATATGTTAAACAGAAAGGTGACATCCCAGTTGCCTCTCGTCTAGTTGTATTATATGCCCATATTGCATTATATACTTGCTCACACCATGATTTTTGATAACCTTCTAACTTCTTTTTCAAGATGTCTGCGATTGTTTTATTAGTTTCCTCATCTTGACCATTTGCTTGTGGATATAAAGGAGTTGACTTTCCACATTTTATCTTAAATGCATTAAGAAGTAATTCAATATTCTGCCCTTCAAATTGCTTTCCATTATCAGACATCAACTGTGCTGGGATCCCAAATCTGCAAATTATATTTTTCAAATATGAACGTAAAAATGTCTTTATCGCAGATGTGTTGTACTGCCTTAACTTCTCCCCATTTTGTGAAATAACCTGTAGAAACGATTAAATATCTTCTTTGTCCAGAACCAGGCACAAATGGTCCCACAATATCCAATCCCCATTTTCCAAAAGGCCATACGCTTGACGAAGATGATAATGGTGCTCCTGGTGCATGTATCTTCTTCCCAAATCGCTGACAATCTTCACAACACCTTGAAAGTTGTTTTGCATCCTCATGCATATACGGCCAATAATAACCCTGCATCTTTGTTTTATATGCCAAAGATCTACCCCCGCTGTGATTACCAGCATCACCACTATGCAACATTTTTAACACCTTTTGTCCTTCTTCCCTCGTCAAACATCTTAGTGAGGGTTCATTAAATGATCTGCGATATAATACCCCATCTCTTAGTTCATAATTGGTTGCTCTATTTTTTAATTTATGTTCTTCTAATCGATTTCTGGGGATTTCTCCTCTCGCCAAATAAGCATGGAGATCTGCTCGCCAATCTGTAACATTATTCCCTATTTCTTCCTCGCCAGATTCTACCATCATTACATCTACCTCTTCTTCTTCTTTGTTTATCGCCGGTTGCAAAAGTGTTTGAATTTTTATGCATCTCGCAAGTGGGTTCGTCATCATACTTGATATGAAATCAAAAGCATCTGCGAGCCTATTATCTTTCCTTGATATGTGTCTCTACTTTATTTTTGGAATTCTCGCAGACAATTCTTCAACAAGTTTTTTGTACTTCTTTAAAGATGGTTCATTTGTAGTATACTCTCCCTTTATCTGGCGAATAACCAATTGTGAATCGCTGGTGATTCTAGCATTTTCCAACTTCATTTCTATCGCAAACTTCAATGCATGGATTACAACTTCATATTCTGTCTCATTATTAGTGGACGCAAATTCCAATCTAAATGAAAAAGTTGTTTTTTCTTCTTCTGGTGAAATGAAAACAACTCCAATCCCATTTCCTTCTCCATTTGACGATCCATCCACTAATATTTGCCATCTGTCAGGTTCTGTTAATATCTCTTTTGGGTCTCCATGTTCTTCTTCTATATCCATCATCTCTTCTATAGCTTCGTCATCTTCTAAAGGAAATTCAGCTAAGAAATCTGCGATAACTTGTGATTTTTGCGAAGATAGGATTTCATATTGAATATTAAAATGCCCTACTTGCACATTCCATCTCTCAACTCTGCCTGATCTTTTTGAATTTTTCATCACCGATTCAATTGGCACTCTCGTTAACACTTTGATCTTATGCACTTGGAAATAAATTCGAAGCTTAAAGGTTGCGTGTACCAATGCTAGAATTAGTTTCTCAATCTTTGAATAATTTCTCTCTGCTGAATTAAATGTTTTGCTGATATAATAAATTGGTTTTTCTACCCCTGTGTCTACTCGCAGTAACACATCACTTAACGCATACGGAGTTGTTGCGAGATAAATCAATAATTCTTCTCTCGGTTCAGCTTTTTGTAATATAGATATACTCGCCAAATATTCTTTTATTCCTTGAAAAGCCTTTTCACATTCATCTGTCCACTTGAATTTTGTTCCCTTCTTAAGTATATCGAAAAAATGTTTACACTTGTCTGAAGATCGCGAAATGAACCTTCCTAGCGAGGCTAAGAGTCCATTTAGTTTTTGCACATCTTTTTTACCGTCGGAGAGTTGGCATATCGCGAATTGCTTGTACCTTTTCTGGATCAATTTGTATTCCCTATTTTGACACAATATACCCCAAAAACTTCCCTGAAGTTACTCCAAAGGTACACTTATCGGGATTCACCTTAATATTGAATTGCCGCATTTGATCGAAAATTTCTCTCAAATCTTGCACATGATTCTCAGCTTCTTTGCTTTTGATCAGCATATCATCTACATACACTTCTAATGTTTTGTGTATCCACTTTGCAAACACCTTTTCCACCATTCTTTGATATGTTGCACCAGCATTTCGCAAGCCAAATGGCATCTTTGTATAACAATATAATCCTCTTGGAGCAAAAAATGCAGTATGTTCTTGATCTTCTTCAGCGAGAGGGATTTGATTATATCCTTTATACCCATACAATGATGATATTCTTGCATTTCCTGCTGCTGATTCAACCATTTGTGGAATATCTGGCAACGGAAAACTATCTTTTGGACATGCCTTGTTTAGATCCGTAAAATCTATCCAAATTCTTATCCCTTTGTTCTTCTTTGGGACCACCACCATGTTTGCAATCCATTCTGGATATTTTGCTTGTCTTATAATTCTGCGTCGAGCATCTTTACGTAATTCTTCTTCTATTTGAGAATGATATGTTGTTGCGATCTTCCTTATTCTTTGCTTGAATGGTCTTATGTTTTTGTTGATTTCTAATTTATGACATGCTATTGACGGGTCTATCCCTGGCATCTCATCCATGTTCCACGCGAAGATATCTGCATACTCTCGCAAAAGATTTATAGTTCTTTTTTCCTCATCTGCCTCCATTTTAGTCCCAATTTTCAGCATTTTAGGTTCTTCTTTACTTCCAATATTTATTTCTTTTGTTGGTTCAGCAGCAGTGTAGCTGGCTTCAGGTTCTCCCATTGGTGTTGGCGTTTTCACGACTCTCGCGAACTCATCTCCTTCTCGTGAAACTTCACTTGGTATCCCTTTTCCTTCTTTAGCCCTTATCATGTAAATTTTAAATCCCTCTTCTTTCTTTGCTTCTCTGTTCAATTTTCTACCAGCTTTTCGCATCTTTGGACGTTCTTCATAATTTCTTACTTCAATTTGGTAGCACAATCTCGCGAAATTCACATCTCCTCTAATTTCTCCAATTCCACTAGGCATAGGAAATTTAACACATTGATGTAATGTTGATGCCACATCCTTAATTGCGTGTATCCATGGTCTTCCCAGTATCATATTGTACGGAGATTCCACATCTACCATACATAATGATATTCATGTTTCAATTTCTCCTAGTGGAATTCGTACCATTATTTCGCCTTTAGGTTTTGTTACAGACTTTCCGAAGCCATGAACATAATACGTTGAATGAGACATTTCTTCATCCTTATATCCCATCTTCTTGAAGGTACGATAAAATATCATGTCTACAGAACTTCCTGTGTCTACTAAAGTTCTATTCATAGCCCATTCTTCTTCAGATTTTATCGATTTCTCCTTTCTCATTGGTATAGTGGTTACTGTGACCACCAATGGAGATGTATGACTTGAATCTTCTCCTGGTATTTCTGCTGCTGTAAACGTGATTTCTTGTTTTTCCCAATCTTTCAATGATGATATCTTCTCCACTTCCATAATCTTCCTTCCTTCATAATCCCGTTTATGTATCCTTCCCTTGATATTTTCATGAAATTTATCAATCATTTCTTTTGTTATTACATCATCTTTCAATTTTCTACAATCCTTTTTGATTCTGATCATTCTTCCTTCACTTTTCTCACATGATTTTGAACAATTTTTATCTTCTTCTTCGTTTTTTTCTTCTATTTTCGTTAATTCATTCCCTATTTCGGGCGCCAAAATGTAGTTACAGGATTTCCTACACTACACCCTTGTCAAGAATCTATGAAAACTAAGCCATAATTGTGGATGAAAAACAACACTTTTATTAATTCACATTCAGGAAGATTTACAAGAAAAATAAAAACTCAGAAGTACAACTTTCTTTCTGGAGTTTCTCTCTCCTCCAAATTCTCTCATCTCTCAAAAATACATCATCCTTTTCTGAATCTATCGTGCCCTTTATATAGGGATTTACATAGTGGAAGACAGCTAAGATTTCCCCCTAATTCGGATATACTTTGCGATCTCATCGCCATAACTTCAGTCTTTACCATCGCCAACTTTATAACCATCGTGAAGCAGACTTATTCTTCATATATATTTTACCGTTAATCATTATATCACTCTTCTGGGACACTCGCCAAACGTTGTTGAAGAATCTTGCGATAATCTCGTCAAAGTGTCGTTAATTACTTGTAGAAACGTTTGGGCTTCTCGCAGAAATGTTGTTAATATCGCGGGAATAGTGTTGTAGCGATATTCTGGTACTACACTTGCCTTAATAGTTCTTTAAGTAACTTCTCAGACGATAGGATTAGATCTCTCTCTATTGATGAACTTAAATCCAAACTTAATCTCTTAAAAATTGAACATAGGTTCAATTTAAATTTAATCAACAAGTTTAAGAACCTTTATCTTAGTTCAAAAGAAGAAGTGAATAGATTAAGAAAAAAGAATAGTGATCTTATTGATGAGAAGGATCTTGCTGTTAAAAACGGATCCAAGACCCTAGCAAACTCTTCTTAATGTTCAAACGGAAAGAGATAAACTTATCCGTGAGAATGAATCTTCTTGCTAGGGAAACTCAAGTTCGATCTCGTCTCCTTATTAATAGCGATGATGAGTTTTCTTGGGCTGCGAAGATTCTTGATAACGCCATAACTAATTTAGGTGTAGATGTTAGTCTTCATGCTGATCAAGCGGCTTTAATTAAAGACATGATTTCTGAAAGAGAAGGTTATCACTCTTATGATTTCCCTGAATTATTTCCTAATTGAATCATCCTTATATGTATTAACTTTGTTATCATTTGCTCGCAGCATCCGAAAAGAACTATCGTAAAAGATTTGATGAGTTAGAAGAAGAGAAAAGCCAACTCGCTGGAAATCTATCTTCTCGCAATGAAAAGTATTTTAGATTGAAGGAAAAAATTGAAAATCTCATCTTAAAATTTTAGTAATGCCATTCTACGTGTTCGTAATGACGCTGTTAAACTAGTATGTGATGATCATGGTATTCCTCATTCTACATACCCCGATCTTGCAAAGGAAATTTCAGTTGATTTCCCAAATTTAGTTATCTCTGATAGCGAAGCTGAGGAGTCTAGCGAAGATGATAATGATGAAGAATTATCTGGCGAGGAAGAGAAATCTGACGTAGATAGAGATAATAATGATAATGATGAAGATGAAGAATTATCTGGCGAGGAAGAGAAATATGACGTAGATAGAGATTATAATGATAATGATGAAGAAGAGAAATCTGGTAATGAAGAGAAATCTGAAAAAGAAAAGAGCTCTGATGAACGTGGTGATGGATCTACTTAGTCTTGTTTCTTCTCTTTTTCTTTGTTGTAAATTTTGTACATTTATTTTTTGCTTCTCGTAACATCGCTGCGAGCTTCTCCAACTTGATGTGTAAATTTCTTTTGCTTTTATCTGTATGAATTAGAAAACAATTATTTTTCTACAACATAATCAATCAATCATAATTATTATCCTTTAATTATTTGTATAAATGTATCATCTATGCAATATTATCATATGATGGATGAATAATAATTTCATCATTCTATGCATTCCCATACTTGCCTCTATTATTCATCTGCAATATGAAAAAATTGAGTAGAGATTAGATATTAGTTGTGAATCAAATTAAATTTGCCTCACTATCGGCGATGTTATCGCTAGCAATAATTGCATAACTTTATGATTTCTACGTAGAAGCGCAAATCTCATAAATTCTGCGAGCATTATCGCAATAATCTTATGGTCTTATTATGCCTTCCTAATTAAAGGTCTTATTCTGCCACATCTTTTCTTTCTGCGACAAAATCGCAGGACGTCTTTACATTTGCATGTATTGACCCATTGATCTTGTCTTATCAATATTTTTTCAACATATCTGCGACAATATGATAAGTATAAACTCTCTTGCAAGAATTAAACCTTATGACATTTCCGTCTTGCGATGAAATCGCAGGACGTCTTTACACTTGTTAAATGTAAAAACCCATTGATCTCATCTTAACTTTTCTCTTTTGGCTTGTTGCCTTTGTATAACTTTCGTCACGCGATAATATGACAGGCCTAAATGTTCTTCCGATCATAAAGCCCCATGATATTGCCGTATTTAGACACTTATCAACTCCCTAATGGAGGGTGCCGCACTTATATTCCCCCTGGTTTCCCCTTCAAGGAGGGCACATCGGCCATACAAGACTAGCTCCTCCCATCCAGATTTACCAACAACCAGCTGTTTTCGTAGCCTCTTGTCCTTTATGCCTATATGGCTTATAGTTACAAGAATTCACCTTCAGTGGGGTTTTCTTCAGGCCAGGTGCAATATATCCAATACTTACCAAGAATGGCCAGGGTAGTTTCGTACGCCCCGGGCACCCTTGGCTCAACCGTGTACCTCGATGCCTTGGTCATACTTTGCACTTCTTAGAAGAGATTCTCAGTCGTCCAACCAGGGTATAACATTATATAGTTGGAAATCCAAGATCTCTCTCCTGGATAGGTTTTCTTTAACCCCAACATCTTCATAACTCAGGTTCCAGCAGCGGTATAACCTTTTCCCCGAGTCATGTAAAGAGATACCCCCTTATATGACGCACTATTAGGTATTACATTTGCCTCTTGCGAAATTGTATCCGCGAACTAAGGTGCACTCCATAAAGGTTCGTCCCATTCTATTAATCTCTGCGAAATTTTATTCGCGATTCTCGCGAGTATTGTAACTCTGATAAAATTTCATTTCTTTGATTTTCTTGTAAAATTTTGCAATTCTTTCAAACAGAGTACTCTTTTCAATTGCATTTTCTTCAAACAAATTCTGCGTAAGCTTCTTTAAATTTCATCATTTTACCTTTCTACTTACTATCTTCTGTTTCTGCTTTTCTGTTACGTTTTGCTGTTTTTTCTTTATCTGCGAGATGCTCGTTATCATCTTCCTCTCGCTGCTCTATTGAATCAATCATCAATCTTTCACATCTCTGTCGTTGCTTGATGTTATACTTCCAATTGATCTTCTTCTCAGCTCTTTCCTCGCAAGATTTTATATCAATCTCATAACATTTCTTGCTTTCTCCCCAATCTCCCTTAATAACTCCAACACCATTAGGATGAGGAAATTTAACACACTGGTGGAAAGTAGATGCTACACCTAATATCCCATGTAGCCAAGGTCGACCAATCAGGGCATTGTAAGGTGATTCAATGTCAACAACACATAATAAGATCTTGGAAGTTATCCATTTCAATGGAATTCGCATTTTAATTTCCCCTTTGGGTTTATTGGCAGTACCATTAAAACCATAGATTTTATATGTTGATGGAATTAGATCTTCGTCTCTTCTACCTATGGTCTTATAGGTATGATAAAATAGAATGTCAACTGAGCTGCCTGTGTCTATTAGAACTCTATTGATAGCCCAAGAATCTTCATTTTCATCATCATTTTCTTCACCTTCTTCTTCTATTTGCTTTGGATTTATCTCTAATATTACCACCAATGGATTATCATGCTGCTCGCCAGGTTCTGGTACTTCTTATGTAGTGAAAGATATAATTTGTTTCTGCCATTCTTCTAATGGCGAGGCTCTCGCGATATTCATTATCTCTCTTACATCTGTGTCTCTCGCGAAGAGTCTGCTTAGAACATTGTCATGGAAATCCTTTATAGTTCTGTGTGAATGTACAATGGAATTACAAAAAAAATTCTTTGCTTTAGCCCTATCTTCTATTACGAATGATTCTGCTCCTTTTAAAGTATTTACCCTGCGAATTTCTGGTGCTGGAGGCAATCGCTGAGATTGTGGATGTCCTACTAAAAAGTGGTTTAGCTTTCCTTGGTCGATCATCCTTAAAATTATTCTCTTGACATTCCTGCAATCATTTACTGTGTGACCATTAAAGTGATGGTAAGGACAAAATTCTTGACTACGATTATTAGGATGTGGTTCTTTTCCCATATTCCATGGTGATGGTATATTTTCCATCAAAATGATAGCTTCCCAGATTTTTTCTATACTAGCATTTAGAGGAGGCATCTTAATTTCTTCCCATATGATCTTCTGATTTCCTTGGCTTCTGAAATTGTTTTGCCTCTGTCCACCATAAGTTTCTTGCGGCTGATCGAGCCTTTGAATCTTATTATTCCCACCGCGATTGTAATAATTGTTTTCCCTTTCATATTCTTCTTGATCTCAACTGACCATGGCTACCAACTTCTGTTGGTTATCAGTCTCCACTTTCTCTTGTTGTGTTTGCGAGCTGTTCGCCACATTGTTAATCATTTTAGGGAGTAAACTCCCATTTGCGGCTACTGAATTGGTATTCACGATTGGATATGATTCCATCTCATTTTGTTTCTCCTCCAAAGCAATGTACTCTTCTTGTAGTTCTCGTAGTTCAGTCATAGTGATTGTATTCTTGACTCTGAAAATTTGTATGTACAACAGATTGGTCGCGAACATTGCATTGATATAAGACAAGATATGATATTTCTCGTCTACTCTTCCTGCCATCTCACTGCACATTGTCTTCCATCTTATGGTTAAATGTTTCAGACTCTCGTCAACTCTTTGTTTTAACCCAAACACATCTTCAATACCTGGCCGCGATGAATTGTTGCTTATATATGCTCCCAGAAATGTAGCTTGTAAATGATCAAAAGAAGTGATAGTGTTTTTTGGAAATCCCTCAAACCATTTTAGTGCCTCGCCAGTTAAGCTAGATGCAAAATACTTGCACAATACAGCATCATGATTCTCACATTGCAGCATACACCTAACATAAGCCTTAACATGTTGTACAGCACAGGTAGTTCCATCAAAAATGCTGGTAAATTGCACTTTGGAGGTATTCCTCTTAAATGTACTTCTTGAGTGAATGGAGTTCTCGCAACTTCTTCAATAGCTTCATCAAGTTGCCTTCTACCTCCTTCTCTTCTGTTATTTATTATTCCCCTCATCTCTGCTAATTCTCTTAAAATTTGCTCATTCGCCGTTGAATTTGGTTCCATCGGTCTTTTTAATGCAGCTTCCCTTCTCCTGCGTTCATGTACCTCTTGTCTTGCGAGATTTTGCGTGTCTTCATCTACACCCACATTCCTTCTTCCGTGATCTTCTGCTTCACCTTCTTCTTGCAATCGCAGCTGTACTTCTCTGAAAATTTATTCATTTCTCTTCGCTGTCTTTCTATTCTCCTTTGTATTCTATCATACACTTCCTGTATATTATTATTCTAACAATTTTGTGTACGTCTCCTTTCTCGATTTTCATGGTTATTCTGTCGTACTGCCTCTTGGAATTCTTGTTCTTCTACCTCTGCCCTTAATCTTTCTCTCTCGCGAGCTAGTCGTGCTTGTTCAGCATAATGACTCTCAATTTCTTCCTCAATTATTCTTCGACTTCTTTGGATCTCTCGCCCATGTAATATCCTCATACCCTCTTCTAGATTATCTTCATCATTTTGGTTGTCTCTTCACTCTTGATTTATGTTGTTAAATCTATTATCCAAATTTTTGCCACGCGGATCATGGCGATCTTCTATTACCTCTTGTTCTCCATGACGTTGTTCTTCATTTGGATTTTGCATTTCCTCCTGGATATTTCCTCTAGCATTTCTTATTGGAGAATTTTGCCTTAATTCTTCTCTTAATGATCTTGAATTCGATCTAACAGTACTTCTTGATCTTCTATTTTGTAACGTCAAATTCTCCATTCTTAACTCGTGATTTTGTCTTGTTAAATTTGCACGTTCTTCCTCCTCCAATCTTCTTTCCTCTTGTATTCTTCGTCTTGGATCACCTGCTGTTTCTTTTTCGCCTTCTCCATGAATTAATCCTTCAATCACTCCTTAATTTCTTTCTTCTCTTTTTCCGTCTCTTAATTGTTGATCTTCTACACCTTCCATCGAATCCGATCTCCAAATATGCACACTCACTCTATCATAATCCACATTTCTATTTTGTATCGGTGTTTGTTGATTAGGTTGTGGAATTTGATCTTCTCCTTCAATCCTTGTTCTATTTCTTCTTGTTCTTATCCTTGAAGATTCTCCTAATTCATTTGTTTCTTCTCTTGCAATTTTTTTACTCCTCCTTACAGTTGTTGGTGGTTCTGACGTATTTCTTCTTCTTATAGCCATTTCTTCAACTTTAACAATTTCTTCAAATCCTAAAATTGTAATTAGATATTTTTTAGCTTGATTCTCCCTGTTTCGGGCGCCAAAATGTAGTTGCAGGATTTCCCACACTACACCCTTGTTAAGATCTTTCTATAATCAACTCACAATTGAAGATTAAAAACGACACTTTATTATTTTGTTCTCAGAAATGTTTACAGAAATGGAAGAATTCGAGATTACAACTATTCTCTTAAAGTTTACCTCTCCTCAAGACTTTCTTAACTCTCAAAAATACATCATCCTTTTCTGGACACATTGGGTCCATATTTATAGAGTAGTTACATAGTGGGTGACAGCTAAGTTTTCCTCTTATTTCGGGTTGATTTTGCGATTGTATCGCGATTAGTTACAATGTTCACTCTCACAAGTTTTGTAACCATCGCAGGACAAACATGCTTTTCTCAAGTTTTCTTCACTCGTCATTTATTACGTCGCTCTTTTGACTGCTTTTGTGACACTTGCAAAGTGTAGTTGAAGATCTTGCGGTGATGCTCGCTGGGAAGTGTTGTTAATCTCACAGAGAAGTATTGTAGCGATATTCTGGTCCTACAGTGTTACAGGGCCTACGGCCCATGAATGTGCGGTCCATCCAGTTAGCCTTTTATATGTATATATTGTAACCTATGTAATAAAACTATTAATCTCTCTGATATGATGGTTCTTCTTCTTGTCTCTACATCTCCTTCCTTCACCTCTGATTCTCCTCAATCAAGAAGCCTATTATAAGGTCTCCAAACATTTGGTTCTGAGGTCTCACAAGATGACAAAATCAGGTCATCAAATAACAATCAACAAAATTCTTATCTTATTACTTTTGATAATGCCTAAAATATCATCAATTAATTAGTGTTAATGATTGATTAACTAACTAATGATTAATTAACTAAATGAAAAAGTTGTTTTGATATATATCAGAATTTAAACATAAAAAAAAAATTAAAAGAATCAAAGATCAAAGATCAAAAAGTTTTGATATATTTTTTTCCTGAAAATTTGAACTTATTGTTAGGTTTCCTGACCGTAAATACATTACACGGTTGGGAGTTCATATCTTCCAAACCGTAGACAAATCCAAGGTAACTTGGAGTTCATATCTTCCAAACCGTAGACAAATCCAGGGTAACTTGTGGTTGGGAAATTTAAAAGGAAAAAAAATTGAAATTTTGAAAAAAAGGTTGGGAGTACATGTTTTCCCAACCCTAGGCACATCCAGGGAAGATTTGGAACAAAAAAATTGAAAAATACGGTTGGGAATCCTAGACGTATAGATTTTATAAGTTTTAGAATTTCATATATTCCAAACCGCGGGATTGGATCACTATTGGATTTCCCAGCCGTATTAAGTTCTAACCTAATTTCTAAATCCCTAGTTTCATCAAATCTAACAGAATCATGTAATCAAAAGAAAAAAAAAAGGTGGGTTTGCAATTTTTACTCAATTGAAACCACTATTGGATAAGATAATCATTTTTGAAAAAGAGAAAATGGAAGAAGAGACGATGGAGGAGAAGAATATAGGAGGAGGAGAAAAGAAGATGAGGAGAAATAGAGACGAGTTTTCCTCTTTTTTTTTTAGGTTTTAGTTTTGGGTTTTAATTATATTTAGTTTTAGTTTTAGTTTTTGATTATAATTAGGTTTAGGCTACGTAACCGGATTTGAGTTTGTTTTGTTTTCCAAACTCAGCAGAAATTCACGGACGTGAACTCTCCGCAAGTATGTGTACGGGTACGCATACTTACGTAACCAGATTGAGTTGGTTATGGTTTCCAAACTCAGCAGAAATTCACGGACGTGAACTTCCGCCAGTATGCGTACAGGTACGCATACTTACCCAGTCTCCATCAACCATTTAGTACATACACAAGTATGCATACATTTGGTTCTCGGTTTTGGACTTATACACTAATGCGCGAACACATTATATGCTTATATCCAAGGATGGTTACATGTTCTAAACTCTTTATTTCAATCATTGAAACATTCTTAGAGGATGTTAAATAGAGGTTATTCACACACTATTTTCCATCAAAGCAATTTTCAAGATATTGAAATAACCAACATGACTTTCATCACTTGTAAAGATGAACTTGGCCAAAGCGAAAGCTTACCAACACATATTTAGAGAAAAAGATAAGCGAGATAAACTTGACCCAAAATAACAAATGTGTATAATCGAAGTTTATATAGCAATACGACTTTTGTCTCAAGATAGGAGATATAGTAGATAGACTTTTTGAGTGATAGAGAAGTTCAAGTATCCACATACCTTTTAGTCTATGAAGTTCCACCAGTTCCTTGAGTAGTTCTTCGTCTTTGTATGATGAACGCCGTGGAGTCTAGAGCTCAACTACACTTTCTATCCTAGTCCGAGACTTAGATATAAGTAGACTAGAAATCAAGACTTATAGTTTTGGCAACTAAACTTGACAACAAGCTTTAGATAGAAACTCTTGCGAGTTCGACTGAGCAGTGCTCTAACAATCTCCCCCTTTGTCAATTTTAGTAACAAAATTATCAATACATATGGAACAAAAAATAAATAAACTTTACAACTTCGCTTCCACATGCCTGATCTCCTTGGTTCTTAAACATTACTCGAAATCTTCGTCACTTCCAAGTACTCCAATGATTCCAAGGGTATCCAAATCAGCATCACCGTTATTTAAGATCCGTAGCCATAACAATGAGAACACAAAATCTCCCAATCATTGTTACATAGTGTCATAGTATTATTACACAACATCAAAGTTCAATTGTATCACAACTTCGACAACAATACTATGGTAATATGTATCACCCCCCACCCCCCAGTCAATACTCCATCTCACATGGAAACCACTCCCCCTTTCATAATGATCCGAAAACCATATGTATTTGTACTGTGAGCTACATATTAATTCTCCCCCTTTTTGTCAATAAAATTGGCAAAGGTACGAAAAATAGTGGGATCCTAATGAAATTTCCATAGAGACTTTTCATGAAAAAAAGAAAGCACATATCAACTTTTTAGATGCAATCATATTGACGAAACTAAATGCATTCATCAAGGATACTATAAATATACAAGATAACCCCTATAATATTCCACAGCCGCACTCCTCACAAAGATTTGGCAATAAAGCACAAGTCCAATTAAGAACTCTGCCCCATATAATGTCATTCCAAAAAGAACAGCAAGAGCGACCTTACTTTCACAAGAAAAGGAGGATTTCTTTGGACAACAACAAATCACATAAGAATATGAATTTGTATCCAAAATACTCAATTTAATTAACCACAAGAGAACCCATGATTAATTCAACCGGAATACTCAACTAAATTAACCACAAGAGAACCCATGATTAATCTAATTGGAAAATGCTCAACATAAGAAAACTTACGGAGCCACACAGTATATACATAAAATATATGGATCGGAGAAGATCAATACTGCGGAATAGACAAAGATTCATTCTATCTTCCATCACTATTTGCACAATGACATATAATAGACTTAATCTTTGTAAACAAAAGCTCATCCTTTATTCCATTAATTAATATTTGCATAATGACATAAAAGGCTTAACTTTTGTTTTTGTCAAAAGTTCATTCATTATTTTATCAATACTTTCATATCGACATACGAAGGACATAAATTTTGACAATATATGGGACAATCATAGTTCACAAACGCAAACACACATATCCAATAACAAATTGCAATACAAAACCATAAAGATTAATGCTGCAAAATCATCTTCCAAACAAACTTTATAATTTAAATAAATAAATCTGAAAGATTGAAGATGAAAATCGTTCGACATAGCTATGTGCAATCACAATAATGGCTATTCCAAACTCTAGTTATTCTTCTTAAAAACACAAGAATAAATTTCTCATAAGAAGCTTTCCTAGGAAAAATACACAACTCTTAGAGAACATGATTTGAAATACATTAAACACGGTCAGCAACCAGAGATTGAACATAGACCATTTCTTCAGTTGCTTTCTTCAATTCGTTTTTCAGAAAATCAAGATTCCTTGTTGCAATTCTAAGTTGTTCAAGTACGACTTCAAAATATCGAAGAAGACTTCCTACCAGTTGTGATGACATCTGAACTGGTAGTTTGTTTTCATGATTAACATCATGATAGTAGGTTATCAAAACAGGATTCTCGTGAAACTCGATAGTCTTTCCCTTATCATCTTTGTCTTCCTTATTGCATCCATCCATTGTGCACACAAAAAATGGTCGGACCCCTGGAACGTGTATGTATCAAGAAGAACATGATACACACACACACACACATATATATATATATATGAGTGTTTCATAGGAAACCCTAGAGAAACTCGTATATGTTCCGTACGGGTCAGGTGTATGTGCACGGTGGTTACAAACTTGGTACTTGGCTAAGAGAGTGGTGGAGCCAAATTTAGACAAAGTCTTGAAAAATTCAAGGATCCATTCTAAACAAAAGGTGACATTCTTTGTTCAAAGGAACAAGGATAATTGTTGAAAACCAAGGCAATCAACCAAGGAATTATTCTCAAGAGTAATCAATCAAAAACATTACATCATGAAAAGTACTGGAGCAAGGCTCAACAGTTTTATGATATATTTTTTTTGTAAAGGTAAATAAAATATAACAACAATTACTTTCTCAAATCAGAAATGCTTCTTGAGAATTACAAGCATCCTTCCATATTACATGAAGGATACTGCATTGAGTAGTCATGTTGTATTTTGATGAGCATTTTACTCATCAAGAATATTGACTTCTTCTCTCTTCCCTTCATGAATATTATTAGAAAAATCACTCGGATTAGTTGAAAGAGATTTAACCAGAGGGGAAAAAGGAATACCTGGACCTGCTATTTTCCATGCCTTTTTGATGCTCTGTATGAGTCTGTTTATGCTAATCTTGAGCTCTGAGACTTGATTATTGATATGAATAAATTCTGGAGCTAACACCTTGGGTTCACAGTCATTTTCAAAGAGATAAAGGGAGTTTGACTTTTCTTTCTTTCTCCTATGCTTTTTTCTCTTTTCATAGTAATTTAAAGAGTCAGTTGCCCACCTGACATTCTTCCTTCTACAACTGTAGGCATTTTTTGTCTTAAAATCATAATCTAGAAGTGACTCATCACATCATTTCTCCTGATTGCAGACATTTCCTTTTACTCCAGCAATATGAGATATAGGTTTCATTACTTCTTTGGACATCCATGCAAGAATGTTGTGAAGTTTCTCATTCCTCAGTCGAAAATGACATCTTCGTTCAAGATGCCCTTTATTTCCGCAATAATAGCAGTTAAAGGAATTGTTCTTGACTGTTCTCATGCGAGTTAAATTTGAAGGAGTGCAATCCTAGGTCCTAAGATCGTTGACTTCTGGAGAAGTTTTTTCACATGAAGATTTGTCAATAGCATAAACAAAATTGGTTTTACCAGTACTTGGATCGTTTATTCCCTTATAGCTCAGACCACATGTATCACGATATTCTTTACATGCTCCAAGCATAGAAGATAATTTTGTAGAGCTAAAATTGAATATTTTCAGATTCTATGCCAGTGAATTTACCTTATTAAGGGCATCAGTGAGACCATTCTCCAATGATTTTTCTCTGGCAAGGAGACTGAGTTCTCTGTCATTAAAACATTTTTGTTGAGAGTCATATCTTGCGTCAGATTCTGCAAGTCTTTCTTTCAATACAAAGAGATTTCGAAGGAGATTATCACATTCTGACCTTTTTGAGCATAAATCTTCTTCTCGATATTTAACGGTAGATTGTAAAATTCTATATCCACAATCATAACCCTTAAAGAGTTTTCTCATTTTTCTGTTTTCTTTACAGAGAGGTCCCAAATATTTCCTCAAGCAAGTTGTTGACTTCTTTTCTTTCAAAGCATGGTCAAAGAGCTTGATATATTGGGAGACTTCCTCATCAATAGTTTGTCCTTCTTCCGAATCACTCTCATCTGAAAGATCATCCAACTGTTCATTTAGACACTTTTCCCAATTGAAGGCAGATTCAGACACAGAAGCAGGAACAAGTGGTTTTTTAGATGTTACAGGGTATTGAAGCATCTCTGTGGAATTCTGATTTGGTGTTGCGTTATCATAGAGATTACTGTCCATAGAGTCAGATCGCTACAAACACAGACTTATAAGTTCTTAAACGTGTTTGCCTGCTCTTATACAAATTAAAAAAGTGGGGGTACAACAACCTCACCCAATAATTCGCTTAGCAATCTGTATGGAATAACTCCAATATACTTTTAAGAGAATCAGCTAGACAGTCAGACTCAATCTTAATAAAAATTATACCAAAGAGTTATATCTCAATTTCTCAATTCAATACTTACTTAAGCAAATATAAATCTGCGAGTCTAATTGAATACAAGAGAAATTAACTTGAATGGTACCAAATACCAATGTTCAAGTATCAATCAATTTCAATCAACAACGAAAGGTCAGATTTCCCAATTGATTGATTCAACGCACAACTTGTGATATTTCAATTATATAACAAAATATAATACGGAAAATAAATAACACAGACACCAGAAGATTTGTTAACGAGGAAACCAAAAATGCAGAAAAACCTCGGGACCTAGTCTATATTGAACACATACTGTATTAAGACGCTACAGACACTAGCCTACTACAAACTAAATTGTTATAGACTGTAGTTGAACCCCAATCAACCTCACACTAATCCAAGGTACAGTTACGCTCCTTACGTCTCTGATCCCAACACGATACTACGCACTTGATTCCCTTAGATGATCTCACTCACAACTAAGAGTTGCTACGACCTAAAGTCGAAGACTTTAATAAAAAATTCTGTATCACAAAGAAAAGTATACATTAATAGATACATCTGTCTCCCACAGAAATATCTACAAGTTTTGTTCCGTCTTTTGATAAATCAAGGTGAACAGGAACCAATCGATAACCTGGACTTATATTCCCGAAGAACAGCCTAGAATAATCAATCACCTCACAATAATCTTAATCGACTAGCAAAACAAGATATTGCGGAATCACAAACGATGAGACAAAGATGTTTGTGACTACTTTTCTATTTTTCCTATTGGAGAAATTAATCTCGAGCCAATTTTATAATTGTACTCAATACGATTAAAATAGCAAGATCAGATCACGCAACTGCAAAGAAAATAGTTGGGACTGTCTTCACAATCCCAATGAAGTCTTCAAGTCGTTAACCTACAGGGTCCCGGTAGAAACCTAAGGTTAAAGGAGAATCGACTCTAGCTTATACAACTAGTATCACATAAGAGGTGTAGGGATTAGGTTTCCCAGTTGCTAGAGTTCACTTTTATATAGTCTCCAGATCATGGTTTGCAATCTAAGTTACCTTAGTAACAAAGCATTCAATATTCACCGTTAGATAAAAACATGATTAGATTCAAGCTAATATCTTTTAATCTTTAGATCGAACTTAGCTTGTTATGCATAAATGAAATGCACATCCATTTAGGTTTGTGTAACCGTACCTAAACATGTACACCTAGTTGGTTCAACAGTATTTAACCAAATGGTTATCCATATGAGCACTTTAATATCAACCATATTCATCTTCACCATACCTAGTTCAAATGACTCAAAAGAACTAGTTAGAGAGTCGTTCAATTGCTTAGATATCATAGAAGTATACAAGACACAATCGAAGCAAAATTAGTTTTGATTCACTCAAGTCGATTCATGAAATTTATAGCCATGGTTTGAAAATATGCAATCCTTAGTTTATATATATTTAAGTTCACGAATAAACCAATTTTAGAAAGTAACACACTTAAGTATGCATACCTAAGTAACCGGATTTGAGTTTGTTTTGGTTTCCAACTCAGCAGAAATTCACGGACGTGAACTTTCCGCCAGTACGCATACTTAGGTAACTGGATTGAGTTGGTTTTGATTTCCAAACTCAGCAGAAATTCACGGACATGAACTTCCGCCAGTATACGTACGGGTACGCATACTTACCCAGTCTCCATCAACCATTTAGTACACACACAAGTATGCATATATTTGGTTCCTGGTTTTGGACTTATAGACTAATGCGCGAACACATTATATGCTTATATCCAAGGATGGTTACATGTTTTTAACTCTTTATTTTATTTCAATCATTGAAACATTCTTAGAGGATGTTAAATAGGGGTTATTCACACACTATTTTTATCAAAGAAATTTTCAAGATATTGAAATAACCAACATGACTTTCGTCACTTGTAAAGATGAACTTGGCCAAAATGTAAGCTTCCCAACACATATTTCAAGAAAAAGTTAAGCGAGATAAACTAGGCTCGAAATAGAAAATGTGTATAATCGAAGTCTATATAACAATACAACTTTTGTCTCAAGATAAGAGATAGAGTAGATAGACTTTTTGAGTGATAGATAAGTTCAAGTCTCCACATACCTTTTAGTGGATGAAGTTCCACCAGCTCCTTGAGTTGTTCTTCGTCTTTGTATGATGAACGTCCTGGAGTATAGAGCTCAAATACACTTTTGATCCTAGTCCGAGACTTAGATATAAGTAAACTAGAAATCAAGACTTATAGTTTTGGCAACTAAACTTGACAACAAGCTTGATATAACAACGCTTACGAGTTCAACCGAGCAGTGTTCTAATAGCGCATGTTAGAATATGACTGTAATAAGGGTCTGCAAACTTTATTTTTCTTTTATTTTCTGGCTTTAGTCTTTTGTTTAGTCAAGGTCAGTCAGTCTATTGACTCGACCTTATATATTGTCTTTCCCTTTCCTTGTTCGTTTTTGTGAAGAATCCGAAGCTGTTATTATTAGATTATTGGTCTATCTCTCTGACATGGTATCAAAGGGAAAACCAATTTAGGTTTTCCAATTTTCAATCCTAGAAAGTACCTGTTTTTCTCTACTAATTTAATTTCTTTGATTCTTCATCATCATCATGTCTTCCACCTTTTCTTCAGACCCTAAATCGCCTTATATTTCTCTTAACTTCAAACCTCCAATCAAACTCACATCTACCAATTATTCTCTCTGGAAACCGCAGATTGCTTCATTGCTCCGTAGTTATGATCTTTTTAGATATGTTGATGGTGATTTTCAGTGTCCTGCTAAGTATATACGATGTTCTGGTATTATTATTCATATTTTAGATCCAGAAATTGCTAAGGATCTGATTCTCAATGTGTTATATACTGACTGGGTACATCAAGATCAAGTTATTTACTCTTGGTTATTATCATAGCTCTCTGAAGAATGTCAATCTCAAGTGCTTGGATGTTCTGCTTCGTGTGATATTTGGAGGCGACTTGAATTGGATTATTATGCTAACACCAAATCCAGATTGATGCAGATTCGAAGTGACCTCCACAGTTTAAAGAAAGGTATAAATTCTATGCAAATATATTTCGACCGTGCTAGGTATTTTTCACATCAACTATCCCAAACTAATCGACCAATTCATGATAATGATATTGTCTTTCACATTCTTTATGGTTTGCATTCTAAGTATCATGCCTTTGTTACCTCTGTTAATACTTAAGATTTGAAGAATTTGGATCTTATTACTTCTACTGATCTTCTAGGACTGCATTTAGATGAGGAATCTAGATTAGATGCTTCTTCTTTTATTGATTTATCTACTGCATCTGCTAATGTTAGTTAATAACATTCGACTACATTTTCATCTAATCCTTCATCTGGTTATAGTTCTTCTAATTATCATAGAGAAAATTCTTACTCACATCAGAATTGGATTCTAACTATAGTGGTTATCCTAGAGCTTCACAATTTGGTGGTTATCCTAGAGCTTCATAATTTGGTGGTAGAAATGCTAATTTTGGTGGTGGTTTATTTAGAAGAGGTTATATAGATCAGGTTTTAAAGGAGGTTCCCATATAGGTGGTCGATTTTCTATTTAAACTTTAAAGGAAATTACTCTCATGTTTCTAGTTTGAACTTCTTTTTCTAGTTTGAACTTGTTTATTTATCATTTTACGTTTTTATCCTCCATCTATAAAATTATAGTCTCTAAATTTGGAAGTTAAGTATGACTATTATATTGAGTGTCCTGGCCGATACAAACCGATACTATTTAAAGCATGGTCATTTAAAGCATGGTCATTCGGCCGCTGAATATCATCAAATTACAACTGATTATAGTCATCATGTGCAAGATCATTACACTTTTACTGAGGAATTCTATGATGATACCTTTGAGGGTTCTTGGTCACCTGAGCCAGAAGCATATGCCATGTACATTGATGTTGGTCCTTCTACTTCAAATAGCTGGCTGCCTGATTCTGGGGCTACTCGCCATATGACTCATGGTCTCGCAAACTTGAATTTACATTCTCTATATGATAGTTCTGATCAAGTCAAAGTTGGAAATGGTTCAGGTTTGTCCATCCAACACATTGGTTCCACTGCTTTTGCTTCTCCTAGTACTAAACTTCATCTTTACAATGTTCTCCATGTACTTTCTATCACTAAAAACTTTTTTTCAGTTCATCAGTTTGCTAGGGAGAATAATTGTTATTTTCAATTTTATCCTGATGAAGTTTATATCAAAGATATTAGTTCACATAGAGATCTACTTAAGGTACCTTTTAGGAATTGTTTGTATAAACTGAATCTGGATTCTGACACGGTGAAACAAGTCTTTCTCTCATAATCTGTCAGTCATGCTTGGCATAGTCGCTTAGGCCATCCATCTTACAAGATACTTAAACATGTTTTAGTTGAGATTGATTCCTATTTAATATCTCATTATGGAAGCTGCGCAATAAGGCCTTTTTTGATGGTGTTGCAGTCAATTGGCTTGATTTCAAAGGCAAGGTTTATCAGGTAATTCGTGATAACTCTATTAGAATGAAGGGCCATATGTTCAACAATATTAAGGATTTGCGCATCTTAAATTATTTCAAGGTGCAGCATAGATCGTTTAGGAATTCCACGTCTCTTGAGATTAGTTGGTCCCCTTATAATCAAGGTGAAATTATGATTTGTTGTGATGGTGCGTCTCTTGGAAACCCAGGCCAGGCCGGTGCTGGTGTTATTTTTTGTGATTCCAATGCAACAGTACTTAGTGCTCTTTGTGTTGACCTTGTGATAGGCTTTAGGGATTGCCTATATATAATAACCGTAATCGCACGGTGTCTAACTAGTAGAATAGGCAAGTACGGGTCGATCCCACAAAGAGCGGTGGAAATACCAATAATTAATATTCTCAATTAAGAAACCAGCAATGATGTTTTTGGATTTTTGTAAAAGAATAAAAACGAAGAAAATAAACTAAACTAATAAAATGAATTCAATAGAAGAATCGGTAACCAAGATTTTATTATATCCACCACTATTTCTATTCAATTACTGAAATGAAACATAACTCATGAATAATTATTTACCGTTCGTTCTATTGACATTGCCTATTATAATTATTAGAGTCGCAAATATCACTGGGACACCCTAAGCATGGCACATCAAAAGACTAAACCCAAGTATGCACCATCAAATTGCGTTAGCGAGAAAATCATACGAAACTAAATTTAGGTTCACCAATAATACCTGGCTATTCTAAGCATAACCCATCAAAGGATTTAACCCAGCATGGGATATCAAATAATTAGACAAATATATTTGATATCCTATAAATGAAGCACATAGGTTACTGTATTGTACAGAACCGGCGAAGCAATAACTATTTTCATCATTAAATCAATATATAAAATCACGGAGTTAATGTATTCAAATCATTATGGTCTATTGCCTCATAGTTCGATTAAATGAAAAATAACCTAATACCCAAAGTGGTTTCATCCAATAAACCCTAGTTACGATAAAACTAGCAAGGAATGGCTTTCTCAAAAGCCATAAACATATATAAAATCAATAGCTAATCAAAATGAAAATGTAGAACCAAGACTTCAAACCCTAAAACAAAGCTCTGCAGCTGCGCCTCCGTCTCCTTCTTCCCAGTTGCGGCTTTTTGGCCGACCCCTTCACAAGTCTCTGTTGATGTGTATATATCGTTGTTGCTTCCAGCCAGGGCTTCGAAATACCAAACACACAAATCCTCTCTTATGTTAGATCATAATAACCACCAAAGCCCAGTCAGTTCTGGTCCATTACCAACTCCAAATCACCCATAATCTCTCAGAATATGTATCTTCTCCGTTCGCTGCCATTTACTGCCAAACTCCCAGCAAACAAAACCCATACCATTTGCTCTTGCTATCACCAACATCTTCTTTCTTCAGCGCAAAATAATCAACCACAACTACGGATACAACCCATTCAGCTGGCGTGTGTATCATTAATACATCCTTTAATGGCTTGCATCTCTATCTGAAACTTCATCTTTTGTTCTCATGCTTCGTTCCCATCAAAAGCCAGCTCCTTGTCACGACCACACTTCTCGGCATCAATAATCTCCACTGCCAAAGTCTGATGCCCCAGGACTTCATCCAAGCCCCAGTTTCAGTCCTTGCTCTGTGGACTACAAACCAGCACCAACGACTTCTCCGTCTCGGCACCATCTTTATTTCCATCTGCAGACAGGACTGCACGTCCAGCTCCTTGTATTGTCAGCGTCTTCCTTGTTTTCTCCCTATTATTCCAGCCACGACACTAGCTTCTGGTTTGGCTACCATGGCAGCAACAGCAGCAACTCTTCTTGCCCCATCACAATCGATGCCTTGAATCCCACATCACTAGCTCAGTCAATTCGCTGCTCGAACTCAACAACACCTCCACTTCACGCCTGCAATTCATTATTCATTCCCATCGTCTCAAGATCATTTCTTTGGCTAAGAACAAAAGTTTCTGCTCCAGAATTCAACCACCGCTCCGTCCTTTCACTTCCGATCGCAACTGCAACTATATCTTATTCTTGGCACAAGACAACGATCATCTGATTACATTTTCAACTCAGCCATACCCATCTTTTTCTCCTTCACGTCATTTATCTTGGATTCACATCCGAGCTTCCTCCATTCTCGTCCAAAACCCACACATTCTGAACTCCGAACAGCACCAACCTGACTTGTAAACCTTATCAGTCTCGGCCACACAATAACTGCTCCCTTGTATTTCATCCATCAATGCCAGCAGCTCCATTCTTGATCAATTCCATCGACAACTCAAATAATACACAGACCCTAACTTCAGTATGGAAATAATATTTTACTTTATGCTCTTGGTCAAAATTCAATTGATAAGAAGAAAAGGCTTAGACAAATTTAGTGTACGCCCCAATAGTATGAACTCCCTTTTGTCAAGAAGTGCACAAATGTACTCAGAACTTCAGTATCTCGCGTGTAGTGGACTTTCACGTACTTACTTGGCAGTGATAGTTAATTGAGAAGTTCCCTTTTGATGCTAGTGAGAAGCATCTTTGGTTATTGTAGTCGCAAACGTCAATTAAACTGCAACTTCGGCATTTATTCCCATGATGATCGAATTTATTTGTACTTTCTACAAAAGAATTAAAATAGTTTTATTAGCTAAAATATTGAGTCATAGCTAATATAAATATGAGTATAAAATATAGCACTTACGTGCTTATCAACACCCCCACACTTATATTTTGTTAGTCCTCGAGCAAAACAGAAAATTGACCCGCTACACAGCTGGTCATAACATTAATGAAAATTTGAAATACCATACCAAGACCCGCTACACAGCTGGTCATAACCCTAAAAATTATAATGATAATTTTTTTTGTAGACCCGCTACACAACTGGTCATAATATGCAAGAAAATTCCTGAAAAAAGAAAAGTAAAAAGTTAACTACTCCCCCACACTTAAACATTACATTGTCCTCAATGTAATTGAGTCATCCAACGTAAAATTAAGATGGGAAATTCATAATATGCGAAAATAAACAACTAAAAATAAAACAATAAAATAGAATTACCTACTGGAATGTACATAAAGGATCCCCATACACTAATAACCTGAAAATTTGGGGATCAACCCAAAATACAGTATTTACAAATAATGACAACCTCAAATCCTCGTTGTAGCAACATAAAGATATAGAGACTATCAAAAGGAAAGAGCCACCCCCAAACCTAATTTTTTCAAAGGATATATCGTCGGTAACAAGAATTACCGACTCAAGTGGTTCACTGGGGATGGGAACTGAAACGATCTGGGAGTTATGCACATGCAAAGAGAAATCACGAGATGCAAAATAATCTAGTAATATTGGAGAAGCATGCAGTTCTAATCCAAAATTAGGATTCTTCCGAAAAGTTGTGCTAACAATTCTAGGTGTATTAACTTCCCCACTAGGTTTGCAAACCTGTACTTAATAATCATCATAAACATCATGAACCTGGGAATCAATAGGAATATCACAATAAATATGATTGAAAGAAACCTTATGTGTAGAGTGTAATGTCTCTAAATCGTTAGACTTAACTACGGTCTCTTCGGAATTAACACATTCTTCATAAGTATCATTGTTATAGCACTGATATGTCACACCGTCTAAAAGAATGGTGTCCTCAATCCGAAACTCATCCTTTTGAATAGGCGAGTGATCATTAACACGATCAGGAGTTGGACTAAATATACTACCTTCACTTGGTATGACAATGTCTCTATTCCTATGATCACAACTATCAAGTTCATCATCATCATCATTCTCCATACACATTGATTCATTAGCTAAAACGGTTTCATCATAAATATCATGAGTATAAGAAAAATTATAACTTGTCTCCTCTGTAAGACCACAATCTTCTACCGACTGCGTTAGTCGAGCAATCGATAAAGCATTTTGTTCATCAAGTTCATCAATATGATCATGGGCTTTACTAAGCTAGGAAAAAAATAACTCATTAGCTTTGGTTTGTTCAGCAATGTCAATATTGAGGCATTCTAACAAAGATAGTTGTGATGCAGATGGGTCACAGTAAGATTGATTATCTCTCTCATACTGTGACGGAGAAATGTGTGAATAATAATTGGAATCAACACATTGTGGCTCATAATCAGTGTAAGGTTGGTAATGATCATAACCTTCACAAGGTCCGGAATGATCATACCTATGAGCATAATTCCAATCATTATTTACATGCTCAACAAGTTCTTGATAATGAGAAGGTGCATATGCATACTCCTCATGTGAAATATCAGATGACTCCTCTGTCTCAGCTCTTTTGGTAAGATTCCAAAAAGCTATAAAAGAAGTCAACTCGCTGGAAACCATAATACAAAGTAATTCTCAATAACTCACCTTGCAAAAGATTTGCGAGAATATCAAGTACTTACTTTAGGCCAGTTGTTGACTCCAATCGTCGCTCTTCAGACTAAGGTACCTATGAAAAATCAAATAAGCTACGTAAAAAGAACTAAAAGAAAATATAAAAATAAAAGCAAAAATAAGCTATGTACAAAAGAAAAAAATAATAACTATGTACAAAATAAAAATAAAAATAAAAATAAAAATAAAAATAAAAATAAAAATAAAAATAAAAATAAAATAACTTTATATACAAAATCAAAAATACCAGTTACAATATTCCACAGCCGCTCCCCGGCAGCGGAGCCAAGAATTGATAGTATTTTCAATGATGTTGTAGTAAGAAGATTCGTTCAAGACTTGTGAAAGCAGATTTTTAGACTTAATTTTAAAGAAAAAATATAACAAACTCAAAATTAAAAGTGTTGTGAGAATTATAGAGAGACTGGGGCTAGGATTCCGCTATTTACCAATTCCAAAGTGATACTAATTACAATCATGCAATTTCACACGTTCAATTTGATTTGCAAAAGTAGATTTTTAGAAATAACAAATGTTAATCCAAAGCATGGGATATCAAAACCCTAGGCCAAGCATATTCCATCAATAGAAAATACAATTGTTTAACAAAAATCATAAAATCTATTTTCAATCTAGGCAAATAATCATAATTAAAAATTGCACAAATTAAATAATTAAGAATTACCACTTTTTCATTGGAAAGATAGCTTCCTCCGTCGCCCCAGAGGATGGGTCTAGCACATCATGTTGGAAACACGCTCAAAGTACGATTTCATTGCTCAAATGTGCTTACAAATATGAATAGAGTGAAAAAGATGAAAATCGGGTGTTTGCAACGTTTATAAATGTTGCAAAACACTGTTACAAAGAACGATAACAAATATGTGTCACTGGCTCTGTAGATCTACGACCCTACAATCTCTGTCGTTTACACTATTGAAGAACGACGGGTTTTGGCTGTATGTTCTTCGTCTTCCACAGGAGCAGAAAAAATACTCTCTGCAACTCGATCAATAATACCGGTGGAGCAACAACTCATTTTTCCAATAAATCAATAAACAATATTCGAAAATCAATCTATTCAAATCATAATGGTCTTTGCTCAATTATTCAAATCAAATAGCCTAGTACCCCAAGTAGTTTCCACCATAAACCCTAGTTACATAAAAATCTAGCAAGACATGATTAAGGGTTTTTATAATAAAACAAAAGTCAAGATAGAGAGATTAAACCGAAGGAGTCGTCGTATTCTCTTATCTTTGTTATGCTCCAATATTTGCCCCAACACTGTTCTTCCCTATTCGGCACTGTCGCCTCCTTTCTGTCCAGCCGGCCTACCTTGTTTTCTCCCTAGTATTCCAGCCACGACACTAGATTCTGGTCTGGATGCCATGGCAGCAACAACATCAACTCTTTCTTGTCCCATCACAATCGATGCCTTGAATCCCACATCACTAGCTCAGTTAATTCGCTGATCGAACTCAACAGCACATCCACTTCACGTCTGCAATTCATTATTCATTCCCATCGTCTCAAGATCATTTCTTTAGCTAAGAACAAAAACTGCTGCTCCAGAATTTAACCACCGCTCCATCCTTTCACTTCTGATCACAACTGCAACTGCATCTTATTCTCGGCACAAGACAACGAACATATGATTACATTTTCAACTCAGCCATACCCATCTTCTTCTCCTTCACGTCATTTATCTTGGATTCACATCCAAGCTTCCTCCATTATCGTCCAAAACCCACACATTCTGAACTCCGAACAACAACAACCTGACTTGTAAACCTTGTCAGTCTCGGCCACACAACAACTACTCCCTTGTTGTTCATCCATCAACGCTAGCAGCTCCATTCTTGATCAATTCCATCGACAACTCAAATAATACACAAACCCTAACTTCAGTATGGAAATAATATTTTACTTTATGCTCTTGGTCAAAATTAAAATGATAAGAAGAAAAGGGTTAGAAAAATTTAGTGTACGACCCAATAGTATGAACTCCCTTTTGTCAAGAACTGCACAAATGTGCTCAGAACTTCAGCATCTCGCGTGTAGTGGACTTTCACGTGATTTCTTGTACAAAGAAACAACTCCTTAGTCCAACGTTTGGTTTCTGGATATGAAATGGTAATTGGTGCAGCAACCGTATTTGTTTACTTGGCAGTCACAGTTAATTGAGAAGTTCCCTTTTGATGCTAGTGAGAAGCATCTTTGGTTATTATAGTCGCAAACGTCAATTAAGCTGCAACTTGGCATTTATTCCCATGATGATCGAATTCATTTGTACTTTCTACAAAAGCATTAAAATAGTGTTATTAGACAAAATATTGAGTCCTAGATAATATAAATATGGGTATAAAATATAGCACTTACGTGCTTATCTCCTTGGTTAGCAAACTAATTACTATGCGGACGTGTGTGCAATTATTTATGGTTTGATGCTAGCCAAGAACTGGAATGTAATAAATACCCGTGTCTAATCAGACTCGATGATTTGTATTCAAGCTTTCCAAAGTGGTGAGTTACCTTGGCAACTTGTTTCAGAGTGGAGGTTAGCGAAGGTTTATTACAACAATATAAGCTATGTTCATATATATAAAAAATCTAATTTTTCAGCAGACACCTTGGACAAGCAAGCTTGTTTGCTGGCTGAGGATATTTATGAATTTTACGAAGGTAGGCCAGGTTTTATTCCATCTGTGGAATGGCCTGCCAAAGTTTATTATAGTTTCAAAGAGTTTAGACTGCTAGATGGCCAATACAACTAGCTTCTAGTATGGCCTACGTCCCTGTACAGTTTCTGCTTTTTTACTTAATTTTATTGACGGAGTAAAAAAAATAGAACCTAGTATTTTTCAGGATCGCCAACTATCTAAATCCCATGCCTTACCCTTTTCATCCTCACCGAATGATATTCATGGTCCATTAGACCTTATTCACTCGGATGTTTAGGTCTCTCCGGTGTGTTCTATTAATGGGTACAAGTACTATGTTTCCTCCATTGATGCTTATAGTAGATTCACTTGGCTATTTCCTTTAGCTTATAAGTCATAAGTTTTTCAAACTTTCATCAAGTTTCAGAAATTAGTTGAAAATCTATTTAGTAGGAGAATCTAATATTTACAATCTGACTGGGGTAGATAGTATAGGACAGTTTCAACTTACTTGCAATCTTGTGGTATCAGTCATCGCATTTCTTGTCCACACTCATCAACAAAATGGGACAGTTGAAGGGAAACATCGCAATATTGTCGATACAGGCCTTTCTCCTTTAAATCATGCTTATTTACCTCTTACTTTCTGGTCATATGCTTGTGAAACTGTGAATTTTTTGATATTTCCTTCTTCGGTTTTGAACAATAAATCTCCTCTTGAGACTTTATTTCATTTTGTGCCTGATTATCCTTTTCTCAAAATATTTGGTTGTTCTTATTACCCCTGTTTATGACTTTATAACTCTCACAAGATACAAAATACGTCTGTTAAATGCATATTATTAGGGTATAGTTTGCAGCATAAACAATATCGTTGCTTGAATCCTCGCACCAATAAGATCAATAGAACCGCTCTCTTAAACTTTTTCTCTCCTCAAAACTTTCTCAACACTCTTAAAATGATCTCCCCTTTTTTGAGTTCACTAGTTCTCTTTATATAGGGAAGTTACATAGTGGATGACAGCTATGTTGTCCTTTAGTTTAGGATCAGACTCGCGATAGTCTCGCAGCAGTTATAATATTAATTCTCGCAAATGCTATAATCTTCGTAGGATTGTCATGCACTTCTCGTGTTTCAGTTACCGTCATCTGCTACGTCATTCTATGAGTCATTCTGCGACACTCGCAGCGTATTGTTGAAGAGCTCGCAGAAATGTTGTTTATAAATTTCGTAAGAGTATTATTGTGGCAATATTCTGATCCTACATCTTGCCTCTTCTCATGTATTTTTGCGAAGGGGAAAAGATCATGAGAATTAAAACTTTTTAAAACGCCGCAGTTGTTCGTCTTTTCACGTTCTTATGTTCTGAGATATTTCTGAAATCTTTGCCAGATTTATTACACGTATTTTTTCTTCCACTCAATTTCTGACACGTCCTTTTCAACCGCTGCATTTCAACCGTTCATTTCTTCTCTTCGCACTAAATTCACTTATCTTCTCTAGAATTCTTACCTTCTATATATATCTTCTTCATTCTTCTCTTTTCTTATTTTTACTTTCTCTTTCCTTTTCTCTGCAATTTTGCTTTTCTTCCGCATCTGCTGCTGTTGTAATTTTTCTCTTATTCCTTTGATCTTCTTTTATTCATTCCCATACTAAGAATGCCTCCAGCAGGTCGTAAAAATTTAATTTCCTTAGAAAAAATGTAAAAGAAGCTTCAAGATAGAGGTTTTACTTTATCCACCATTCCCGATCAAAACCCTATGGCTGAGCTCTCTGTTAAATTATTTTCTGATCACTCGTGTAATCGCGAGAAGCTCATAGTCTTACTAGGTCAGCTTGAAGCTGGCCTTCCCATTCCTATTTACGACCCTGAACTCCCTTTATTCTATGAAATAATTTCTCATGCGAGCTTCTCGCGGGAAATATATCAGTTGAGTGGAGACTGCATTCGTTTGATGCTTGAGTTTGCTACTCGCGGTGCTGGTAAGGAATCTCTTTACCCTTATACAACGAAGAACCCTAAATTCGCCAAAGTTCCAAATGTTCCTGCGAAGTATACTGTAGAAAACTTCTTCGCGAATTATGAAATAATCCCCATGAGGAAAGATAGCACTTTTTGGGGTGTCCATTTACAAAAGAAGGATGACATTGCTGAAGACAGAGTTCTTATGTTGGACATTAACTGGAATCCGGGCAACAATTCATATCCTCGCCATTCTAATGATGAAAAATGGTATATTTTCCCATTATTTCTAGGGGGCCCATACATCTCTGGTTCTCACGCTTTATCTGCGAATCTCGCAGAATACCAACCATGGGTGTTCAGATGGCCTGAAAGGGATACAGAGGTATATTCTCGGATCTTTTGCTTGAATTACCATTATTATTTTCCTTATGCTTTTATGTATACTCTCGCTAACTGCTCCAATTTTACCAGATTAAAAGGATGAAATCTATCTACCAGAAGTTAGGGAAACCCAGTACTTTATTAGCTCTCAGATCATTCACAGATGAAGTAAGAAATATTCCTTTCTGATTCTAAACAATATATTGTTGCCTCTATTTCTTACTTTATCTGTGTTTGTAGGTTATTGAAGAAATTGAACCTGTTAAGCCTGCAAAAACTAAGGGAAAAGGCAAAGGTGCTCCTCGCAAGGAGAAATCTGTTGCTCCTCTTTCAAAGAAAAGAAAAGTCCAACGCTCTCCTCCTTCAAATCCTCAATATAATGAAGAAAATTCAAGTGATAATACTGATAATGACGATGATGATGATGATGGTGATGCTAATATTTCCTTCGCGAAGGAATCCTCCCAACCTGAGTCTTTTATGTCTCATCTA
The DNA here is from genome assembly GCA_023529315.1 of Papaver bracteatum. Classification (NCBI taxonomy): domain Eukaryota; kingdom Viridiplantae; phylum Streptophyta; class Magnoliopsida; order Ranunculales; family Papaveraceae; genus Papaver; species Papaver bracteatum. The sequence continues at coordinate 4,243,015 of JAJJWX010003419.1, forward strand.
TCTAGTATATTCTCTGATACTACGCATGGTATTGGGAATGATGCTCTTACTGGCATATGTCAATCTCTCGCTAATGTCTGCAATGCTCCCATATTAGTTGACAATGAATCTCTTTACGGAATTTCAAGATCCGTGAGTCCCAACCTCTTAAATTCACTCAGCACTCTGGTATGTTCTCTTTTCTTCACCACATTTGTATATTCCCATTTTCTCGCAAGGTTATAATTTATATTTGTCTTTGCAATTTTTTGCTTTACTTCATAGGCTGGAAGAGCTTCTTTTGTTGTTGCCTCAGACTTGGAGAGGAGACGCGCTACTTTTGAAAAGAAAAATGCAAATCTTCGCAAGAAGAATGGAGAGCTGGAAGCTGAAGTCCTTGAGTTTTGAAAGAAAAATAAACAACTAGAAGTTGATGCTTCAAGCAGCAAAACCAAGATATCTAATATTGACACAGTCAACCAGCAACTCTATGGTCTGAGTCTCTTCCTCTTTCTCTTAATTCTTTTATTCTATTGCTTTAGCTTATTCAAGCAACCATTTTTTGCAGATATTTATGGTCTTACTGATGAGGCTATACTCCCTCGTTCTTTTCCTGAACCTATAGATGAGGACACCCTTCTTGATCGCCTTAACAATTCCTTAAACAATTATTCAAATGACAAACTTGAATCTCTTTCCATAAATGATCTCATATCCAAACTTCGTCTTTTAGAAATTGACCATATATCTAGTTTGAGCGCAGCTAATAAGTCTAAACGTCTCTATCTCACCTCTAAAGAATAAATCAATAGTTTAAGAGCCAAGAATAGCACTCTTATAGATGAAAAAAATCGCATATCTAGACAAGGTGCTCAAACCTTAGCGGAATTCCATAAAACCATTCTTGAAGTTCAAATTGAAAGAGATAGACTTATCTGCGAGAATAACACTCTGTTGAAAGGGGAAATCAAGTTCTCTCCCGCATTCTCATTAGTAGTGATGATGAGTTTGCTTGGGCTGCGAAGATTCTTGATAATGCCAGAAATAACTTAGGTGTAGACGTTAATCTTCAAGCTGAGCATTCTGCCTTAATTAAGGATATGATCTCTGAAAGAGAAGGTTGTTATTCTTGTTTTTCCACTAATCCATTTTTTAACTGAATCTCCACTATTTTATTAATATGTTGTCATTTTCTCGCAGCATCTGAAGGAAATTTTCGCCAAAGAGTTGAAGAGTTGGAAGAAGAAAAAGGACAACTCGCAGAACTTCTGTCTTCTCGCAACGAGAAATGTTCCAAGTTCAAGAAGCAGCTACAGATTACCCTGGAGAATTTTAGTAATATTCTAGTCGGTGTTCGCAATGATTCCTTTAAGATGGTCTGTGATGATCATAAAATTCCTAATTCTACATATCCTTATCTCGCGAATGAAATACCAGAGAACGTTCTGAATCTTGTCATTTCTGATAGTGAAGCTGAAGAGTCTGAAGAAGATGAAGAATATAATAAAGATGAAGATAAAGGGGGGAAATCTGATGAAGATAATGAAGGATCTAAATAGTTTATCTCCTTTTTTTACTCTCTTTGTAATATTTGTATATTTATCTCTTTCTCCTTGTAACATATTGCTGCGAGTTTCTCCAGCTTCTAAAGTTCCTTGGTGTATAGATTTCTTTTGTTTCTATCTGCATACATTAGAAAACAATTCCTTTTTGCAATATGGTTAATCAATATGATTATTAATTTTTAACTATCTGCGTAAATTTGTCATATAATGATGAATAAAAATTTTATCATCCTGTTCATTCCCATACTTGCCTCTGTTATTCATCTGCAATACGAAAAATCAAGTAGATTACTTTCTGAATAAGATCTGTGATTAAATTTTGTCCATAATCTCGCATCCATTTTTTGCTCTCTTGTGTGGTCTTATTTTGCCTTCCTAGTTAAAGGTCTTATTTTGCAACATTTTGTTTTGGAGACAAAATCGCAGGGCATCCTTATATTCGCATATAAAGACCCATTGATGTTGCCTTATCCTCATTTTCTTAATTTGTTGCGACAATATGACAGGCCTAAGTTTTCTTGTGAATACAAAGCCCCATGACATTGTCGTCGTGCGATGAAATCGCAGGACGTCTTTACACTTTCATGTAAAAAACCCATTGATCTCATCTTATCTTTTTTTCATGGCTTTTTTCCTCTGTATAATTGTTGCACAAATATGACAAGCCTAAATATTCTTTCGAACATAAAGCCTCGTGACATTTGCGTCTTAAGACACTTATCAGCTCCCTAATGGAGGGTGCCGCCCTTATCTTCCCCCCGGTTTCCCCTTCAAGGAGGCGTACATCGGCCATACAAGACTAGCTCCTCCCATCCGGTCTTAACAACAACCAGTTTTTTTCGCAGCCTCTTATCCCTTTTGCCTATATGAATTATGGTTACGAGACTGCACCTTAAGTGGGGTTTTCTTCGGGCCGAGTGCATCATAGCCAAGACTTGCCAAGAATGGCCAGGGTAGTTTCATACGCCCCGGGCAATCTTTGCTCAACCGTGTACCTCGGCGCCTTAATCATACTTTGCACTCCTTAGAAGAGACCCTCAGTCGTCCAACTTTTAATATATATATATATATATATATAGTTGGAAATCCAAGGTACCTCTCCTGGATGGGCTTTCATTGACCCCAAATCTCCATGACTCAGGTTCTAGCAGCGGTATAACCTTATCCCTGAGCCATGCAAAGAGATACCCCCTTATATGACGTACTTTAGGTCTTACATTTGCCTCTTGCGAAATTTTATCCGCGAACTAGGGTGTACGCCATAAAGGTTCGTCCCGTTATAATATGTCATTATTCTTTGATTTTCTCTTTTTTCATTTCATCTCTTGTATGATTTTTCAATTTCATATTTTTCATTGAATCAAAACATACTTTTGTAAAATTTTCTTCAACAAATCATTCATACATCTCTTATATTTTACGATCTAGAAATTTTACCTTTTCTACTTACTATTTTATGCTTCTGCTTTTTTAGTTGCGCTTTGCTGCATTTTCTCCATCTGCGAGACGCTCGCCATCTATTGGTTTCAGCACATGTTGACTTCGCAGCATTCCTTCTTCTCTCCGTTCTACTGTATCCACCATCATCCTTTCACTTCTTTGCTTTTGTTTGATGTTATGTTTCCAGTTTCTGTTCCTCACAGCCCTTTCCTCGCAAGATTCCATATCAATTTCATAACACTTTTTTCCATCAATCCAATCTCCCTTTATAACTCCAACACTGCTGGGATGAGGAAACTTAATGCACTGGTGGAAAGTTGACGCTACACCTAGAATCCCATGCAGACAAGGTCGGACAATCAAGGTATTGTAAGGAGACTCAACCTCGACAACACGGAATAAAATTTTAGAAGATATCCCCTTCAATGGAATTCGCATAGTGATCTCCCATCTATGTTTATTGGAAGTACCATTAAAACCATGGATTTTATAGGTTGAAGGTATTAGATCCTTATCTCTGCCTCCCATTGTTTTATAAGTGTGATAGAATAGGATATATACAGAACTCCATGTATCAATTAAAACTCTATTGATTTCCCATGAGTCTTCGGCCTCATCATCCTCATCTTCTTCTCTATCCTCTCTTTGTTTTGGATTTATCTCTAGTTTTACCACTAATGGATTGTCATGCATCTCACCAGGCTCAGGTACTTCTTGTGCAGTAAAAGAAATTATCTGCTTTTTCCATTCTTCTAATGGCGAAGCTTTAGAAATATTCATTATTTCTCTCCCATCAGCATCTCTCGCGAAAACTCTGCTTGGAACATTGTCATGGAAATCTTCGATTGTTTTGTACGAATGTACAATAGAGTTACAAAACAAATTTTTTGCTTTTTCTCCAACTTCAATGACAAATGTTTCTCCTCCTTTTGTTGCATTAACTCTGCGAGTTTCTGGTGGTGGTGGTAAGAGTTGAGATTGAGGGTTCCCTATTAAGAAATGATTTAATTTTCCCTGATCTATCATCCTCAAGATGATTCTTTTTACATTCCTGCATTCATTTGTTGAGTGACCATGAAAATGATGATAAGAGCAAAATTTTAGACTTCGATTATTTGGGTGTGGCTCTTTTCCCATATTCCAGGGTATGGGTATGTCCTCCATCAAAATTATAGCCTCCCAAATTTTCTCTATGCTAGCATTTAAAGGTGACATCTTAATTTGTTCTCATATTATCTTCTGACTTCCTTGCCTTCTATAATAATTTTGTCACTGACTACCATAAGTCTCTTGCGGCTGATCAAGCCTATGAATCTTATTATTTCCACCTCGATTGAAAAAATATCTTTCCCTTTCGAACTCTTCTTGATCTTTGCTTCCCATAGCTACTAATTTCTGTTGTCCATCATCCTTGCTCTTTTCTTGCTTTACCTGCGAAGTGCTCGCTACTGTATTTATTAGCCTGGGAAGTAGACTTGCATTTGCTGCAATTGAGCTGGTATTTGCAATAGGGTAAGATTCCATCTCATTTGGTTTCTCCTCCAAAGCAATGTATTCTTCTTGCAATTCTCGCAGCTCTGTCATTGTGATGGTATTCTTGATTCTGAAGATTTGGACGTATAACAGATTGGTTGCGAATATTGCATTAATGAATGATAATATGAGATATCTCTCATCCATGCGACCTGCCATTTTGCTGCACATTATTTTCCACCTTATGGTTAGATGTTTTAAGCTTTCACCAACCCTTTTGTTTAATCCAAATACATCTTCAATGTCAGGTCGCGAAGAATTGTTACTTATATATGCTCCCAAAAATGTAGTCTGTAAATGATTGAAAGAAGTTATAGTGTTCTTAGGTAAACCTTCGAACCATTTTAGCACCTCACCTGTTAAGCTGGATGCGAAATATTTGCACAATACAGCATCATGGTTTTCCCATTGTAGCATACACCTAACATAAGCTTTGACATGTTGAATAGCACAAGTAGTTCCATCAAAGATACTGGTTAACGTTGGCAAATTGCATTTTGAGGGTATTCCTCCTAATTGTACTTCTTTGGTGAATGGAGTTTTTGTAGCTTCTTCAATGGCCTCATCAAGTTTCCTTCTGCCTCCTTTCTTCTGTTATTTAATATTCCCCTCATTTCTGCTAACTCTCTCAAGATCTGTTTATTCCCAGCTGAATTTTGCTCCATTGGTCTTTTTAATGCAGCTTCCCTTCTTCTGCGTTCATGTCTTTCTTTCCTTGCGAGATTTTTTGCTTCTTCTTCAGTATCTTCATTTTTCTTTCTCCCGCGATTTTCTCCTTCACCTCTTTCTTGAATTCGCAAATGATTATGCCTTCCATTTTCTCTTCTGTTATTTTCTTCATTTCTCACCGTTTCTCTTCGTTGTCTTTCTATTCTCCTTTGTATTATATCATATTCCTCATTGATACTACCATTGTTGCGATTTCTTGCGCGTCTCCTTTCTCGATTGTCATGATTATTCTGACGCATTGCTTCTTGAAACTCTTGTTCTTCCACTTTTGCTCTCAATCTTTCTCTTTCGCAAGCTAGACGTGCTTGTTCAGCATAATGTCTCTCAATTTCATCCTCAATTATTCTTTCTTTGAATTTCTTGATCATGTAATATTCTCCTACCTTCTTCTCGATTTTCTTCACCATCTTGGTTATTTCCACCCTCTTGATTTCTATTATCACGTCTATCATCCAAAGTTTCACTACGTGGAATGTAGTGATCATTAATCATCTCTGCTTCTCCATAATGTTGCTCTTCATTTGGATTTTGCATTTCCTCTCGAATATTTTTACCAGCATTTCTCACAGGAGAATTTCGCCTTGCTTCTTATCTAAATGATCTTGAACTTGATCTTGTAGTACTTCTTGATCTCCTATTTTGTAATCTCAAATTCTCCATTCTTAACTCGTGATTTTGTCTTGTTAAATTTGCACGTTCCTCTGCCTCTAATCTCATTTCCTCTTGTATTCTTTGTCTTAAATCCTCTACTGCTTCATTTTCATCATCTCCATGAATTAATCCTCCAACCACTTCTTGATCTCTTCCCTCTCGCCTTCCATTTCTTAACTGTCGATTTTTTGCTTCTTCTATTGAATCTGATCACCAAGTGTGCACGCTCACCCTGTCATAATCCACAGTTCTATCTTGTATTGGTGTTTGCTGATTCGGTTGTTGAACTTAATTTTCTCCATTATTCCTTGTTCTGTTGTTCCTTATTCTTAATCTTGAAGATTCTCCTATTTCATTTGTCTCTTCTCCAGCAAATTTTTTACTCCTCCTACCGGTTGTTGGTTGTTCTGATGGATTTCTTCTTCTAGCCATTCCTTCAATTTTAATGTATTACTATAAATCACGTAAAAATCTTCTCCAATTTCTTCAAATTCTTACAAATCACAATTTCAATCTTTTCTCAGAAACATCCATGTTTCTAGCGCCATTATGTAGTTGCGGGAATTCCTACACTACACCCCTCACAAGAATTCTTAATAATCAACACATATTTGAAGATTAAAAACAACACTTTTATTGATTAATTCTCAGAAATATTACAAGAAATGGAAGAAATCAAGAATACAACCGCTCTCTTAAACTTTTTCTCTCCTCAAAACTTTCTCAACACTCTCAAAATGATCTCCCATTTTTTGAGTTCATTAGTTCTCTTTATATAGGGAAGTTACATAGTGGATGACAGCTATGATGTCCTTTAATTTTGGATCTGACTCGCGATAGTCTCGCAGCAGTTATAATGTTAATTCTCGCAAATGCTATAATCTTCGCAGGATTGTCATGCTCTTCTCGTGTTTCAGTTTCCGTCATCTGCTACGTCATTATGCGACACTCGCAGCGTGTTGTTGAAGAGCTCGCAGAAATGTTGTATATAAATTTCGTAAAAATATTATTGTTGCGATATTCTGATCCTACACTACGTTCGGATTTCTTACTTGTTAGAGTGTTAAATAATGGATTTAATCATGCCGGTGGAAAATGAGGTGCAGAGGGAAATGCATTATTAGAGTTCTTGATCAATCATTAGTGGAGACTACCCTATTTATATCATGTGAGGCACCGACCATAAATTCTTTGTAGCTGACTAAAAAAGCTTTCTTTTGAGTGTGTGTCACCGTATGTTAATTCCGGGTAGAATGGTGAGCTACCCAACTTCAATCAATTTCAGCACTATTTTTGATCTCTTGAGTGCTAATTTTTTCAATCATGAGGGTGACGTCTATAGATGAAAGCCTCCTTCTTGTAGTTCGATTTGCAGTTAGCACCATTCTCTCTCTCAAAAACAACGGGTCCATAGAAACACCATCATCAACAACAAGGGAGCGACATCAAAATCTACAAGGAAAGTTGAAGATGTCTAAGGTTTACAAGCAACAGAACAAGAAAAGATCAAATTTCAAATCCAAGTAAAGCAACATATAATGAGCGGATTTTTGTATACATGTTGAAGACTTACATATAAGGAGCAGAATTTTATATCCAAGAAGAAGACTAATTTATAAGAGCAAAGAAAATCAAAAGGTGAGAATTATTGAAGTTTATGATTTCGAAACGATACAAGTTGTGAAGAATCAAGCGGTAAAGTACTCTTCCCACGGCCATGGTTTGTTTTATTTTTTCACTTTGTTTTGTATTTTATTTCTCTTGTTTCTTAAAAAACTAGAAAAAAAAATGAGACAAGAGAAAAAAAAAATTGTTTTTAATAAGCCGTGGGGAAGGAAAATCTATAAGGAAGTTTCAAACGACAAGGATTTTAAGGAAAAAGGTTACAAATTGTCAAGGATCTACGAAATTCAAGAGTTTATCATCAATAGTTGAAGCCGAAGCCGAAGACGTTTCTATTGGATGCCATGAGAGTGGTGTTATCATAATTGGCAATCATATGTGAAGGTAAGTAAGTAATTTCATCCTCGATAATAGTGGATGATTTCCTTTCTTAGAGATCGTCAGAAAAATGGTTTTTCAAAACGTAAAAGATGTGGGTTTTTAAAATATTTCGGAAGTTATCCTTCCCACCATTCAACGTGTTGCAGGAATTCTCTCTTCATTCCTACATGCACACATGTGAGACCCAATAAAAAGACGTCTTATTGAGTGCAATTATCATAAAATCCTTTTAAGTGAGGCAGAAGTCGAGGCGAAATGCTTATTGGTCGTTCTCAAACACGCGTTCTCTCATTATGGTGTGCTTATTTCTCACTCAATATTTAAGAATAAGAATATGTTCTTTAGTATTTATAACTTCTTATTACTCGCATGCAGAAAATATGTGTCCTCATAGCTCTTTGGATGCTTGGGACGCTAGAACGCTTTGAAGTTTTAAGTTTTAGTTTTATTTGCTCGAGGACTATCAAAGTCTAAGTGTGGGGGAATTTGATAGGTGTAGAATACATCCTATTTATTATCTATTGTTTATGCTTTCTTTGCTACTTTTCTAGTAAGTTATGTATTTTACGTGTGTTTTGAGTTTTATAGCTGCTTTGGAGTCATGCGGAAGAAAAGAAGAAGAAAATATCCAAAATTGAGAAAGAAGGGCTAAAGGTCATTTCATCGGAAAATACTACTGGGAGCCCAGCCACATGTTAAGGGGTATCCAGATTTTGGTTAAAAGAGAAGTGCTAAAAGTACCCAGCAGGAAACTATGAGGCATCTAATCTGTGGGTGTATTCCAGCAGTGGGGTGTAAATCTAAATCTTGCCTAATTATTACAAACCCTACATGTCGGCTCTTAGCACCTGAATTCCCTGAAAGAGATGAAGAGAAAAAAGCAGCGGCTGCTGCTGTGAGATTGAGTGAGATTGAGAATTGGGGGGAGAAATCAAGTCAGAGAGTGGATCTGAGATGGAGAAGATGGTGGTACTGTTACTCTGAATTCATGATGGAGCAGACGGATAAATCAGTGGATAGATATATTAGGGTTTGAGAAAAGAAATATGGGAATCGAATGAAGAAGAAGATACGGGTGATACTAATGGTGGTCACTGCAATTGAAGAGTGAAGTAATGGGTTGGTGTTTGATTCGATATTTAATTGAAATAATATGTTGTTTCTGTGAAATCAAGAAGAACTAGATTGGGTTTGAGTCTGATCTGAAAATTAGAAAAAGAAATTGATGTTACTGTCACCATAAGAGGAAGATGAAACATGGGTTTTGTTGGCAGTTTAAAGTTCTTGTCTGAGAAATCATAATAGAAATGATGTTGTAATGAACTAATATTGAATCTGTGAACAGATGAAGGTCAAGATAAGCTGGTGGTATTGATATGTAATAGATGAATACAAAGAATATTGGTGTTGAATTGAAGCTGTCTGGTGGCAGTGTTGGTATGAGCTGCTGTTATGGAGAAGAAGATATGAGAATCTGAGTTTGTGCTGCTAATAAGAATTGATGTTGCTGTTACAGAAAGCAAGATATTGAAATGGTAATGATGTGTATGCTGCAGAAAAGAATGTAATGAAGCAATAGATGTATGTGCTAGGATTTTTGCAGGAATTGAAGAAAAGATCGGCCTGAAATTGGCCTGAGAAATCCCTGAAACGGAGGAAACTCTGCCTAAATCCTTCCTCTGATGAGTCAACTCAGTAACCTATCCATCTCATTTGTCTAAGACTGGTCAGCCGAGTAAGACAGCTGAATCGATAACTGATTTGGCTGACTTCCCTTCCTTTGACCCGACTGACTAACAGAGACCGTTAATTTGACGGTTATCTTTAACGGCGAGGTGATTGAATATCCAGTGACCTTCGATGATTTTTCTGGTCGGATTTCGGTTGCACCAGGATTTCTCCGGTGACTTAATTTGTGCAGAATTTTGTAAAGAGTATTCTAGACTCATGGGTGTGAAGATTTAGATTTGGGAATTGGATGAAAACTTGGAAGCTTTGGAGAATTTGACTTGAAATTGGAATTAGGCTCAAATTGGGAAAGTTGTGTAATTTTGAGAAAAAATGATTCTTTTCCTACAAGGATTGGAGAGCATTGAAGCCTATAAATAAAAGAGTTCTCTACAACTTTTACACCTCTATACACATCTACTTTGGAGAAGGAGTTAAAGTGCACAAGGATTGGAGGAAGAAGCAACCAACATCTTTTCAATAAGTTTTTCTTTCTTCTTTAATTATTATTATTATTGTGTGAACTCCAAACAATGAGTAGCTAATTTTCTTATTGATTGGGGTTGAATTCCTAGTTCTTAACATATGATTTGACTTTTTGTTTCAATTCAATCTTGAAAATTTTCATATGATTATCGTTTGTTTTTACTAATTAGAATGTTTATGCTTGCATGATAGATCGTTTAGGTGGCCAACTGAATTGATTTGTTATTCAACCTATAGCTAGTCGAGGTTAGGGAATAAGTAATAGTTTCTTGACTTCTTACATAGGTAGAAAACACAAGACCTTGCGGAGGGATTCCGTGGAGCAATTGTGTGTGAAAACAACGCTAGAAAGTGGACCAAGCGAACCGATTCTAACTACTAGTACTAAACCTAAATTCATAAATCTTAATGCGTTCGGGGAATTACATCTTGTAAGCGAACCTCAAGTTGGTTCTTTTGAATAGAATATGATAACTAAGCGGACCTATTACTCAGTGAAATAAGGAATTTTGGGGTTAGCTAAGCGAACCTGCTATCCTACTGATAAGTGTTATAAACATCTAAATAAATATCTATTGTTTATGCTTTGTTTGCTATTTTTCTTGTGAATTATGTATCTTATGTGTGAATTTGAGTTGATTAGGTGCAATGGAGTCATTAGGAGAAAAAGAAGGAAAAATCATTGATTTGGAGTGTAAAGGGAAAAAAGGTCAATGCACATGCAGGTCATGTTTGGAGCCAGCTAAGGTTGTGCGGCAAAGGAGCGGAAGAATGAATTGTCAGTTGCCTGTAACTGAAAGTTGAGCAAAGAAGCAAATAGGCAGTCGATTCCCTGAAACGGACTAGCCATGTATGATCTAGTACCCCTTATCTTTGTCACCGGGGTGGCTATATCCAATTTTATTTCCGACAGAAGACCTAAACTTCAGAGAAATCATTTTCTCTCAATCATTTCGGCTGTGTGTTTTGAACTCAAACAGAAAAAGGAGGCGTTGTTATGGAGAATGGATGAATCGAAGAACTGTGTTAACTGTGGTTTGAAGCAGGATGAAGACGGAGAACGATAGAGCTAGATGGTGATTTGGGTTAGGAAAAGATGATTAACAAGGCAGGATTTTGAACGAGAAACCAGAGAGGAAGAAGAGATGACTACTATTCATAACATAGATGAACGGAGAAGAATAAGAAGCCTATAAGAATCTGTGAGATATCAAGAAGAATGAGTTGGCCGTCAATGTGATTCTCATTTGGTATTTTGGGTAAACATTGTTACATAGAAGTCAGCCATGAAACTGAACCTAGTACCATTGATGGGTGTTGAATGGATGAATTGATGTCTAATTCAGAGATTTTAATGGATTATAATGAATGGGTTTGTTATTGAATGAGAATTGTTGCAGGGAAAGAGATGTGAAAATGTTTAGAAATCAGATGTGCAGTTGTTCTTTACTGTCAAAGTCAGGCATATCGAGTGTTCGTAGAAATGCATGAACGAGTAAATTTTCACTTTAACTTCAGTCACGATCTGGTGCTTCTCCAGGTTTGTTATCTACTATAGCCATGGCTCTATGGACTATGTACGAGGAGTATTTCGTACCGGATAGGAGATGTTTTCAACACCAACAAGGGGTAGAGAAAAGTGGTGAAAGTATGTAAGTGATTTACGGCATTGTAGGTGGTGGATTGACTTAGTGGTAGCTGGTAGATATGGAGGTAATACTGGTGAAGTTAAACACAATGGGAGCTGTCGGTTGCAGTTGGGTATGGCGAGTAAGAGGAGTAATGATGGCTCGATTTTGCAGGAATTGATATTAGAAGGCAATAGTTGTGTGTTGCAGTAGAAGTGTGATGATGTTTAGGTCCAGGTGGGGGTTGAGTTGCACGTGCAGTTCTGCAAAGAAGAAGTTGATATGAAGCTGCAAGAGAAAGCAGTATTGTAGCTGTACTGTTGCTGTTGTGATAAAGGTGATGTTGTTATCATGAATGAATGACTAAGAGTATTGCAGTTAGCTGTGATGTTACAGAATGAATAGGTGGAATTAAGAGATAAAGTTGTTCTGTGTTAACATTCAAGGGTTCTGGTGGATACTTAGATGAATGTTAGGATTCAGGTGAAAACTGCTGGTGATTGGAACTGTCAGTGTTATGGCTAGAGGAATGATGTTGCAGGTTTTAGTGAACTAATACTCGAGAAGATGCAGTTAAAACTGGTAGGTGAAGTGCAGATGAATTGAACAAGCTTTCTGTTGCATGGGAGCTGTAATGGAGTAGTTTTGGTGGTGGTAGTGGCTAGTATGGCACGTGAGCAGCAGTCTGAGTTGAAGATGTAGATGTGTGAATTCAGGGAGGTGGTTTTGGTAGCTGTTGCCACTGATAACTGGTGCTAATGGCTGGGAAGAGAGGAGGAAAGCAGTGATGGTGTGAGCCATGATGGTAGTGCTAGATGGGAGAATAACTGGTGTTGGTGGAGATGTAGAAAATTAGGCTGTCAGTTGTCTATAACTGACAAGCCAAGTATTGGTGATCTAATGGGCTTGTGGGCTGTTCTGAAATAGATGCCAGTTTGGGCTGTTGTTTACTGTTGGTCGAGATTTGTAAATTGGTGAAGCAAGAGAAAGTATATATAAAATCCGAGTCTTCTTCTTTGGAAGAAAAGAATATCTTAACTTCTTCGACTTGTGTTCTAGGTTTTTGAAACATGATAGGTTTTCTCTTCCTTCTTGTGATGAACTCCATAAATATGAGTACCTAGTTTTTATTATTGGTTATGGATTAGTTGGATTTTACAAAGCATGTTTCTTGGTCAATAAATTAGTTTTGTCTCACAATTATCGATTTTGATTCACTAGAAATATCGCATGTATGGTTGATTGTTAGTTTCGTCAAGTTGCAAATTGGTAGAACTCGTAATCATATCTATTTCTAGTTTAGGGTTTATTATACGTAAATGTGATACACCTTGAATACAAGTAACATAATTGTGAATATTGCTTGTAGTGATACATCCTAGTAGTCACAAGTGAGTCATAACCTTTGTTAAATCGGATTAGTGCGTTTTCCACGCTCGGTTGCTTTGATTGGCCTGATTTCATAGAACTTAATGCATCTAGGGAATTAAACTTGATTAGTGCTTTTACACGTTAGGTTGTTCTCTTAGATATAACTCATACTCGCATCTTTTAATGTGTTTGTTGATGACAAGAGGAAATTAACGGGATATTCTTGTGATCAAGGTATTCTAGGGCCATTGATAAAATAGAGATTAAATATCAATTCTAGTTATTATGATAAGAGCATGCTAGTGAATGAAAATGAAATCCTTAACCAATATCTTTCCTTTCTTGATTTGTTTATTTTTCTTTACTTGCTTTTATTTTATTTTGCTTTTATAAAAATCAGAAAAATCCCCCCATTGTTTCCATAAGAAACCGAAACACATTGAAAACCTAGTCCTCTCTGTGGGAACGATCCTTTCTTGCCCTTGATATATTATATATTTTGAGTAGTAAGAAAGTGTAATTTATTTTTGACGCCTACGACAATGATCAAATTTTGGCGCCACTGCCGGGGAGGCAACGGTTGTCACTTATTTTTGGTTTTTGGTTTTTGTTTTTAGTTTTTCTTATTTTCTGGTTTTGACATAGTTTTGAGAACTCTTGTTTCAGGTACCAATTTCTATGGAAGGAGCATTTTGGAGCAATGGATACGGTTTTCAACCTCCTCAATACTATGACAATTTCCCACTAACTTTGGGATACAATCAAAACCAATTTATTGGCTATGATTCATATCCTAGACAACCTTATGGTGATTTTCATACATACCAACAACAACCTCGTAGTGGGTATGTAAGTCAAGCACCAAGGTGGGATAATTCTACTTTTAATTGGCTTCATTTGAGTTGTATGCATATTTTGAACGGATTGCAAGACATGCAATGAAGACTAGACCAACTTGACCGTGATAGAAAGAACATCGCACAAACTTATTTCTGGAACACTTTTTCTTACCCGACTCCAGATCGTAGTTATGATCATTCACCCATTCAAAGGGAAGAGTCATGATAAAGAGAACCTATTGTAGTTGGAAGATGTGGTAAGCGTGTGAACGTCAGGAAACTTGCACAGAAATTATACAAGTTAGAAGATGATGGAACCTCGGAAGAGCTTGTATATGAAATTAGTAGGACCATTCATATGGAACTTAAATGACGTCGTGATAAAGGTTGGGAAACCGATGACGATTCTTATTATGGTGAGCCTGAAAATGAAGATGATTATGTGGAAAAGGACCAACCTATGAAGATATTTGATGACATTAGCTTAGTTGACTCAACTCTTGATCTTTATAATGATCAAGCACCTATTCAAAAGGTACATGAGTATGATGAAACTAGTGTTTTACAGAAATTTGCAACAAGGTTTGAGTCTAATGAAGATGAGTATGTTGAGAATGAGACCGTTATGACCAATATTGTGGAAGACCCAATTGAACTTGCAAAGGATTGTAACGAAGATGTTGATGCTGAGATTTTGGTTAAGGTAGAAACGGACGAAGAATGGTTGCAAGGTTTGATAGAGGACAATGATACACAAGAGGTGAATAATTCACTTGAGTTAATCAAGGATGAAGAGGATTCCGTGCTACAAGAGATTGTGCGAGGTTTGTCTAACCCTTTGCATATTGAATCTTCTCCTTTACCCCTTATTGGTTTGAATGTTTGTGTTTTGAAAACATTGTTAGATGACTTTGTTTCTCGATATCCTCCATTAGAAACATTAGATTCTCATACTATGCAGGTTTGTGAACAAGACACCGTGGAAGTACCCGACTCCTATATTCTTTATGCACTTCCAAGTGTGGACAAGAATAAGTGTGGGGGGAACTCTTATCAGTTAATAGCTTCAATTCTGTTTTCTTGTACTAATATTTGTGTGAATCTAGTGTTTGCAAAATAGGTGATATGGGTGGATCCCCAACTTTTCATATTATTGGTGTATGGAGAATTCATCTTGCAAGTTGAGCTGACGACTTTATGGTTCTACCAAAACAAGTTCCGGTTCTACCTCCATGTGAGTACTGTGCATAGTTACACTAGCTTACCAAAGATACAACTGACTAGGTACTAGGATCGGTTCCCCATATATATTTGGTATCTAACTTGTATGCACTGCACATGTCCATAGGATCAGTTCCCCCTTCCCAAAAACTTGTGTCACATGTTCATAGGGTCGGTTCCCCTTTCTTCCATAAACCTTGATACACCTCATACAAGGATCGGTTCCCCTTGTGATGCACTGCACCTCTTACTAGGATCGGTTCCCCATACACAACCCGATCATACCCCAGGTGATTACTTAAGATCGGTTTCACTAATAAAAGTCATACCAATACATAAGTCAGGCCTCATGTGAATAGTTTTACCAAGAACACAAACAAGTCATGAGAGGTTATAGTAATCACACATATTGGCCGTTCATAAGATATGTAATGAAGAATAGCCCCAATAACGCCTGACGATTTCCTTTTCGGTTCACAACACATATCATGAACTTACTTCCTTAGAACACATGTAAACATTGTTCGCTAAGATGAAATCCTCACCTCATACCCATACATAATCACAATAGCATTCATACGAATATGTTGATGTCTTATATACAAAGTTTAATGGTTAAGCAAGAAACTTCATATTGTATTCCTTAATATTATGTTTATATAGAGTGTTCATGCTTCGCAGTTTTATGTTTTCAATATGCACGACTTGAAAGATATGTTAGGGAATGAAATAGTTCTAGTCAAATATCACTAACCTCAAGTGGAAGGATGATGTTGTCGTTGTAGCTCCGTACTTCTTCACTTCTTCAAGTCTTCGCAATACTTGTAATTGTAGGATCAAAATATCGCTACATCAATACTTCTGCGATATTTACAGCGACATCTTTGCGAGTTAATCAATAACACATTGCGAGCGTTACAGATGACAGAAAGAATGACACAATGGATGACGATAGCCAAAACACGAAAAGAGCATGATTGTTTTGCGATGATTACAACGCTTGCGAGAAATGACATTATAACTACTGCGATAATATCGTGAGTCAAATCCGAAATTAAAGGACAGCTTAGCTGTCATCCACTATGTAACTACCCTATATAAGGAGACTCAGTATATTCAGAGAGGGGAGGATATATTTTTTGAGTGTTGAGAAAGTCTTGAAGAGAGAGAAAATTCAAGAGAGCGGTTGTATTCTTGATTTCTTCCATTCCTTGTAAACATTTCTGAGAATCAAATAAGAAAGTCTTGTTTTTAATCTTCAAATATGTGTTAATTACCGTAAATTCTTATCAAGGGTGTAGTGTAGGTTTTCCTGCAACTACATTTTGGCGCCCGAAACAGGGATGAATTGATGATTGTTTGAAGAAAAAGGTGAAGATTGGCATTGTGATTAGAAGGAATTTGGAACAATTAGTGAAGGATTTTATGCAAATTTCAACAGTTCATTAAGATCAATGGCTGGGAGAAGAAGAAATACGTCAGAACCACCAACAACCGTAAGGAGGAGTAAAAGAATTGCAGGTGGAGAAACAGATGAAATGGGAGAATCTTCAAGGGTAAGAACAAAAAGAAATAGAACAAGGGATGATGGAGAAAATCAGGTTCGACAGCCAAATCAGTAAATACCAATGCAAGATAGAGTTGTGGATTATGATAGAGTAAGCGTGCATACTTGGCGATCAGATTCAATAGAAGAACCAAAAAATCGACAATTAAGAGATGAAAGACGAGAGGGAGGAAATCAAGAAGTAAATGGAGGATTAATACATGTAGATGATGAAAATGAAACAGTAGAGTTTTTAAGACAAAGAATATAAGAATAAAGGAGATTCGAAGCGGAAGAACGTGCAAACTTGGCAAGGAAAAACTATGAATTGAGAATGGAAAACATGAGGTTCCAAAATAGAAGATCAAGAAGCACAACGAGATCAAGTTCGAGAACAATTAGAAGTGAGATAAGAATAAGATCACCTATAACAAATATTGAAGAAGAAAATCATGATCCAAATGGAGGACATCGCGAAAGAAGAGAAATAAGGGAAGATCGTTACGTACCACAAGATGAAATTCAACCAAACAATAGAAGGCAGGAAAATAAGCAGCGTCAAGCACAAAATAACCAAGATGGAGAAGAAGATCAAGAGGAAGGAAGGAGGATATTGCATGGAAGAGAAACTCTAAGAAATCAGCAGATAATTGAAAGAGAAATTGAGAGACATTATGCTGAAAAAGCACACTTAGGTTGCAAGAGGGAAAGATTGAGAACAGAAGTAGAAGAGAAAGAGTTCCAAGAGGAAATTCGCCTGAATAATCATGACAATCGAGAAAGAAGACGTGAACAGAACCGCAATAATGATAATATTAATGAAGAATACGATAGGGTGCAAAGGAGAGCAGAAAAAAATCGCAGAAGAGAAAATGGGAGATATAACGGAGTGCGTATTCGCGAAAGAAATGTAAGAGAAGATAGCGGAGAAATACAAGTAGAAAATAATGGAGATGGAAATCAAAATCTTGCAACACAAGATAGGCAAGAGTGTAGGAAAAGAAAATCTGCACTGAAAAGACCAATGGAGCAAAATTCAGTTGGGAATGAACAAGTTTTAAGAGAATTAGCAGAAATGAGGGGAATGTTAAATGATAGAAGAGAAGGAGGCAGAAGATAGCTTGATGAGGCAATTGAAGAAGCATCAAAAACTCCATTCACTCAAGCAGTATAACTAGGAGGAATACCCCCAAAATGCAACTTGCCAGCATTAACTAGTATTTTTGATGGATCTACATGTGCCATTCAACACATCAAAGCCTATGTTAGGTGTATGCCACAATGGGAGAACCATGATGCTATGTTATGCAAATACTTTTCATCAAGCTTAACTGGAGAGGCGCTAAAATGGTTTGAGATTTTACCCAAGAATACTATAACATATTTCACTCATCTACAAACCACATTTTTGGGGGCATACATAAGTAACAATTCTGCGCATCCAGGAATTGAAGATGTGTTCGGGTTAAAATAGAGGGTTGGCGAGAGTCTGAAGCACTTAACATTAAGGTGGAAAAAAATGTGCAGCGAAATGGCTGGTAGAGTAGATGAGAGATATCTCATTTTATCTTTCATTAATGCTATGTTTGAAACCAATATACTATATTTTCAAGTTTTCAGAGTCAAAAATACCATCACAATGACTGAGATGCGAGAACTACAAGAAGAATACATTGCTTTAGAGGATAAACAAAATGAGATGGAATCATATCCAGTCGCAAACACCAGCTCAATAGCGGCAAACGGAAGTTTACTTCCAAAAATGATTAATAATGTGGCGAGCACCTCGCATTCACAACAAGAGAAAGTGGTTATTAAAAACCAGCAGAAGTTAGTAGCCATGGGAAGTCGAGATCAAGAGGAGTATGAAAGAGAAAGGAATTATTACAATCGCGGTGGAAATAATAAAATTCAAAGACTTGATCAGCTGCAAGAGACTTATGGTGGTCAGAGGCAAAATAATTTCAGAGGGCAAGGGAGTCATAGAATAATATGGGAAGAAATTAAAATTCCACCTCTGAATGCTAGTATAGAAAAAATTTGGGAGGCCATCATCTTGATGGAAAATATACCATCACCCTGGAATATGGGAAAAGAGCCACATCAAAACAATCAAAATCAAGAATTTTTTCCTTACCATCATTTCCATGGTCACTCAATAAACGATTGCAGGAAGGTAAAAATAATAATTTTAAGGTGATTAATCAGGGAAAGTAAAATCATTTTTTAATAGGACATCCGCAATCTCAGCAGTTACCACCAGCACCAGACATTCGCAGAGTGAATACTGTAAAAGGATCAGAAACATTTGTGATAGTGGTTGGAGCTAAGGAGAAGAATTTATTCTGTAATTCCATCATACATTCATACAAGACTATTGAGGATTTATACGACAACGTTCTGAGCAAAGTCTTCGTGAGAGATGTAGATGGAAGAGAGATAATGAATATTGAAAGAGTCTCGCCATTAGAGGAGTGGCAAAAGCAAACTATTTCTTTCACTGCACAAGAAGTACCAGAGCCTGGAGAGATGCATGACAACCCACTGGTGGTAAGATTAGAAATAAATCCAAAACAAACAGAAGAAGAAGATGAAGAAAATGATGATGGTGAAATTGAGGATTCCTGGGCCATTAATAGAGCTCTAATAGATAACAGAAGTTCAGTTGATATCTTATTTTATTTTATCTTATTTTAGTAAACTTGTTATGTCTCAAGAAGAACTTCCATTACAAGACCGCTTTCCGGACAAATGACTTTTCTCCTTGGAAGAATTAACACCTTGGTATGCGGATATAGTGAATTACTTGGTGACAAGGAAGGTACCTAGTACAATGTCCAACTTCCAAAAGATGAAACTTAAGAAGATAGCCAAGCAATATGTGTGGGATGAACCATACTTATGGAAATATGGCGTCGATCAAATAATCCGAAGGTGCGTACCTAATTCTGAATTTCAATCTATTCTCTCCTTTTGTTACACTCTTGCTTGTGGTGGTCATTTTGGTTCTAAACTTACATCTCTCAAAGTTCTTGAGAGTGGATTTTATTGGCCCACCTTATTTGAAGATTCATATTCTTTTTATCAATCTTGTGATAGATGTCAACGAACGGGCAATCTAGGTGCTTGAAATCAAATGCCACTCACACCAATTCTCGCCGTTGAGATTTTTGATGTGTGGGGAATCGATTTTATGGGACCTTTTGTCAATTCGAACAGAAAGTTTTATATACTTCTTGCCGTAGTTTATGTTTCAAAATGGGTGGAAGCTAGAGCCACCAAAACTAATGATTCTCAAGTTGTTTGTGAAGTCGATACTTGTAAAGTATCGTGTGTATTCTATGCATCGAATGTATTCAGCATCGATGTTGAGCATCGTGCTTTGCTTGCTTCGAGTGACCGTTTGGAGGCTGTATGGGCGAGCCATGCCTTAGACAATCACATTATGTGGAAGAGTGGCGGACAGTGATCATGGTGATACCTCACTTGTCGCCTAATTCCCATTCTAGGCTACCCGTCCAAGCTAGCTAAGTTAGACGGATGAGATGGATTGCGACCTTAATCTGCGACCGTTGGATTAGGTTTTGGGAGCTATGTAAGCTGCCACTTTCAACTCGAACGAATTCAAGCTAAGGGAGCGTTTCTGGAAGGATCGATTGGTCTTGCAAGGAGGTGGCACGCTGGTGTTTATGCCCATGCTTGCTTGACTCATAAATATCCGATCTATACCACTCAATTATGCCGGAAAATACGAGTGGTCGAGATTAGATTTCGACAAAAATCCTATGTCGCAAAGGATTTATCAAGCAGCGTGACACATCACTTTTGGGCACGTGGACCGAGGAGGCTGACCAAGGCTGTCTTTGGCTGATCGGTCGGTCATGAAGCCGGTCCCACAGAGGTCATGATAGCATGCTCATCCTCCCCTGAAGTTTCATCTTTGCCTTCCATTCAAGCCTGCGAAGATGAACGTTCGAGATGATTTTGCGACACATGTATAGCGCCGTAAACCCCATTTAGGTTTTCAGACCGGCCTACTTCAACCAAACGGTTTTGGTGGTTGTGCGCCTCATTTGGGGAGGTCGATTGCTCAAGAGGCATCTTGGGCTGACGGTGAGCATATGTATGCTTGCTCCATGGCACCAATCATAATCTAAGCCATCCAACCATGCCTACGAAGTTGGATGGCCGTGATCGTTTTAAAACACATGGATGATGTCGCAAATCCCAATTAGGGTTTTGGCCGGCCGTGTGTCATGCCTTGTTTAGGCGCACGAATTGTGATGACCAAACATAGTTGGTATTGACCGATCGTTTATGTGTGTAGGCGGGCCCACGATGATTGTGTTGACATGCTCTGGTCCCTTTGAATCTACATCTACACTCTTCATCTATGCCTGCGAAGATGGATGGTTGAGATCATTTTGCGACACATGTAATGTGCCGCAAACCCTAATTTAGGGTTTTTTGTCCATTCTATTTGGTTTGGACGGTTTGGAAATCTATGCCACCCCTTTTGGGGAGGCCGACTATGCGGGGCCCGCATTGGGTCGACAGTGAATGTTCCAATACCTGCTTGGGGGTATTGGATTCGATCTGGACCATCCAATCATGCCGGTGAAGTTGGATGATCGTGATCGTTTCTAGACTGTTGTGGACAATCTAGACACTCAATCGGGCTAGTATAACACACCGAAAGTTACATGCTCAATTGGGCTAGTATAACACACCGAGAGTTTACAGCCTGTACGGGAATTTCGTGCATGCCTCATTGTTGGTACTTGGATATTCATGCTACTCTGCTGCGAGTAATAATCAGTCATCATGCCGTACCAACAATGAGAGTTCTACTAGGAACATCACAGGAAATACAAGGCATTTAATGCATTAATCAATAATGCTAAAATTCACAGAATATTTGGAGGATGGTTGCTACATGCTCCATTCTAGGTGAATTAATGAAGTGAGGAAGTATTCATCACTTATAAAATAACCTCATCCTCTGCAGGATGGTCACACAAATATTGGTTTTAAAACTTTAACCTTGAACTAAAATCCACCATCAACATTAAGTCCCCTGCCTAGCATATAATGGTTACACTATTGTGGGGTAGGCATGAGATGGTGACAAATGTACGGGAGAAAACGAGATGAAGGGATCTTACCCGGAAAGCCTTGCTCGTCCGCTATTAATCGCGCATGCGAACATGTTGTTGCAAGCATGGAATCCTGAGTGGGACCGGTTTCCTTCTTTGGGTGTTTGAATTAAAAGAAGAATCCAATCAAAAGAGGAATCTTTATCTTATTGGGATTCTTTCAATTCTTGTTTATAAAAGGGGAAGACCCCTTTTATTTTTCTCACGATTTTTGTTCGACAACTCCCATCGCTCACTACATTGCAGCACCGCCACCGTCCGCCGCCGTCCATCAGGTAACATCCCTTAGTGTATCAGACATATTCCTGATTGGGATCCCATACAGGCTGTAAACTCTCGGTTGGAAGCACCAATAGTGTAGACATATTCCTGATGCTATTTAGTTGTGTGTTGTGTCAGACATATTCCTTCATACTCATGACACTTCTGATAAATAGTGTATCATGAGATATCTCATCAAACCTAGAACAAGTGAACAACAAACCATTGAACGGGAGAAGAAAACTTTATTTAGCATTATCATGTCACATAACGTGGGTTAACTCATAACAAAAAAGGGATGCTCTGGAAACACATTCTTTGTTATACAAATATTATCAGAGTGAGAAGTATCATGCTTAAATTGAGGGATTTGTTTTAATAGGTGACCTAAAATTACATCTACACAAGGTATTATAACTACATAAAGTAATATGAAAAACCCCATATTGTAGATAGTTTGAGTTTGGGTATAAAAAAATAACAACAGAAGAGAAGATTAATGAAGTTCATCTTCATTTCATAGTTCCATACTCATTCAAATTCGAAAAATTATAAAAACCCAATTCTCACAGAATCTAAACAGACCTAAGATCAAATCCAAAACAGAAAGCTAGATAAAAAAACAAAACCATACCTGATTAGCAATAGTAGCTGCAGTAACTCCTTGTGAAAGCTCAAATTAAATCTTCCACCTGCAGAAATAGCATAGGAAAACCCTTGTGAAAACCAAACCCTAACTACCAACAAACATAAAATCAAACCCTAACTACCTACAAACATAAAATCGAAACCAATACAGACAACTAGTGAAAAAAGATGACCTAAAATTCCATATTGGTGCTTCCAACTGCAGAACCAGCATAAAAAACCCATCAAAATACAAAAATAAAATAAAAACCTAACTTTCAATCTACCAAAATACACAACTAAATAGCATCATTAACCGATTTAAACAAAGAAACAACATCATTACTTGCTCTAGTTTCAATGGCGGGAGAGTTTTATGGAGGGAGAATTTTTTTTATGCAAATCTAGTCTGATGAAGAGAGAAGACTGTGTTTGTGTGGTTAAAATGAAACTAAAACAAATATCTTAAGGATAAACTCGTGTAGGCACACGCAAAATTCGCATGCGTGAAACAATGGTAAAAAAAGTATTTCATGGCACACACGATATTGGCATACGTGAAATCATACAGTTGCGAGTAGCAACAAACAAGTAGCAGTGGCAAAATTTGCAACATCACAGGGCTGTTGCGAAAATTTGGCAACAACAGTTCGCAACTGAAAATTTGCAACCACTATATTTCTGTTGCGAATCTGAGTTGCTAAAACCACGATTCGGTGTAGTGAATGAGCGAACTACAACTGAAAAAGCGAGAGTCTAACAACCTCACCCAATATTTCATTTAGGCAATCTGTATGGATAAACTCCAATATAATTCCAAGAGAATCAACTAGACAGTTAGACTCAATCAATGGAAATATATCCAAGAGTTGTATCTCAGTTTCACAATGTAATCATCAAATCAAACAGATAGAAATCCGCGAGCCTGATTATTATGTGAAACAACTTGAACGGTACCAAAGACCAATGTTCAAGTGTCAATCAATTTATATCAACAACCAAAGGTTGGATTATCTAATTGATTAAACTACGCACAACATGTGATATTTCAATTCTATAAACAAATATAATGCGGAAAAGAAATAACACAGACACCAACAAAATAGTTAACGAGAAAACCGTAAATACAGAAAAACCCCGGGACCTAGTCCAAATTTGAACACCACACTGTATTAAGCCGCTATAGACACTAGCCTACTCCAAGTTAACTTCAGACTGGAATGTAGTTGAGCCCTAACCAATCTCACACTGATCAAGGTATAGTCGCGTTCCTTACGCCTCTGAATCCCAGCAGGACTCTGCGCATTTGATTCCCTTAGATGATCTCACCCACAACTAAGAGTTGCTACCACCCAAATTCTAAGAATTGATAAACTAATACATCTCACACAGAAAATTATATTGAATAGATAAATCTGTCTCCCACTGAAATACCTAAGAGTTTAGTTCCTTCTTTGGATACATCAAGGTGAACATGAACCAATTGATACATCGGACTTATATTCCCGAAGAACAGCCTAGTAATATCAATGACCTCGTAATAATCTTAATCGTATGGTAGTGAAACTAGATATTGTGGAATCACAAACGATGAGACGAAGATGTTTGTGACTACTTTTTATCTTGCCTATCGGAGATTAAATCTAGGGAAAATCTTAGAAAATGTAGTACTCAATCACGACAGAAAACAGTAAGATCAGAACACTCAACTACAGAGAAATAGTTGGGTATGGGTTCACAATCCAAATGAAGTCTTCGTCAACCTACAGGGTTTTGGAGAAAACCTAAGGTTAAAGGAGAATCGACTCTAGTCGCAACTAGTATCACACATGAGGTGTGGGGATTAGGTTTCCCAGTTTCTAGAGTTCTCCCTTATATAGTCTGTAATACTCAACGTTATTTTTATTAAAATTTGCTTAAACATTGTTAAATGCAAAGAGGGCCCTTAGTAAATTTTGGTATGTTAAATAGCATATCCTAAGGGATTGGTGAAACTTTAGATTTAGGTTTTTGACCAGTTCTCTCCAATCCCTAATTGTGTGGAAAAATGAAAAAGACCGGAGATAATATCTAGAAGGAGAACTTGAGGGATTTCAAGGAAGGAGGTCTTAACAAAGTAGCAGCAGTTCGTTTACTAGAATAATTAGTAAAAACGCTCGCCAAGTAGTAATCTATGGTGGTAAGTGTTAAATTGATTTTTCATCATCGTATAATCAAGTTCTAGTTAATTAAAAGATGGTTCTCTTGTTTTTATCTTCCTTAGGGATCGATCAGCGAAATAAATTCTTCATAAATGGAGGAGAGGTTGTCTTCTGCAGGGTTGAGGCAAGTTTGCTTTGTCTTTGTGTTATGGAAAATTTTAGATTTAAATTGGGTTATGTAGTTAAATATCAAGGTTTGTGACAGAACTAGGCCTCTGAAATTTTTATCCATATTGCCGTTTAAACTGTGTTGGAGTTGTGGTTGATGTGTTTTGCTGTGATGTTAGTTATAAGCTTTGTTAACTGTCTCTAATTTTTGAAATTAGCATTAACTCATTCTTAAGCATTACAGGGAAGAGGCGTAGGTAGTAGATCTTTCTCTTTGTTTAATTTAGCTATATTCTGTTAGTTAGGAGATTTGTGAATATATATACTTGACCAATCTAACTCTACATGTTCCATTGAATGATGAATTAGATAATTATGATTTTATGTCTCATGCTCTAGTACATACCATACAGATAATTAATATGCTTAACTTATATATGTCGAGAGCCTGGAGATTTCAAATATTACTTGAATATGACATGGTTTGTTAAGTTCGATTCGTGCATCTTGTTTGAAATATATAGGCACCGTCTTATATTTGACTCATAGAAATTTAGACACATGGTAAATGATAATGATAGAATATTTCTTAATGGTATTACATTATTTAAATGGAGTGGTTTGGAAGATTAGTTTGTCTTATGTATACATATTTGAATTTAAGTGGTATAATCCTTCAAAACTAAGGACAGAGCACCCAGGTTCAGTTAGCTTTGTTGGGAATTTGTTGAGTTGTATTTGCAATTGTAATCTAGTGGTACACTATAGGAATATATTAACTCGTGAAATCATAAATTATCTTGGTTTACAATGATCATTTGTTTGATTACTCCTTAGATTTTGTGCTATGAAGTTGTAAGAAGGGTTGATAGTTGGATACCTTTGTGCTGGGTGTTTGGACTAATCTGTGAATATTAGTTATTGCTTGAGGATTTAAGTGGTTGTGTAAGTTTAAACGTCAGACTTTCAAGGTCTTGATATAAGTGATGTGGTAGTAGCATCAGTGGCCTAAGAATTTTATTAGGACCTAAGCATAAGACTAAGGTCTGGTTGAATGGGATACAAGTCAGGGATATGTGTTAGACCTGGGAAATTTAATTCGAATTCTAAATGGTTAATCGAATCCTAAATGGTGTATGAGGTCAGTCCTGTTATATCATTTATGTTTGGTGTCCCAAAAAATGGGAAGCTTGATTCGATTTTAAATGAATGATGTATGGGGTTTGTCCTGTTACATCGTCCTGAAGCGTATGTCGCTAAAATGGTTGTTTGGAGTTTGTCTCCTATTGGTGTATGGGATCAGTTTAAGTCAATCTTAGCATATATAGTAATTCTACAATTATTAGGTTGATATTTCACTGGTGGATTGTGTTCGTTGGTTCGGAAATTCTCTTGGTTGACAATAGATTAAAGTTGCGTTGTGGTGCATCTCTTGTTAAATTACTGCTGCAGATACTTAATAGGAAAATTAATTAAGTTATGTCTCAGTTTAAATCTTGGATTTGTCGTGGCTCGAAGGCTCTAGTGAACTTGCTTGGAGTTTAACTCGGTTGATAATTTTTCAGGTGTCGAGAAGGAACTTGATTGATTCCAATTTTGGGTGGATATTTGGGATATTTAGCTGAAGATGGATATCTGCTCTTCTTATTTTCTTATAAACGTTATTGCTTCCATAGTATAGTTAGTGAGGCAGTGGGGATGTCGAAAATTGAGATATTTGTTTTTTAAATACGGAGTTAGAAAATATTCCTCGTCACTGTTAAATTTTTTTTTCTTCTTCTTCTTTAGAACTTTGTGATATCGAAAATTGAGATATTTGTAAAAAAAATTTTCTAATAGATACTTTAAATTCCATTTTTTTTTTGAGGTTTCCCAGTTTTAGTAGGATTTAACGACATATTCTCTACGTAATCATCGCCTGGGGTTATGTGGAAAGTAGGGTTGTTACATAGTCTTCAAATCAGGGTTCGCAATCAATGTTACCTTGGTAACAAAGCATTCAATATTCACCATTAGATGAAAACCTGATTAGACTTAAGCTAATATCTTTCAACCGTTAGATCGAACTTAGCTTGTTACACACAAATGAAAAGTGACTTCATATAGATATGGGTAACCATACCTAAATGTGTACACCTTGTTGACCGAAGTTAGCCATATGAACACTTTCATATCAACCTTATCCATCTTAACCATAACTAGTGTAGATGGTGGATTTTCGACAAAGGATAAAATTGTAAAACTATACTCCAGATTCGGCAATCGGATGAGTATTGAGGCTCATGTCTCTCATCAAAGCATGGAAGCTCACGCCGTAAATCTCTGACTGAGAAGGTTGTCTCTCATAGTACATGTAGATGTGTAGTCTCTCAGCTGAGGCCATGGCACATCTCATGAATACTGATAAATTTCAGTAATTACTCCAGATCCGGCAATCAGATGAGTATCGAGACTCATGTCTCTAAGCATGAAAGCTCATGCCATAAACCTCTGATGGAGAAAGTCTCTCAGATAAGATGTAGATGTGCAGTCTCCCAGCTGAGATCATGGCACATCTCATACTGTATAGAATCGAAAGATTGGACGGCTCCTAGACAGCATGCCTGCTAGTATAGAGCGACAATGTCTTCGGGATGCAACCAGGTTTTACCTGACTATACAAGAGGAATATGACACTCCAGCACGTTCATATTGCTCAATCCTCAGATGATTAATGCTCCTAGACAGGAAACCGTTCTAGTGAAGAGCCATCAATTAATTATCTTAAATCGTCTGAATATCCAGCAATATTCTACGAGCCATCGTCTGAATATCCAACAATATTATACGAATCATTAATTAATCGCCACAATATTCAGCAATATTCTGCGATTCTCTGTTATATTTCGTCGCTTCAATTCGTGGTTCTTCCCAGCAGAATTCCACGAGTTAGTGATAAATATTCAACAAAAACAGGCATATGAGCATCGAATAAGCCCTGACAAAAATGGTGCAAGTGTAATTAGCAAATAATGCACAAACCAGCATTTTGAATGCATGAACGAGCATTTCAAAAAATATAAACAAACGAGGAACCTATGCAAAATAGGAAGGAATAATAATAAAAAAAATATTAGCAAAAGCGCCAGGGGACTGGGCTCACCAGCCGGCCAGTCATGTCGTGACCAGTTCCACGCCCAATTTTATATTTTATTATATTTTTACTATTTTCCTGATCTCATGAAAATCCTCTCGTTCGAGCAAATTTTCATATTTTTCAAAGAAATTATCTAAACCACATGATTTCATCTAAAATAATAAAATTAGGGAAAGGTGTCATGGGACCGCCGGCCGGTCATGCCTTGGCCATGGCCGGTCCCACACCTCACGTCTCCATAATTTTATTATTTCTCTCATATTATGAAAATTCTTTGATTTTATGAATTTTCTTTAAAATCATGAAAATTACCTAATTTCATGTATTTTTATCTAAATCACCTGATTTTATCAAAAAATAATAAAATTAGGGAAAGGTGTCATGGGAATGCTGGCCGGCCGGTCATGTCTTGGCCGTGGCCGGTCCCATACCTCACATCCCCATTATTTTGTTATTTCTCTTAAATTATGAAAATTCCTTGATTTCATGAATTTTTCCTAAAATTACCTAATTTCATGTATTTTCTCTAAAATCATAGAAAATATTAAAATATTAGAAAAAACTTGTGGGACCGGGCTCTAGCCGGCTAGCCGGCCGGCCATGCCCTATTTGGTCCCACACGTCCATTGTTTTATTATTATTTGGTGTTTTGTTTCATTATTTTCATGAAAACTCCCTGATTTCAACAAAATATCTTGGTTTTCAACAAATCTCCTTGATTTTATGAAAATTATCTAAAATCATCAAAAATTGGTAAAATTGGGGAGAGTGGCTTGGGGCCCGCGCCCATTGGCCGGACGGCCATGTCGTGTCCATTTCCGGTCCCACACTCCCATTCCCTATTTTATATTTATTAATTTATGTCTCTCATCTTATGGAAGTTCCCTAATTTCGCCAAACTCTCCAGTTTCATGGAATTTCCCTAAAATCAGAGAAAAATACATAAAATCACATAAAACTGGGAAAAATATGTGGGGCCGTGTGTCAGCCGGCCGGCCATGCCCTAGCCGTGGACGGTCCCACACTTGTAATTCTTTGTTTTATTTATTTTCATCATCTCATGTATTTTTCCCAATTTCAGCAAAACCATGGATTTTGCATATTTTCTCCAAATGTTGCTCAAACGTGCACCAGAAAATATCAAAATTCTCAGAACTGAAGCGCGGACATCATGGTGACACGAGAACATCCCATTGACCGACCAAGGGTGACCCTGAGGCTTGCAAATACCTGGTCCCACATGTTTTAATGATTTTAACCTAATTTGCTCAATTGCTCATATTAGGTTCAAACTCTTTCCAAACAGTTGGGAGTTTGCTCAAACGACCATCTATTGGTCCCATGGCCTCCAAGAGAAGGTCCCGTGGCCTATTGGTCGGTCCCTCATATTTTCAACATCAGGTTTCATGATTTGTTGCTCACACGAGCATTATTTCAGTGATTAAACCAGGATTTAATCATTCTTTCACCAACTGATCCTCAAGAGACTTTGGTATTTTTGCTCATTCGAGCATCTAAACGTTATATGGTGAACCCGTCATCCCATGTATCCGGTCCCGTGTTGATTTGCAGTAAATCATCATTTCGATAAAATTAGGGTTTTGAATCCAGATCTCTGCAGAAACGTGATTCTGTGCAGATTCAAACACTCTGATAATTTTATGTTGATTCCATGATTATAATTTTTATTTATTTTGCTCGACCCAGCAGTCAGTAAATTAAATTAATAATTTATTCGGTCCTGCTACCAATAAATTCATCAAACGGGCAGCATTTGCTCAAACTGGCAGCATTTGCTCAAACTGGCAATATTTGTTCGAACCAGCAATATTTGCTCAGACTAGCAATATTTGCTCAGATCAAATAATATTGGTTCAACTATCAATATTCGACAATTCAGCAACACAGTTTGCTCGTTTTAGGTTATAATGATGAGTTTCGGAACATTTTCTAAAACATGTTTAACTCAGCACTACATGGACTCATCGTCCCACAAAGTCAGCAACTGACTCCACAATCACGAGATTTTAATCGTGTCTCATGGGGGGATATTAACTAGGGTTTTGGTCTGGCGGTCTACGACACGTGTGTTCACCCACGATGAGAATGTGAGCAAGTCGTGCAATCAGTTGAAAGAGTCAGCAAAGTAGTTGGTGAAAAATTAACCAAGTCTCTGCACGATGAGTAATTGTTTTAACATAATTTCCCACTTCCCCACTCTCTGATTCCAGCAACTGTCACACTTCATGGGATCATGGTGTTTTCAACTCCGGCATTATAAAATGTCCCTGAATCCTGATTGAATCAACAACATTCGAAGATTCGAACACTCGAACATTCGTCTAGCAATTTCTCATCAAAGTTCATACATACAATCTTTTGTCTACATGAACTCAGAGAAATCACTCTCAATTGAGCAAATTTCAATCATTCAGAGCATTTTTACGCTGAATTCACAACACACCTACAATCTCAGATCAACATTGATCTCACGCATTTCTCAGATTCCCTCTTACAGATCAACCCATCCTATCTTGTGACCGAATTGACTCTGGAATGGCCATTGTTCTTGGTTTAGGCCAGAGTATTACAGATTGATCTCTCGAACTTAAAGCACTCCCTTCTTGCAGTGTATCTGTGTGAGGTTCAACATTTCACTCGGTTCAAGGAGTTTCCACATGGCTGACTCTTCAATTCCGTATAAACCAGCAAATCGTTTTTCCCCATCTACAGATTGGCGACCACATTGGGAGATTAATCTCTCGGTTTTAATCTCATGGTTTCACAAGGATGGTTGGTCTTAGGAATAACAAAACCACTCCATATGCGAACCAGAATCGCTCAAACGGTAATGTCCCTCACACTCCTTCGAACAATTCTGGTTATAACGAATTATCTTATTTTACAACTCTGTTTATCTCCGTTGAACCAATCAATGGAGAAACCCTAAGCTTGGATGATTTGGCACGGAGACAAGAAGACTTGTCAAAGAACGTGAACCGGCTGAAAAGGGCAATCGATAATCTGTTCACTTGCATGGTACACGTGACGAGGATTTTAGGAGAAGAGATGGTGGAACCTCCAAATCCCTCGACTGGTGATCCTCCTCAGACCAACAGTTTCACCACATATGAGAAGCCAGTGGAACATGAAGTTACACATCTGATCGAAAATTTATGTGAACACCTACACTTCTCCAAGGATCAACGCACATACACGTTTGCTGCTCTTAGCCAGATATCATCTGACATGCAAATAACTTCACAAACCCCAGCGGTTGAAGAAATATCTTTGGTATCTGGACATACCATTGACAACATCACCTTTGGAGAAGAAGAACATATAGCAGACGAATGACATAATCGGGAGCTATACGTGACTGGTTTCATCAAAGGCACCGAATTTAGAAGGGCTCTCGTCGATACCGGTGCTTCCACGAATGTTGTCACTATGAAGACTCTTAGGATAGCCAGATTCCCACAAGGTAAAATCATTCGCCATCATATTCTAATGACAGGATTTGAAGGAAGCCAAAGTCATACATATGGATATGCGTACATAGATTTGAGGGTGGGTCCAATTCAATCGAAAGTGAAATTTTATGTGATCGAGCAAGAACCTGACTATCACATGATACTTGGAAGACCATGGATCCATGATAACAAGGTGGTTTCCTCAACCTACCACCAATGCATGAAGGCCTTACTCAATAACAAAACCGTTAGCATAACTGCTTCAGCATATCCTTACGCCCTCGCCTATGCTGTTGAGTTCATTGAATCCCATAGGGGTGTCCCTGAGCCTCCTAAGAAAATCTACACCACTCAACTTCCAAGTTGGAAGACGATTGAAGTATCTGCTGCAAACGCATCATCACCACCTTTAGGGGCAGGACTGGTCAAGTTAGATGCTATGCCAGTCAAATGCCAAAAAGATAAAATCACGATCCCATGATCCAAGTTTATGACCACTCATGATGCATAAGGTGATCGGTTGTCTGCCGGTCAAATATAATTTCACTTTCTTACTTCCTAAAATAAAAATAGTATGCGATAAGAAAGAGTTCGTATCCACAGAGAAGCTTTTGTTGTTATAAAAGATTTCAGTTTCTTAGTAACCAAGGGGGGGGGGGGGTTTGATTTATCAAAGCAATAAAAATGAATTGAAAGCAAGGTAATAATAAAAATAATCAATAAGGAGAAAGTATTGGTCACGGGATAGTTTCATTCACAAATACATATTTTCATCAATGACTAGAATTGAAATTTAATCTCTCATTTACTAAAAGTCCTAGGATACCTTGATCGCAAGAATATCCCGCTAATTCTCTGATTTCATCACAACCACATTAAAAGATGCATATGTGAATTCTTCCTAGAAAGCAACCTAAAGTGTAAAAGAAAATTAGATTTAACTCCCTAGAAGCAATAAGATATATGTAATAAGACTAATCAAGGCAATCAAAATGTGTAAAAGCACTAAATCAATTTAACCCAAGTTATGATTCATATGTGACTAGTAGGATATATCTCTACAAGCACTACCCACATTTATGCTACTTGGAATCAGGGATGAACAACGTTTTCGTATTGAAAACCCTAATATAGCTCTAGATATGAATGCAAATCGGATTGATTCCGGACTCAACCAAATAAACAATCAAATCATATATCAATATCAACAATGAAACATAAACAATAAACTTGAGACAAAACTAATGCATTGAATCAGATTTTATTTGTGAAATCCACTTATTATCCCATAACCAATATTAAGAATTTAGCTACTCATGGTTTTTGGGTTCAACATTATTATCAAAAATAAAATGAAGAACATAAAAATAAATGAAAGCAAACCCTAGTAGAATCGCTGTCTCCTCCAAAAACCTAGTAGAAAGATGTGTTCCGTCCCCCAAAAGAATAGAAACTCTCCCTTTTATAGCTTTCCAACTTTCCAAATTAGGTCTTCAAAGTCCATCACCAAAAGGTCCACCAAGCCCATGAACCATGTGTGAGAAAAACCCATGTGAAAATATGACTTAAAAAAATGTTCGTCGGAAAACTGTGTTTTTGGCCGTAATATGGTCGAAATCCGGTCACCGTCGCCGGAATCCGGTCGTCGACGTATTATCTCTGGCCTCCTTTGTCATCAGGTACTATCACCAGGCAATTCTATACTTCTAGTAGCTCAACTTTGCTTCTCTGCAGTCCACACATTCACAAAAACCAAATTTTCCAATTCCTTGTTTCTTGCGAAAACGCGCCTAAAAGCGTGACTCGTAGCTCACATATCCGGCCGCCAACTTTTCCATTCGACTCATACCCCCTTCATGATTCAGTGAAATATTATGATTCACACTTTAACTTTCGCAATCCGAAATTCCGGGCTATGCTCACCGTCTCGCCATTCTATCTGTGCTTTCGCACTCTTTTGCAGTTTTGTGCACATTCTGTTTCTGCTCAGTTTATAACAGCACTAGCTTCAATAGTCCCAGCTACAGTTTGCACATCATCTCAGTCATGAACCAGTTCAAGTGCCTGAAATGCCATTGTTCTCTGAACTTCAATAACACCATCTCTACCACTTCAGCTTTGCTTCCCTGGATGCAGTACCAGTAACAACTCCATATGCATCAATTCATTATAAGCCCAAGCAGCAACAACAATTCTGCCACACTCCCTGCAGCTCTTAATGCCACCAAAACCCATTGCACAAATTCCTCTTCTCTTTATCCGTAGCCCCTTGCACTTCCTGTAGCTTCTTCACTGTGTTGCAACTCTTCTAATACAACAACCAATATTCTTACTCCCCTGTAACGCCAACACTGACTCGTCTCCACTCACAGAACTCACTTCAAATGCAGCTCCATCATACCTGTTCTTCCCTGAACTCAGTTGCCTCATACCCATTAAGGTGCCATCTGCAACTGCACTACCACCGGATTCTTAACTCCAGCTGTTGTATCAACTCAGGCCATCACTACTGCCTTCTGCCATCAGCTACACCAACTGCAATAGCTGCAACAGAAACTAAAGCTCCATACTCCATTACAGACTCCAAACCAGTTGTAACCTGCCTGCAATACTCTCATGGCACACCTGCAATTCCAGTTCACATCTCAAAACATTGGGCTGAGTTGGTACATGACCACCAACCTTTGCCAGCAGCATTAGCTTCTCAACAGCAAACCATTGCAGCCACAACACAGTTCATATCAAACAACACCTGCAATTGCAGCCATGCTCTTCTCAGCTGCAATTTTCACTCTGTCCATCACAACCCTGACTAGCTAGCACAACCACTCCAGCCACCTAACAGTCATCTATTTCTCTTGTATCAAATTGCACCTGACCATGAAAATCACCCCAGTTCAGCTTCCAATGATCCACCATTAGCTTAACTTCTATGCATCTTAACCTGCGATACCAACCTTGTGTCTAACATACATCTACACTGAGAGAAATTCATTTTTCCTTCTCTATAACATCAGCAACACAACCAACTATCCAACAACCACAAGATCCTTCACAGCAACACCTTCTCCATCAGAGCCATATCCAGCCATCCCTGCAACTCCATTGCATCTTTACAATACTGCCAAAATCACCAGGCAGCAACACCACCTGCAATAGCATCAAGTTCAGCTGCAACTTCACAATTCCAGCTCATAATCAGTGCTCCACATTGCCATAGCAACAACCTTCAAACACCAGGCCACCAGGTTGCACTGAGCAGCCACCATCTTGAATAATCAAACCCCAACTCAGTTCCGTAATCATCCACAGAACCCATATCTGATTTCCTCGATTCGATTCAACATCATCTCCATTTTCTTCAATCCAACAGCAGAACCACCCTCGAACCATAACTTTAACAAACCAAACTCAACCATCTGCAACAGCTACACTTGATATCAAACATACCCAATTCCATTTCACATCGAACCCTAACTTGAGAATCCTGATTTCTCTTGATTCAAATCGAACTCCATTTCATTCTCGAATCTATTCAGCAACTGAGATGTCGCTCTTGCTGTCTCACTAAATTCGTCAAACTCTCGATTTCTCTCTGAGTATGGTGCCGCCATTGATTTCGAGCAGAGAGGAGAAGTAATGGCTAATGATAGGAAATGATTTCTTCACTGAATTTTAGGTATTGTGTAAGAATGGGTTGGATATAGCCACTCATAAGTAAAAGATAAGGGGTAACCAAAAATGATTTATGCACCCCTTAAGTATATGTTGGCACCATGATGCCAGTCTGTTGCTTCTCTAGACTAAGCTGTCGTGGAAGTCTCATATTATCGGCTTGGATCCGCTTCGCGCCCAGTAAAACTCGCATGTGAATTGACCTCTTTGCCCTTTTACGCTCCAAATGAAAGCTTTTTCCTTCTTTTGCCCCCAAGTGCTCCATTGCACCTAAAAACTCAAAACTAAACATAAGATACATATTTTACAAAATAAATAGCAAAGAAAGCATAAATACTAAAAATAAAATTAGGTGTTTTACAACACCTATCAGATTCCCCCACACTTAGACTTTGCTAGTCCTTGAGCAAATCAAACAAAACTTATTCAAAAAGATACATACAATTCCCGTGAGCGTTTACTAGAGAAATACCCACACAACCTACAATTCCAACTTACAAGTTCTCCGAAAATATAGTATCCAACGCGCTAAGAAGACATAGAGATTCTTCACACTAGTCATAAGAAGTTAGACACATAAATGAACACAATCTCATTCTTAAAAGTTGAGAGAGAAATAACCATCCCTTATCGAAAGAAATTCGGGTTCGGAGTGATCAAAAGTCTTGACTCTGCCTCATAAGAAAGGGTTTTTTGAAATTGCACTCAATAATAAACAACTCTTTATGGGTCACACATGTGTCCAGGTTGGAATGAAGAGAGAATCCTGCGACACGTTGAATAGTAGGAAGGCAAACCTTCCGAAATGTTTTGAAAACCCACATCTTTTATTCATTTTGAAAACCCTTTTTTTTCTTCTGACGATCTCTTAGAAAGGAAATCAACCACTTAATTAAGGTGGGAATATGCTTACTTACCTCGTTATCCGTTAGGCGTGCAGCTAGCACCACTCTCACATCATCCATAGAAACGTCTTCGGTCTTCAATCCTTGTCTTCGTCTTCGGTCTTCAAATCTTGATGATAACTCTTGAACTTTGTAGAATCTTGACAATGTGATTCTTTCCTTTATTGAATAAATACAAAACCAAAAATGAACTAAATAAACCAAAATATGATGCAATGAATAATTTTTTTTTTTTTAAGCATTAAATACAAAGTAAATACAAAATGAAAACAAACAAAAATAAAAACTAATGATGATCCTAAAGAACTTTTCTCTTGTATTTTTTTTTTTTACTTTTTTTTTAAGGGAACTAGCATAATGATAACTATGTTCCAATTTTATTTTATTTTGAGACAAGAGAATATAATACGAATAAAAATAAAAATGCAAGTACAAATGCCATGGTGTGAGTACTTTACCGCTTGATTCTTCACAACTTGTATGTCTCGATATCATAAACTTCTTGAATTCTCATCTTGATAATCTTCACTCTTGTACAATAGTCTTCAACTTGTAAAAATTCTGCTCCTTATCTTGTTGCTATACTTAAATCTGAAATCTGCTCATTTTTTTGTACCGTTGCTTGTAAACCTAGAATGCCTTCAACTTTCCTTCGAACTTGTGATGCTTCCCTTGTTGATGATGATGGTGTTTCTATGGACCTGTTGGTATAGAGAGAGATAAAGTGGATGGTGCTAAATGCGAACAAGATTACAAGTGGTATGTAAGTTAGCAATTCGATGTCACCATTCATGATTGATAAAATAACACTCAAGAGATCAAAATAGTGCTTCTATTGGTGGGAGGTTGGGTAGCTCACAATTCTACCTGGAGTTTACGTACGGTGACACACACACTAAAAGCACAAATTTAGACAAGTACAAAGAAATGAAGGTCGGTGCCTCTCATGATGTAACATGGGTAGTCTCCACTATATGGGACCACTACTCTACTACCGAATTGAGTCGGCACCATATTTGCCACTGGCATGGTTAAATCCAACTTTAACTCTCATACAAATAAGAAACCCGATCATGTTCTCTGTCATCTCTAAGTTCAGTCACTCTTATGAGAATCTCGATGTAATATTAGCGACATGGATACTATGTGACTCTAAACTAACTACAAGTTGGAGTTTTTCATGCACTAATTTACACAAAAGTTGAAAATTTTGAAAAAATTACAATGCAAATGCTTAACCACTCCCCCACACTTAAACTTTACATTGTCCTCAATGTAAATTGAATCATCCAAAGTAAGTCAAGGTGGGAAATTATGCATGAAAAATGACAAGAAATCAAAATAAAATAAAATACAAGATAAGATAAGAAAGAACTAAAAACAAAACAAGAAAATGAAAATAAGACAAGAGATACTTATCCTATGGGTTACCTCCCATTTAGCGCTTGGTTTAAAGTCGTTAGCCCGACTATCTCCTTGCTTTCTACGACTCCTCCAGAGGGAGTGCATCCACAAAATTGGCTCCTTCCACCACTTCGGAAGTGAAATTCTCATAATATGGTTTCAACCGGTGCCCATTAACTTTAAGTTCCTTGCCTGTAGCAATACTACGAATTTCTACTGCACCATGAGAAAACACATTAGTAACAATGAAAGGTCTGATCCAACGTGACCTTAATTTACCCGGAAATAAATGCAAGCGAGAATTAAACAAAAGCACTTTCTGCCCAACACAAAATTGTTTTCTAGAAATCATAGTATCATGAAAGGCCTTCGTTTTCTCCTTGTAAATGCGAGAGCTTTCAAATGCATCATTGCGAAGCTCTTCTAGATCTTGGAGTTGTAACTTCCTTTGCTTTCCAGCTCCATCCATCTCCATATTGCATTGCTTAATCGCCCAAAACGCCTTATGCTCAATCTCCACGGGTAAGTGACAAGGTTTACCATACACAAGCCTAAAAGGAGACATCCCAATAGGTGTCTTGTATGCAGTTTTATACACCCACAAAGCATCATTAAGTCGCAAGCTCCAATCTTTCCTTGTTGGATTCACTGTCTTCTCAAGAATGGATTTCACCTCTCAGTTGGAAACCTCGGCTTGTCCATTTGTTTGAGGATGATAAGGTGTTGCAACCTTATGTGACACATTGTACTTCTTCAACAAGCTTTGCAAAGTCCTGTTGTTGAAGTGAGAACCCCCATCGCTAATTATGGCTCTTGGAATTCCAAACCTTGCAAAAATGTTAGCTTGCACAAAATCTGAAACAACCTTGGAATCATTAGTAGGGGTGGCCTTAGCTTCCAGCCATTTAGAGACATAATCAACAGCAAGTAAGATGTAATAATTCCCATGCGAGTTGACAAAAGGACCCATAAAATCAATACCCCATACATCAAAAACTTCAATAAATTGAATAAAAGTTTGTGGCATTTGATTTCGGGCACCTAGATTGCCTGTTCTTTGGCACCTATCACAAGTTGTGCAAAATATATGTGCATCCTTAAACAAGGTTGGCCAATAGAAACCGCTTTCAAGTACCTTGTAAGCGGTTCTTTTACTTCCAAAATGTCCTCCGCAAGCATAAGAGTGACAAAATGACAAGATAAAATTAAACTCAGATTCGGGAACGCACCTTCTCATTACTTGGTCGCTGCCATGTTTCCATAAGTATGGATCATCCCATATATATTGGTTCCCTAACCTCTTTAGTTTGTCCCTCTCAGCACGAGACAAGTTCTTTGGGATTTGTTTAGTTGCCAAGTAATTCACAATGTCAGCATACCATGGTTCTCCAACGGCAATTGAGAATAGTTGCTCATCCGAGAAACTTTCACGCAATGGAATAGCTTCCTTTTCCACAGCAAGATGGCTCAAATGATCCACAACGATGTTCTCAATTCCTTTCTTATCTTTGATTTCAATATCAAACTCTTGCAAGAGTAAAATCCATCGTATGAGCCTCGGTTTCGCTTCTTTATTCATTAGCAAGTACCTAAGTGCTGGATGGTCAGAATAAACAACAACTTTTGTACCAATTAGATAAGAGAGAAATTTCTCCAATGCAAATACAATAGCTAAAAACTCTTTTTCAGTGGTTGTGTAGTTTTGTTGGGCTTCATTTAACGTTCTAGAAGCATAATAAATAGCATGAGGTATCTTCCCCACACGCTGCGCAAGCACCGCACCAACCGCATAGTCACTAGCATCACACATGAGATCAAAAGGCTTGCTCCAATCCGGTGGTTTAATGATAGGGGCTGAAATCAAAAGTTCTTTCAAACAATTGAATGCCGCCATACACTTCTCATCAAATTTAAAAACTACATCTTTTTGCAATAAGTTGCAAAGTGGTGATGCTATCTTGGAAAAATCCTTGATAAATCTACGATAGAAACCTGCATGACCAAGAAAAGAGCGTATCTCCCTCACCGTAGTGGGAGGGGTTAGAGCACGAATAAGGTCTATCTTAGATTTATCAACTTCCAAGCCCTTAGAAGATATAATATGGCCTAAAACTATGCCATGAGTTACCATGAAATGGCACTTCTCCCAATTAAGCATAAGGTTTGTTTCAACACAGTGTTCAAGGATTAATGACAAGTTGTTCAAGCAAAGGTCAAATGAATCACCAAAGACACTAAAGTCATCCATAAACACTTCAATAATGTTTTCAAAATACTCAGAAAAGATACTTACCATACACCTTTGGAAGGTAGCTAGATCATTGCACAAGCCAAAAGGCATCCTTCTATAAGCAAAAGTGCTGAAAGGACAAGTGAAAGTGGTTTTCTCTTGGTCCTCCGGTGCTATCACAATCTGATTGTAACCTGAATAACCATCAAGGAAACACTAATAATAATGTCCAGCTAAACGTTCAAGCATTTGATCAATAAAAGGTAAAGGAAAATGATCATTCCTAGTAGTAGCATTCAACTTTCTATAATCAATACAAACCCTCCAACCGGTTTGCACACGAGTTGGGACAAGTTCGTTCTCATCATTCTCTACCACCGTTACCCCTGATTTCTTTGGTACAACTTGTACCGGGCTCACCCAATTTCTATCGGATATGGGGTAGATAACATCCACTTCCAAAAGCTTGAGTATCTCCTTTTTTACAACTTCCATCATGGGAGGGTTCAAATGACGTTGCGCTTCCCTTGTAGGCTTTGCATCGTCCTCCAAATAAATCTTATGCATACAAACGGCATGGCTTATACCCTTGATATCAGCGATTTTCCATCCTATGGACGTCTTGTGCTTCCTTAGCACCCTTAGAAGTTTTTGCTCCTGTAATTCACTAAGCTCGTTAGAAACAATTACAGGTAACTCTTCATTGTCACCCAAGTACAAGTACTTTAAGTGACTTGGAAGAGGTTTCAATTCCAACTTTGGATATTTAACAATAGAAGGTAAAATCTTTTCATCAATGCATGGTAAAGAAATAAAAGAGATATTATGAGTTTCCGGACATCCTTGTAGTGAGTTGAGATCACCAAGGGCATCCTTAACTTCGTTACCACACTCTACTCCATCATCCATAGATGTAGTTAAAACAGTTTCCAAAGCATCATCACCATTCAATTCAAACACTTTTTGCGCCAATGCATCCATAACATCAACGGAGAAACAAGAGTGGACATCACTAGGATATCTCATCATCTCGAAAATGTTGAAACGTATTATTTCTCCGTCAAACTCCATAGTCAACGTTCCCTTATCCACATCAATAATGGTTTTAGTCGTTTTCATGAAAGGACGTCCAAGTAGCAATGGAAGAGACGAGTCCGGTGAACCTTCATCCATCTCTAACACACAAAAGTCAGCAGGGAATACAAGTTGATTAACCTGCACAAGAACATCCTCAACAATACCCATTGGGTAAACATTAGAGCGATCGGCTAATTGCAACACAATTTCAGCCTTTTTCAAAGGACCTAGATTAAGTGAATTATACATGGATGTCGGCATAACATTAACGGATGCACCTAAGTCTAGCATTGCTTTGTTAAAAGTGGTGTTACAAATTGTGACAGGAATGTCAAAGCTACCGGGATCCTTGCATTTCAGTGGGAGTTTGTGTTGTAAGATTGCCGAAGCATTCTCCCCCACACTTAGCACTTAAATGAATTTAAGCCTTTGCTTGTTGGTACACAAGTCCTTCAACACTTTTGCATACTTGGGAACTTGCTTGATAGCATTAATGAGTGGTATATTCACATGAATCTTCTTAAGAACATCTAAAATCTCCTTTTCTAGTTCCGCCTTCCTAGAACTTGCAAATCTGCGAGGAAAAGGTATAGGAGGAACATAAGTAGGAATAGGAGTTTTAGAGTTAGGAATAGGTACCTCGGGTGTTTGGGGAATTTCATCCCTATTTTCCTCCAAAACCGGCTCCTTTGGAACTTCCTCTTCACCCAAATCAGCAACTTTTGGTTGCTCAAGTTGTGCACCACTTCTCAACATAATTTCATTGACACCCTCTTTTGGGTTAATGGGTTGAGAAGGGAGTCTTCCACTATTTTGTGCTTTCAACTTGTTGATATCAATTGCCATGGAACCCACTTGAGTCTGCAAATCCTTAATCGCACTCTTGGTTTCTTGTTGGCTCTCCTTGAATATGGTAGAAATACCTTGCATAAAAGTTTGTAGCTTGGCATCGATATCGGAACCTTGATTTTGCACCGATTGTTGTGGTTGCTGAAATTGCTGCTGTTGTTGTTGAAATTGTTGTTTTTGCGGTTGAAATTGTTGTTGTTTTTGTGGTTGAAATCCACTCGGACGGTTGAAGGTAGGTTGTTGAACCGCACCTTGCTTGTTGGCATAGCTGAAATTTGGATGATCTCTCCATCCCGGATTGTAGGTGTTGGAATAGGGATCATACCGTCTTGGTTGGTTTGGAAAAACCGCATTAGCTTGCTCCAACTCTTCACCATACGAAGGTAATATAACCGCATCCATCTTTTGCATCATGTGCTCCATATTGTCCATCCTTTGATCACGGTGTGATGATGATGAATCACTAACTTCATGCACT
This sequence comes from Papaver bracteatum, assembly GCA_023529315.1. Taxonomy (NCBI): domain Eukaryota; kingdom Viridiplantae; phylum Streptophyta; class Magnoliopsida; order Ranunculales; family Papaveraceae; genus Papaver; species Papaver bracteatum. Next base: position 4,285,315 of record JAJJWX010003419.1, read on the forward strand.
TGCCTCACCATTGGTTCACCTCTTGTGTAGAATTGTTGCGAGTTTGCAGCCATGCTTTCAATCAAATCGGTAGCTTGGGCCACCGTCTTGTTCACTAGTGCACCACCACCCGCAGCGTCAAGAAGATATCTATCACTTGATTGAAGACCTTCGTAGAAGTACTGGATTATCATAGCGTCGCTGAATTGATGGTGAGGACATCTTGCCACCAATCCACTACACCAAATTCCTGGATTAGTAAAAGGAATTCGTAACGGCTTATGAGCCGTTACAAAATACCCGTTACAAATAGGCGTTACAAACATTTCGTAACAGGCATAAGCCGTTACTAAATTTTTAAAAATTAGTAACAGGTTCAAGCCGTTACTAATTTTTTTAGGTCGTTACTAATTTTTTATAGGCGTGCCACTCACACGCTTGGTCACACTAGGGTCGTCACACCTTTGAGTTTGTGCGTGTGCCACTCACATGCGTACCATTATATTTCCACCCACGATGAGTTATACCAGAGGATATTTCCTCCCATGCGTGAGCGATTCACATGCGTGATTTTTAGGATATCTCAGCACTTGGCCAAATCGAGATTTCATTTTCAGTTTTTTCTTTTCTCTCTTCTGCTCCTGTTCTTTCCTCTGCTCTCCTCTCCTCTCCTCTCATCTCATCTCATCTCCACACTCGTTAATGTTCTGAGCTTTGTAGAACTGTGTAAGATTAACGAGTTTAGGTTTCGATTTTAGTTTCGATCTACATAAGTCATCATTAATTTTTCGATTTTAGGGTTTTATCATCTGTTAAATCAGATGTTAGGGTTTTATCTGATACCAATTTTTTTTTCGATTTCATTTTAGGGTTCGTCGGAGTTGCAGCTTTGAAGAACTGATCTTGAATCTCAGGTTAGAAGGTATATGTTTTTTCTTTTTGTCTGTTAGATTTTCTCTTCCTCCTTTTTTTTTTCTTCCCTGTAGAATCACATATGTTAATCGAGTTCAGAATTTCAATTTCATCATCTGTTAATCGAGTTTAGGGTCTCTATTTCATCATCTGTATTTTATTTGTGTAATTATTTCGTCATTTATTTTAGGGTTTGAGTTATTTCAATTTTAGGGTTTCAGTTTGTTAATCAGATTTAAGGGTTTCAGTATGTTCATCAGTTTTAAGAGTTTCAGGGTTTCAGTTTGAGGGAGTTTCACTTGTAAATAGGGTTTGTTTACAGGTACTGATTAATTTTGAATCACTGAATTTGTTAATGGATGGGAATTGGTTTTATTATCTTTTAGATTTTTTGGTTTTCTTTTCAGCGGCATGCGTTATTGACTGATTCCCATTAACATCATCTAATTATGTTTTATTTTTCCTAATTCCTCAATTTTGTGATTTTGAGCTGTAATTCTGAATTTTTCTTTTGATTCGAAATCTGGGGATAATACTATTTTAAGAATTTTCCCCAAATTACTGTAAAGTGTGCTTTTTTTTTCTAATAAATGGCTAAGGCATTCGTAGTTGTTTTATCCAAATTTTCTTATCATGTTTGGGTATGACCATTTAGTTTGTTTTTCTTTGAATCTCTTTGTTGTTTTTATATTTATGGAGGTTAGTTGAACTAAATTCATATGTTTTTACTTTTACAGCAACAACTTTAACCGGATTTCACTTCGGTGTGACCGCGCTAGTGGGTATGGTTTCTAAATCTACTGGTTTATCTGCATCAAAGCATGTACCTTTGTGGGAGCTTCTTTGGTTCTCAATTGTTGTGAATATGTCAATCACAAGGATGAATTTGAGTCTTATGTTAAACTCTGTTGGATTTTACCAGGTTTGAATTATTCAGTGAAAGTATTGCTTCCATTTGAGAATTTGATTCCATGTGCTTTTGATATGTAAATTTTGTGAGTTCACTTACAATTGGATATGTGTTACAGATTTCAAAGCTGAGTTTGATTCAAGTTATTTTTATTTTGGAGTGGCTCATTCACGGTAAACAATACTCGAGGGAGGTGAGTATGGCAGTGCTTGTAGTAGTACTAGATGTTGGTGTATGTACCATTACAGATGTTAAAGTTAACAGTAAAGGATTCATCTGCTCTTGTGTCGCAGTCATGGCTACATCTTTTCAGCAATTGTGAGTATTTACTCAACTTTTCACTTCCATTCTGATCTTATCTTTTTTCCGTTATATCATATGATTTTTTATTTGATGACTTGGGGTATAGTTTAAGAGTTCTTCATGGAGATATTCAGCCCATGATGATTACAGTTTGCCATTCAGAGAGTTATATGTTATGATACCTTTGGTAGGGATACTGTTAAATTGCCTGAATTTGAACCAGGTTATGCCGTATTGTGGATGAGAAGAGTTCTAGTGGTTAGGTCATTTATCTGTTATTCTTATTGTTTTGTCGTCTTTTCCATAGTAAACTTTTTATTGTATCTTTCCCATTCCTACATGACTCACTTTTTGTTGATATTCGTAATAGCTGTCAAACAGTTTACAGAGTGCATTTGCTTAGACTCATGTTTTAGTCTCATATAGGAAAGCGCAAAGGCACATGAGGAGAACAAGAGGAATATAATGGAGTGCAAATAATGAAGATTCAAAAGGTTGTTCAGGAGAATTATGTGTTTGTTATTGTGACTTTTGTGGACTTCAAATTATCTTCTTATTTTTGTTTTCCAATTGAAATTTCAGGAGCAATTGAGACGCGCTGAGCGTAAAAAATGCGATGAATTCCGCGAGTTTATGGTGGAACAAGTCATTGAACACATCTGGTTCGACACCAAAGGATTTGTTTTATTCTTAACTTCTCGATGAACTTCTTGTATGCGTGAATTAATTGGTTTCTTTTCTCCTAGATGATTATGTAAAGCAAGCATAGTGGGATGCTTCTGTAAAGCAAGCAGAGCGGGATGCTTCTAAAGTTGGAGTTACGCTATGATATTGAAGAACTAGCGGTGCAGATTTCGTTGTGCAAGGTTATCGAATCGATTACCAACTATAAGGTTTATCTACTGCTTCCTTGATCATTTTATTTACTTTCTTTTAGTTTCCTTTAATCCTTTAATCATAACCAAAAGAATAGTTAGATTTAACATAATTATATTTTTGACTTGCAGTATCAACTTGCGAAAGCACTTGATGAACCAGTAGAATATCTGTTAAGCTTATTGTTGTTGAACCAGTTGAAAGTGTTATTTTATCTGGAGGAAAGCCTGGTGAGTATATTTGATACCGGTTTCTTTGGGCCATGTATGTATCTTAGCATAATTAGATGATTTAGGTTTCTCCTGCATTTTGTTCTGTTATGGTCATGCATATATACTGTTTTATTTCGGCTACACGATTCAATTATTGTTAGCCCAATTATGCATAGATACCGTTTGATTAAATAAATAGTTGTCATATGATGTGTTTACTATGTTGAGAAGAGAAGTATCTCTTTACACCTTCAACTAAGTAAGTGATAATTAGTGTACTATGTCTTGACAAAGAAGACCGATGGTGTAGCAGTCATGTGGAAACCTTTTCTGTTAATCTATTCTTAAACTAGTGGCATTGATCAAGGTTGTGTTATTTTCATGCTTTTGTAAGTTTATCATGTTAGTTCTGATCCATGAGTGGCTTGGTGCAGGACCAATATCATTGTTTGCCTGGATAACACCAACGTTGCACAATATTCGTTTGGCTTGGATGCTCAACGGATTCATAGCTTTAGGTCTTGTTGGATCTCTTCTTCCTGGTAATTATGTTCCTAGTACCCCTTGTTTCTTAGTTTGCTCAAGTTATTGCAATGAATGTATCATGTTGAGAGCACGATAAATGAATTTGATACTTAACAATATTTCTTGTCCCAAATTTGATATGTTTCGTTTTGTCTCGTTTGTAAATTATATGTGGCCTAGTTCGAAATCACCTGTCCTTGTGCAAAATACCATGTTGAGAGCCCGTGACTGTGTCGTATTTTCGCTTTTTTTCTCGCTTGTAAATTTCATAAATTTGGTAGCCTTACTTATAGATGTCTTTTGTTTGTTTCATGTAGTAAGGATTGGGAATTATGAACTTAAAGCCAGGGATTATGGAGAACTTGATGAAGAATGCTTGGCAACTAGTGCTGGTTCCGCACATGTATGCTTTTCTTTGGTATAAAATTACCCTTTGTCTCAATTCTTTAGTAATCTTTCGTAAACGAACACCTACCTTCCACATGTTGTACCTATGGCATTTGCATGATGGGTCTTCAGTGGTAGTTTTTCATTTGATAGCTTGTAGCGGAAAGTAAAACGTGATCATTCCAATTCTTTGCCTTGCAGATCGGACTATAGTGGCTGATTGCCTTTTTGCATAGGTGCTAACAACCAAGACCTTGTTCGTGTGCATAAGCACAGTCCGAACTTAGACCTTGCAAGTGTTGCAGATTTGAGAGACAAACAGACGCAAGAGAAGGCAAAGACTGTTATGTGAGTTTCAAATCGTTAGTTTACTTATGTTATATCTATTTAGTTTTCTATTCTTAAGTATTAAACTGCTGGAGTGAATGTAAAAGGGTGTTTAGGAATTCTTTTAAGTTCTAAGTCAATGACTTTGTTGAAATAATTTGGACTGAATGAAAGAATAGAACAGGTTATTGTTGTATCTTGTATGATAGAATTTGGTTAGATTGAATGAAATATTTTTGCAGGTATTGAATTTAGAATTAGTCTAATTTTGAGATAATGAATCGCGATTACGCTTGATGGTCAATTTTCACCCGGTCAAGGTTGATTGGCGATAATTTTTTTGTTGTTACGAAAAAATTCGCAACGGCTACTGATCGTTTCAATTTTCCACGTAGTAACGGCTCCAAACTGTTATTAACATGCCACGTAGTAACGGCTCTAAGATGTTACGACATTCTTGTTACAAAAAAATTAGTAACGGTCCCGGAAGTGTTACCACGTGGCGGGTTAAGAAACGCCCTCACTGTTACTAAGGGCCGTTACAACCAAATTCGTAATGGCTACATTGCCGTTACAAAAAAAATGTAACGCCCCGTTTTGTAACAGCCATGAGCCGTTACAACCCGTTTTAGTAACGGCTCAGGTATGTTACTAATCCAGGAATTTGGTGTAGTGATCTCTTGTATCGCTCCCAACATTCATACAAAGACTCTCCCGCATGTTTCTTTATTCCACAAATCTCTTTGCGAATTTGAGTCGCCTTTGACGCAGGAAAATACCTCTCTAGAAAGATTTTCTTCAATCCGTTCCATGTAGTGACACTTCCGACAGGCAAACAATACAACCAATCCTTAGCGCTGTCTACCATAGAAAATGGAAAAACTTTCATCATTGCACCATCGGCATCGGTCTCCGCTGGAAGCATAGCCTTGACAATGGTATAGAACTCCATGAGATGCTTGTTTGGATCTTCATTCGCCATGCCATGAAACTTTAGCAACTCTCTAAGCAACCCAGGCTTGATCTCGAATGTTGAGTTGGTTTGGATACACCACCGTTGTGCATCAAGCCTATGAGAAGCCAAATCCTTGAGTGTACGATTTGCGTCTTCCATTGCTTCTTCTTCTTTAACTAGTGGTTCTTCTACAAATGGAACCTCTAGTTCTTCTTCTAGTTGTAACTCTTCTTCCACTTCTAAGTCATGCTCTTCCATTTCTTGACTTGGTTGGAGTATTGTGCATCTTCGAGTAGCAATCCCGCACCTTGGATAGTTCCAATCCTTAGAAGCCAGGGATTAGGTACCTGAAAACAATTCTCACAAACAAGAAAAAAAAAGCAAAGATAAAAGCAAAAAATTGTAAAAAGAAACTAAAAACTTAATAACAAGCCGTTTGCCTCCCCGGCAACGGCGCCAAAATCTGATCGCCGGAAAACTGTGTTTTGGCCGTAATATGGCCGGAATCCGGTCACCGTCGCCGGAATCCGGTCGTCGACGTATTATCTCTGGCCGCCTTTGTCATCAGGTACTATCACCAGGCAATTCTACACTTCTAGTAGCTCAACTTTGCTTCTCTGCAGTCCACACATTCACAAAAACCAAATTTTCCAATTCCTTGTTTCTTGCGAAAACGCGCCTAAAAGCGTGACTCGTAGCTCACATATCCGGCCGCCAACTTTTCCATTATACTCATACCCCCTTCATGATTCAGTGAAATATTATGATTCACACTTTAACTTTCGCAATCCGACATTCCGGGCTATGCTCACCGTCTCGCCATTCTAGCTATGTTTTCGCACTCTTCTGCAGTTTTGTGCACATTCTGTTTCTGCTCAGTTTATAACAGCACTAGCTTCAATAGTCCCAGCTATAATTTGCACATCATCTCAGTCATGAACCAGTTCAAGTGCCTGCAATGCCATTGTTCTTTGAACTGTAATAACACCATCTCTACCACTTCAGCTTTGCTTCCCTGGCTGCAGTACCAGTAACAACTCCATATGCATCAATTCATTATAAGCCCAAGCAGCAACAACAATTCTGCCACACTCCCTGCAGCTCTTAATGCCACCAAAACCCATTGCACAAATTCCTCTTCTCATTATCCGTAGCCCCTTGCACTTCCTGTAGCTTCTTCACTGTGTTGCAACTCTTCTAATGCAGCCACCAATATTTTTACTCCCCTGTAACGCCAACACTGACTCGTCTCCACTCACAGAACTCACTACAAATGCAGCTCCATCATACATGTTCTTACATGCACTCAGCTGCCTCATACCCATTTAGGTGCCATCTGCAACTGCACTACCACCGGCTTCTTAACTCCAGCTGTTGCATCAACTCAGGCCATCACTACTGCCTTCTGCCATCAGCTACACCAACTGCAATAGCTGCAACAGAAACTGAAGCTCCATACTCCATTACAGACTCCAAAGCAGCTGTAACCTGCCTGCAATACTCTCATGGCACACCTGCAATTCCAGTTCACAGCTCAAAACATTGGGCTGAGTTGGTACATGACCACCAACCCTTTCCAGCAGCATTAGCTTCTCAACAGCAAACCATTGCAGCCACAATACAGTTCATATCAAACAACACCTGCAATTGCAGCCATGCTCTTCTCAGCTGCAATTTTCACTCTGTCCATCACAACCCTGACTAGCTAGCACAACCACTCCAACCACCTAACAGTCATCTATTGCTCTTGTATCAAATTGCACCTGACCATGAAAATCACCCCAGTTCATCTTCCACTGATCCACCATTAGCTTCACTTCTATGCATCTTACCCTGCGATACCAACCTTGTGTTTAACATACATCTACACTGAGAGCAATTCATTGTTCCTTCTCTATAACATCAGCAACACAACCAACTATCCAACAACTACAAGATCCTTCAAAGCAACACCTTCTCCATTAGAGCCATATCCATCCATCCCTGCAACTCCATTGCAACTTTACAATACTTCCAAAATCACCAGGCAGCAACACCACCTGCAATAGCATCAAGTTCCGCTGGAACTTCACAATTCCAGCTCATAATCAGTGCTCCACATTGCCATAGCAACAACCTTCAAACACCAGGCCACCAGGTTGCACTGAGAAGCCACCATCTTGAATAATCAAACCCCAACTCAGTTCCGTAATCATCCACAGAACCCATATCTGATTTCCTCGATTCGATTCAACATCATCTCCAAGTTCTTCAATCCAACAGCAGAACCACCCTCGAACCCTAACTTCAACAAACCAAACTCAACCATCTGCAACAGCTACACTTGAAATCAAACATACCCAATTCCATTTCACATCGAACCCTAACTTGAGAATCCTGATTTCTCTTGATTCAAATCGAACTCCATTTCATTCTCGAATCTATCCAGCAACTGAGATGTCGCTCTTGCTGTCTCACTAAATTCGTCAAACTCTCGATTTCTCTCTGAGTATGGTGCCGCCATTGATTTCGAGCAGAGAGGAGAAGTAATGGCTAATGATAGGAAATGATTTCCTCACTGAATTTTAGGTATTGTGTAAGAATGGGTTGGATATAACCACTCATAAGTAAAAGATAAGGGGTAACCAAAAATGATTTATGCACCCCTTAAGTATATGTTGGCACCATGATGCCGGTCCGTTGCTTCTCTAGACTAAGCTGTCGTGGCAGTCTCATATTATCGGCTCGGCTCCGCTTCGCGCCCAGTAAAACTTGCATGTGAATTGACCTCTTTGCCCTTTTATGCTCCAAATGAAAGCTTTTTCCTTCTTTTGCCCCCAAGTGCTCCATTGCACCTAAAAACTCAAAACTAAACATAAGATACATATTTTACAAAATAAATAGCAAAAAAAGCATAAATACTAGATATAAATACTAAATCTACACCACTCCACTTCCGAGTTGGAAAACGATTGAAGTATCTGCTGCAAACGCATCATCACCACCTTTAGGGGCAGGACTGGTCAAGTTAGCTGTTATGCCAGTCAAACGCCAAAAAGATAAAATCACGATCCCATGATCCAAGTTTATGACCGCTCATGATGCGTAAGGGAGGGTCATTTACCGGCGACGCAAATATTATCAATTAACATGAGAGTTTGATCAAGAGTCTTCTCGCACTGATGAATTATGTCAGAACGAACATGAGGAGGAAGTTCAGGAAGCTCCGTAGTAGTTACAAGATGGCACGAATTCTACTACTGATGATCTTTAAACAGTTAACATCGGCACAAAGGAAGACCCAAGACCAATCTTGATCAGTTCTGCGCTATCACCGGAAGAACGTGCAGGCCTGGTAGAATTACTGAAAGAGTATCGAGATATATTCGCTTGGACATATGAATAAATGCCTGGTCTGGATGACAAGTTTTTCACTCACCGTCTACATATCATCCCCGGCTCAAAAGCTGTCAAACAACCGCCTAGGCAGTTCAGGAATGAAGTCGAGGAACAGATCAAAGCTAAAATTCAAAAATTACTGGTAGCAAGATTTATCAAGCCTATTCAACATCCAACATGGCTGGATAATGTTGTCCTAGTTAAGAAGAAAAATGGTCAAATCAGATGTTGTGTAGATTTCAGAAACTTGAATAAATGTTGCCCAAAGGATGACTTTCCTTTACCTAACATTGATATGCTCGTTGATGCGACTAGCGGCCATGGTATGTTCTCATTCATGGATGGATACAGTGGTTACAATCAAATCAAGATGTTCGAACATGATGCTGCCAAGACCGTGTTCTGTACATCCATTAGGAATTTTCATTACACTATGATGCCCTTTGGATTGAAGAATGCAGGTGCCACCTACCAACGAGCCATGACGGCGATATTTCATGATATGATACACAATCAAATAGAAGACTATGTTGTGGTGAAATCGAAAGCTCGAGCATCCCATCTAAAAGTTCTGAGACAAGTCTTCGAAAGATGCAGGGAATACAAATTGAAGATGAATCCTCTAAAATGCACTTTTGGGGTTTCTTCTGGAAAGTTTCTGGGATTCTTGGTCACGGCCGAAGGGATCAAAGTTGATCCAGACAAAGCAAAATTTATCTCCACCATGCCTCCTCCAAGCACTGTGAATGAACTGCAGAGCTTCATGGGTAAGGTGAATTACAGCAGACGTTTCATACCAGGATTGGCTCAACTTATTGCTTCGTTCACTCCTCTGTTGAAGATGTGAGAAAGTTTTACCTGGACGAACGTTCAACAGAAATCATTCCAGAAGATATAACAGATACTTTTATCACTATCAGTCATGAGGTCCCCGGTGCAGGGACGACCATTGATACTATACACAGCTTCCGGTGACGTTGTTATTGGGGCATTGCTAGCTCAATAAGATGAAGAAGGCATCGAACATCCAATTTATTATTACATCCGAACTATGAAGGATGCTCAACTCAGATACCCTAAAGATGAAAGAACGTTCCTGGCATTAGCTTATGCAATGCAAAGATTCATGCATTACTTACTATCCAATAGAGTTGTGCTTTTATCCAAAGATGATCCCATAAAGTTTTTACTCTCAAAGCCGGCTCTGATGGGAAGACCTGCGAAGTGGTTATTGCAGATGTCAGAATTCGACATAGTATGTGTCTCTCCCAAAGCAATCAAGGGTCAAGAAGTGGCAGATTTATTGGCTTCCTTTCTAGGAGGGATTCCACAACATTACAAGATGACGTACCAGGATAGCTTCCAGAGATCTCAGTGGTCAAAGAAGAAACATGGTTGCTATACTTTTATGGATCCGCCACTCCTAGCAATGATACTGGAGGAGCAGGCTTAGTCCTGGTATCGCCATCAGGAGAAGTATTATCACATTCATTCAAGTTGGATTTCCACTGTACAAATAATTTAGCAGAATATGAAGCCTTCTTGCTAGGATTATCCTTAGATAAACAAGTAGGGGCAATGCATCTGGAGATCAGAGGAGATTCAAAGCTGCTGGTCAATCAAATAAATGGGATATATTCTCTCAAGGAGATAACACTTGCTCCATTCAGGGCTGAAGCACAATGACTCCTGACTCATTTTGCCGATGCGACCATCACCCACACCGGCTGGATCAAAATTAGGCATGTTGATTGCTTAGAAACCCTTACCTCCAAGCTGCAATTCGAAGGCTCATAGAAAGCCATTATAATGCAGAGATGAGATATATCATCTACATGGCTTAATCAAGCTGAAGATACTCCAACAAGTGACTGGAGAGCACCTATTATCCGTGAGCTAAGTAACTCCATTACAAAAGGAACGATCAGCCTCAAGGAATTGAAGAACTTCTTTCTACTCCATGGGGCATTGTATCATCGCAATCCTGATGCTTCTCTATCACGATGCCTTGGAGACGAAAAAACGAGAGTAAAACTCGAAAGTGTGCATCAAGAAGTATATGGGCAGACTCTAGTAATAACACTTTACAGAAGGCTTCAAAGACTCGGGTATTACTGGACCTCCATGGAAACACATTCAAGGGCTCTACAGGTAGCTTGTCCTAATTATCAGACGACGCCTCACCACTTGGAGGTCCTGACACTCCATCATACCGGGGACTGGAGACAACCTTATATCGAATACCTTCGAGACAACAAGTCGCCACCGGAAAAGAAAGATGCAATCAAGCTCATACAAAGAGCTAAGAGGTTTGTCTTTCTTGATGGAATCTTATGCCGCAAGAGTTATGGAGGAGACTTGATGAGATATCTAGCCGGAGATGAAATTCTGATGGTCCTGAAGGAAATACATGAAGGAGAATATCAAGGGAAAAAGAAATTGTTTCTCCAGATTCATGAGATATATTACTGGCCAACTATGGAGGACGATGCAACCGCCTATGTTCAGAAGTGTCACAGATGCTAGGTCCACGGTAACCTTATTCATACCCCATGTCTTCTATTATATCATGTGAATAGTCCATGGCCTTTCTATAGCTGGGGACTTGATATCATCGGAAAGATCAATCCGGCATCTTCAAAGTAGCATGAATACATCATCACTGCTACCGAGTATTTCACCAAGTGTGTCGAAGCAATCCCACTCAGAGGTACTACATGGGTGACTGTTTTAGCCTTCATCAAAGAACACATCATATGTAGGTTCGGCGTCCCTAAGCATATCATCACAGATAATGGAACTCCTTTCTCCAACAAGGATGTTGATAAATTACTCAAAGAATACGGGATCAAACAAATTTTCTCCACGCCATATTACCCTCAAGGGAACGGACAAGCAGAGAGCACCAACAAAACTTTGATACGGATTATCAGTCGAACGATTCATGACAATCCAAGATCGTGGCATGAGAAACTGTCCATGGTCTTGTGGGCCTACAGAACTTCACCAAGGAGCTCAATCGGAATGTCACCATATTCTCTCGTCTATGGGGCTGATACTATACTCCCGGCTGAGATAAAAGTACCTTCAGCAAGAATTGCAGCAGCTAGTGGAATATAATGGAATGAAGCTGAAGTGTCCAAGTCGAGAGTTTCTAAACTAGACATGCTCGAATCAAGGATAACCAAAGTGTAAAAATACGTATAAGCCTACAAACAGAGGATATCCAGAGCTTACAACAAAATGGTAAAACCTCGAACTTTCCAAGTAGGAGATTTGGTATTGAAGATGGCAAAGCACATTCAACAGGATATGTCCGCTCCCAAATTCTCTCCGAAATGGGAAGGACCGTATGTTATCACCAAAGCAGTGTCCAGCGGATACTACAAAATTTTAGCAATCAATGGAGGAAGGGAAGGAAATATTATCAACGGTAAATGGCTTAAAGCCTATTATGCTTGATCAACAGCATACAATTAATGTTTCATTCAAATACATCTCAAATGTAATTTATTTTCTTCAAAGAGCATGCAAGATGCTCGTTTGTTCACCAAACATTCATCAATTGAACAAATTTCTAGACTATTCTACCTCATCAGAAACCTACATCTCAATTCTCCTGATTTCTCAGAGCAAACCATCCAGCAATGGATAATCCCTATAAGAAAATCTTTCAAGTTTCTTCTGAAAAATACTAGTCTTTGCCCTCAAATCCTCAACAGATTTCTAAACCCTTGCCGACTCCAAAGCTAGAATCTTCTCATCCTCCAGTAAAGCAGTAGTCATGGAAATTGCATCAGCAGCCTCCGCCGCCTTATGAATCTTGATTATATCAAGCCGACGACGGAGCCATCCTATATTGAATTGCAATATCTCATAGTTGGAAATCATTTCATCCCACCTGTGCAGTTCCTGATTCTTGACATCCCGCAAGTGCATTTGGTTTATCTCTTCGATGATTGGCAGCAACCCTGCAACTGTGGTTAAGAGGGTTGGTGGAAAACCTTTCCACACTTCTGTAGTAGCAATGTTCCCATACTTTTTCTAGATCTTAGTATACAGAGGCGCATGACACTTAGGAATGACGAATCCACCGATTACTTCATTGTCTGGGAAAGTGTTGATCAAGGGAGCTTCAAACAAGAGTCCAGTTGTCGGGTATTCACGAGCATGAACACTAGCTTCCGTATCCATGGATTCTGCAGAGTCTTCACATGCCTGATTGATACTATCTTCAACCTCAACCACGGTCATGGAATTTCCGCTCCTTCTCCTTCTGGCATCAACAACGACACGAACATCCGCCTGCGATGAGAAGTGGAAATATTTAATTTCGCCAAATTGAGCATAACAAAATTTCAAGAAGTTATAGAGTCTCTTACAGATGATCCATCCTCAGCATAAGCCGACCTATACCGGGCAGGGGTTCTAATAGTCCACCTAAGTCTTAGGTTGTGAGAGGAAGAATTATTCTGGTTATCCTGCACCAAATCAATTCCTTACGGACAATAACCTCGATCAAATAGAGATAGAAAAGATGTATAACTTACCAAGATGGGCGTCTCTACTCCATGCTTCGACTGAAGTCCTTTTTGAGAAGAATTATTATCACTAGACATGGTGTGAGAAGTATGGCGATTGAAATTTCTTCTGTTATGAAACTAACTTAAGTATAGAGGAAGTAACTGCGCAAGTGGTAAACCCTAAATCTTGAATATATATACAAGATACGTCAGATACTCATCTCCGATTCAGTTGCGAGTTTTGTTGAAACCTTAAGTCTCGAACGAAGTCAAACTTGGGATGTGGAGTGAAATTAGTACACTGGGGACTGACCGAAGTCAGTCATGATCAGCAAGGAACACGGCCTCATGTGCTATACCGTTATGATTGGGTATTTTCGTGAAATGAAAAACCACAAGATTTAAGGGAGATTACAACGGGTTTGGCATTAAATATTTTCTTAATTCAATCAAGAAGAACTCACATTAATAAAATCTCTCATTCAGAAGGAAAACCTAATTACTTCAATAAGATTGTTTGAATGAAGACATCTACTACGAAAATTGAGAGTATTCAAATACTAAAAGAGAAAAGAGAATCAAAAGTAAAGCTACTCGTCAGATTCATCATCATTGTCCTTCTCGGAGTCTTCATTGCTATCTTTCTCAGAATCTTCTTCTTCGGAGTCACTATCAGAATCATTGGTGACGACTGGACGAGCATAAAAATAATCATCTGAATATGAATCTTCTTCCGATTCAGCTTCAATTTGCTTCGTGGGCTTCCGGTACTCTCTTTCACATCGATCAGGACAAATATTGTGTTGTGGTACCTCCCATATGTCTTCTTCAGAATCATCAGCATCAGAGTCAGCAGGCCTCCCATCTAAGAATTGACGTTTCTCCTCAGCTCTTTGTGTTCTGCGCCGGATTCGATCGTTTTCACGCTGACGAGCTTCTTTTGCATCATCTTCAGCTTTCCTTTTCCTAAGTTCAGCAAAGGTGACCCTTCGTTCATTCAAGGGGATGCTAGGCTTTGCTCCTTCATTGTGAATTTCATTGGCTCTCGATTTAGCTACATAAGCTTTGGGGGCTTCATCAGAAGAACTACTCCTGGAAGTCGATATTTTCTGAAACCAGGAACACGGAATTATCAACATGTAGATAAATTCATTTACAAAATGGTAATTCTTGAATCCTACCTTTTTCAATTTCACTAACAATAGTGATTGTACCGCAAGAATTAGCACACAAATTAGCTCGTTCCTTGAAACCTGCAGTAACGAACAAGACTTCATTAATTCATAAAAAAGGATTTTCTCATAAAATCATAGACATAATTTTCATAATGTGAACATTCACATAACTGACCTATGAAGTTTACAACGAGACATTATTTCATCATAAATAAATTGTCCATTTTCGAAGGTTACTCAAAACCCACGTCTTGATTTTTACAAAATAATAATTAGTGCAATTTATTCACGTAAAATTTTCAAAAATTTATCTAATGAGAACAAATCCATGTGAATAAGGTATGTCATCACATCCTACATTATATGTCACGGTTGCATATATTAAAAAAAAAAATCTATTTTCCTTCGTATTAGCATTTTCTTTAAAACGAAGGTTTATGCTAGTTTTGTGAAAGCTCACACCTCTTGTGATAAAATATTAGTTCTCATGAAAGATCATAAAAAAGGTTTTATCACTGAACATAAGTTTATATACATAAAGAAAAAAAATCTATTTTCCCTCGTATGAGCATTATTTTCTAAAACGAGGTTTATTTCGGTTTTGTGAAAGCTCACACCTCTTAACATAAGATTTGTTTCCCATGAAAGCTCATAAACAAAATTTTATCACTGGACACAAGTCTATTTTCAAAGAAAAATCTCTCCTAAATCAGGGATTATTATTAGTTTTCAAAACTAACGATTGAACGAACATACGTTTAAATAAAATAAGGGTTTTTCTACAAAACTCACGTTAACATATACACATGTATAAAGTTTTTACATGAGAAACTCATGAAATCATCAAGTTATGAAAAAAAAAATTGATTGACGCACCTGACGGCACCGGCCGGAAATTGGCCGTACGGTGATCGGACGCTGGTGGTTTCCGGCAACAAATTTTTCAGCTCCTGCTGAACTCGGACATGAAGAAGGTGAAGGAGGTGGTGGACGTGAGAAATTAAAAAAAAAAGTAATTAATTAATTAATTCCTTTTATACCTAATTTTATTTCCAAAACCTAATTCCTTAAGGATTTCCTTTTCGGGCCCGGCCCGTGAATCCTAAACCAACCTAGGTTCCACCATCGAATCAGTAGTTCTACACTAATTCATTTTCACTGGATGACGCCCTATTATGCCACTGGGGTTTCTTCTCAAACCATGGTTTTCTCATTCAGTCGAAATCTGGTAATATCTTATCTTATAACTAAGGTCAATTACTTATTTTTATTTATACCTGGAAAATCACCATTCAGTGTTGACTGAGGAACATGACTGTTCCTCACTAAGCAGGGGACTTAATGTAGATGGTGAATTTTTGACAAAGAATAAAATTGTAAAACTATACTCCAGATTCGGCAATCAGATGAGTATTGAGGCTCATGTCTCTCATCAAAGCATGAAAGCTCATGCCGTAAATCTCTGACTGAGAAGGTTGTCTCTCAGAGTACATATAGATGTGTAGTCTCTCAGCTGAGTCCATGGCACATCTCATGAATACTAAGCAATTTCAGTAATTACTCCAGATCCGGCAATCAGATGAGTATCGAGACTCATGTCTCTAAGCATGAAAGATCATGCCATAAACCTCTGATGGAGAAAGTCTCTCAGAGAAGATGTAGATGTACAGTCTCCCAGCTGAGATCATGGCACATATCATATTGTATAGAATCGAAAGATTGGACGGCTCCTAGACAGCATACCTGCTAGTATAGAGGGACAACGTCTTCGGGACGCAACCAAGTTTTACCTGACTATACAAGAGGAATATGACACTCCAGCACGTTCATATTGCTCAATCCTCAGATGATTAATGCTCCTAGACAAGAAACCCTTCTAGTGAAGAGCCATCAATTAATTATCTTAAATCGTCTGAATATCCACCAATATTCTACGAGCCATCGTCTGAATATCCAGCAATATTCTACGAATCATTAATTAATCGCCTGAATATTCAGTAATATTTTGCGATTCTCTGTTATATTTCGTCACATCAATTCGTGGTTCTTCCCAGTAGAATTCCACGGGTTAGTGATAAATATTCAACAAAAATAGGCATCTGAGCATCGAATAAGCCCTGACAAAAATGGTGCAAGTGTAAATAGCAAATAATGCACAAACCAGCATTTTGAATGCATGAACGAGTATTTCAAAAAATATGAACGAACGAGGAACCTATGCAAAATAGGAAGGAAAAATAATAAAAAAAAAATATTAGCAAAAGCGCATGGGGACTGGGCTCACCAGTCGGCCAGTTATGCCGTGACCAGTCCCGCGCCCAATTTTATATTTTATCATATTTTTACTATTTTCCCGATCTCATGAAAATCCTCTCGTTCGAGCAAATTTTCATATTTTTCAAACAAATTATCTAAACAACATGATTTCATCAAAAATAATAAAATTAGGGAAAGGTGTCATGGGACCGCCAGCCGGCCGGTCATGCCTTGGCCGTGGACGATCCCACACCTCACGTCTCCATTATTTTATTATTTCTCTCAAATTATGAAAATTCTTTGATTTTATGAATTTTCTCTAAAATCATGAAAATTACCTAATTTCATGTATTTTTATCTAAATCACCTGATTTTATCAAAAAATAATAAAATTAGGGAAAGGTGTCATGGGACTGCCGGCCGGCCGGCCATGCCTTGGTCGTGGCCGGTCCCACACCTCACGTCCCCATTATTTTTTTATTTCTCTTAAATTATGAAAATTCTTTGATTTCATGAATTTTCCCTAAAATTACCTAATTTCATGCATTTTCTCTAAAATCATAGAAAATATTAAAAAATTAGAAAAAATTTGTGGGACCGGGATTTTCCGTGGCCATTGCCGGTCCCACACTCCCATTCCCTATTTTATATTTATTAATTTATGTCTCTCATCTTATGGAAGTTCCCTAATTTCGCCAAACTCTCCAGTTTCATGGAATCTCCCTTAAATCAGAGAAAAATACATAAAATCACATAAAACTGGGAAAATCATGTGGGACCGTGTGTCAGCCGACCGGCCATGCCCTAGCCGTGGCTGGTCCCACACCTTGCAATTCCTTGTTTTATTTATTTTCATCATCTCATGTATTTTTCCCAGTTTCAGCAAAACCATGGATTTTGCATATTTTCTCCAAATATTGCTCAAACGTGCACCAGAAAATATCAAAATTCTCAGGAATGAAGCACAGACATCATGGTGACACGGGAACATCCCCTTGACCGACCAAGGGTGACCCTGAGGCTTGCAAATAGTTGTTCCCACATGTTTTAATGATTTTAACCTAATTTTCTCAATTGCTCATATTAGGTTCAAACTCTTTCCAAACAGTTGGGAATTTGCTCAAACGACCATCTATTGGTCCCATGGCCACCAAGAGCCGGTCCCATGACCTCTATGCCAGTCCCTCATATTTTCTACAACAGGTTTCATGATTTGTCTCTCACACGAGCATTATTTCAGTGATTAAACCAGGATTTAATCATTCTCTCACCAACTGGTCCTCAAGAGACTTTGGTATTTTTGCTCATTCGAGCATCTAGATGTTATATAGTGAACCCGTCATCCCATGTAGCCGGTCCCATGTTTATATGCAGTAAATCATCATTTCGATAAAATTAGGATTTTGAATCCAGAGCTCTGCAGAAACGTGATTCTGAGCAGATTCAAACACTCTGATAATTTTATGTTGATTCCATGATTAACATTTTTATTTATTTTGCTCGACCCAGCAGTCAGTAAATTAAATTAATAATTTATCCGGTCCTTCTACCAATAAATTCATCAAACGGGAAACATTTTCTCAAACTGGCAATATTTGTTCTAACCAGCAATATTTGCTCAGATCAAATAATATTGGTTCAACTATCAATATTCGATAATTTAGCAACACAGTTTGCTCATTTTAGGTTATAATGATACCTCGTCTCAGCAGACATACATTTAATTCATGATTTTCGGAACATTTGCTAAAACGTGTTCAACTCAGCACTACATGGACTCATCGTCCCACAAAGTCAGCAACTGACTCCACAATCATGAGATTTCAATCGTGTCACATGGGTGGATATTAACTAGGGTTTTGGTATGGCGGTCTACGGCATGTGTGTTCACCCACGATGAGAATGTGAGTAAGTCGTGCAATCAGTTGGAAGAGTCAGCAAAGTAATGGGTGGAAAATTAACCAAGTCTCCTCACGATGAGTAATTGGTTTAACATGATTTCCCACTTTCCCACTCTCTGATTCCAGCAACTGTCACACTTCATGGGATCATGGTGTTTTCAACTCCGGCATTATAAAATGTCTCTGAATCCTGATTGAAACAACCACATTCTAAGACTCGAACACTCGAACATTCATCTAGCAATTTCTCATCAAAGTTAATACATACAATATTTTGTCTACATGAAATTCGAGAAATCACTCTCAATTGAGAAAATTTCAATCATTCAAAGCATTTTTACGCTGAATTCACAACACAGCTACAATCTCAGATCACCATTAATCTCACGCATTTCTCAGCTTCCCTCATACAGATCAACCCATCCTCTATTGTGACCGAATTGACTCTGAAACGACCATTGTTCTTGGTTTAGGCCGGAGTATTACAGATTGATCTCTCGAACTTAAAGCACTCCCTTCTTGTAGTGCATCTGTGTGAGGTTAAACATTTCGCTCGGTTCAAGGAGTCTCCATACATTCGACTTTTCAATCTTGTAAAAACCAACAAATCGTTTTTCCCCATCTACAACTAGTTCAAATGACTCAAATGAAACTAGTTCTAGAGTTGTTCAATTGTTTATATTCTCATATAAGTATACAAGACACAATTGAAGCAAAATCGATTTTGATTCATTCGAATCAATTCATGAACATTATAGCCACGGTTTGCAAAAGATTGCATTCCTTAATATATAAATGTATTAGTTCATGAGAAACCCGATTTATAACATAACCTACTCAAGTATGCAAATGGGTACGCATGCCTAAGTGGCCGAATTAAGTTTTGGTTCGCCAGTATGCGAACGAGTACGCATACCTTCCAAACTCAGTTAAATCCCGGAACTTGAAACACACGCTAGTATGCATACTAAATTCCCAGACTTTCATAAAACAACCAGTACGCATATGGGTGTGCATACTATGTTTCCCGGACTTGGAATAACTTGCAACAGTTAGCATACAAGTACGCATACCATGCTATATCCAATCATGGTTATTTGTTCTAAACTCCCATTTCAATCATTGAAACATTCTCGGAAGACGATAATAGCTGTCTCACACAAACTATTAGCTTCAAGGCAATTTTCAAGTGATCGAATGATCAATTCGAAACATTCCGAGTCTACATCAAATGACTGTCTCACAAAAATCATGTAAGATGTTACCAGGAGATTTTCACATGATCATCTTTTGACTTTCGTCAAGAATATAAGATGACTTGGTTAAAGCGAAAGCTTACCAACATATATTTCGTGAAATATGTAAGCGAGTTATTATATAAATGTATAATAGCCATGGTTCGCAAAATATTGCATTCCTTATTATATAAATGTATTAGTCCATGAACAACCCGATTTTAGAACATCATCTACTTAGGTATGCATAAGGGTATGCGTACCTAAGTAGCCGGACCAAGTTTGGGTTTCGCCAGTACGCGAACTGGTATGCATACCATCCAAACTCAGCAAAAATTCCCGAATCTGAACCTTACGCTAGTATGCATACCAGTTTACATACTAGGTTCCCGGACTTCTCAAACCAACCAGTACGCATACGGTTATGCATACCATGGTTCCCCGACATGGATTACATATATGCAAGTACACATACTATGCTTAAATCCATTTGTTCTAAACTTTCATTTCAACCATTGAAACATTATTGGAAGACGGGAATAGTTTTGTCACACAAACTATTAGCTTCGAAGTAATTTTCAAGTGATTGAATGATCAATATGAAATATTTCGAGTCTATATCAAATGACTGTCTCACACAAATCATGTAAGATGTTATCAGGCGATTTTCACATGATCATGTTTTGACTTTCGTCAAGAATATAAGATGAACTTGGTTAAAGCGAAAGCTTACTAACACATATTTCGAGAAATACGTAAGCGAGTAAAACTCAGCTCGAAATATCAAATATGTATAATCGAAGTCTATATAACTATACGACTTTTGTCTCGAATAAGATATAGAGTAGATAGACTTTTGAGTGATTGATGAGTTCAAGTGTCCACATACCTTTTGTTGATGAAGTTCCACAAGCACTCCTTAATGCTTAACTACACTTTTTATCCTAATCCGAGACTTAACTATAAGTAGACTAGAAATCAAGACTTATAGATTTGGTAACTAAACTTGAAAACAAGCTTGAAATAGCAACGCTTGCGAGTTCGACCGAGAAGTGCTATAACAACAATGACTACATCATTTCTCTTGAGTTTAGTAATATTGACATGAACTGTGTCATTCCTAACGTATCTTTCAAGTCGTGCTATATTGAAAACATAATTGCGAAGCCATACATACTGTACATATTATATAATACTCTAGTGATATGACATGATCATATTTGTATGATCATGGTATTAAGGAATTATACTATGAAGTATAATGCTTATCTTTTGAACTTCGTAGATATGACATCGAAATAATCTTGTATATGTTGTTATGATTATGTGAATGGATTATGGTAAAGATTTCATCATAGTAAACAATGTTTTACATTTGTTTAAAATAAGTACATTCATGAAATTTTTTTATGAATCAAAAGGGAAATCATAAGGCTTATTGGTACGGCTATTCATTGCAAATATTTGGATTACCAATGTGTGTGTGATGGTTGAACCGATCGAAACTTTGTTATGTATCTTGGTACAACTAATCACAATGCCTAACTTATGATTTGGTATGACAAGTTATTAGTAATTGGTATAACCGATCCTAAGTAATCACCATGAGGTGGTATGCTCGATATTAGTAATTGGTGTGACTGATCACAGAATATTGTGTAATCGATCCTTGTAATTGGTAACTGGTCCTGGAAATTAGTGTAATCAATCCTGGTAATTGGTGTAACCGATCTTAGTAACTGGTGTGACTGATCATAAGAAATACCATGGAATATGGGAACTGGTCCTGGTAACTGATGTAATCGGTCCTGGTAACTTGTGTGACCTATCACAAGTATTTCCATATAGAGGTATAACATATCCTAGTGATTGGTACAACCGAGTGAACGCATGTATGTGGTTTGATATTTGATCAATCACATAGTTACCTTGGAATACAGGTCAACCAATTATAAAATTGTTTTGAAGTGTGGTTGTTGATGGTAGTTTTCGGTATAGGGATAAAATCGTGAAACCCTGTATTTTAATACACTGTCGTCCTGCAAAGGAACAAAAGTCATTTGAAAGTGATAAGTGCATAAACCTTTTCACTTACATATGTATTAAGCAATTCAATATATTTATGAAATTTATCCAGAATGGTGCATGAAGCAACAATCCCAAATATTCTGTAAATTTTAACCTATTGCATTATTCACTAATTCATTGCCTGCCTAGTATTTTCCTATGCAATGTTCCCAACCGAACTCTCAATATTGGCATGACATGACGATTAATGTTCACTCGCAGCGGAGTAGCATGAATCTCCCGAAGTGTCAGTGTTGAGACCTGCATGAAAACACTCACTTAGGCTACACCACTCTCTGATAAAAAGATTAGCGTGTTTACGCACTTTTAATTAAATGATAGCTCGATCGAACATGTTTAAATTCCTTAAGGAAAATCTAGACTGTTCTTATCAGTCTCAAAAATGATCCCGCCCACACGATTTGGCAAGCCTATATTACTCCTGGCGGAACTAGGCAATCACCGTATTGACAACCGGCGGGTCCACTAGTTCCCTAGTCGATCGAGTCCTATTTAGTTCATCCATAAGCTCTTCAAACTTTAACCCAAACAGGGGTGTTCGTGCTACTTTAAAATAAGCTAAAACGAGCAAAGATCGGCAAATACGGTCTCAAAACATCATTACCGTCCAACTTAGCAAGCCTAGTTGGACGGCTAAGATCTTCCTAGCAATGATCAAAGAGGCGCCAGCATGCCCACCGGCGAACCAACATCTCCCTTGGTCATCGACCTCCCCGCAGCAAGTCTATAGGGCGTTAAAACATTTTCCAAACTAGGACGGACATGCTATTTCAAAAACCCTAATTTTGTTTTTCGGCAGTATGTTATTATCACAAATTGATCACAACCATCCATCTTCGCCAGCCAAATCGAGTGGTTTAGATCTAATTTTAGATGGCCCAGGAGATGTCAGCATGTTCACGAGTGGCCCGACTTTGCACATAGCCGATCTGCCTATTCAAATCCACGCACAATGCTTTGATTCGATTAACCAAACTAGGGATGGTTGCACGATGCCCAAACCATAAATCAATGACCCACAAATCCATATCGTCCGTCCAACTTCGCTATCTTGGTCGGACGACTTAGATCGAATACTTGATGATCAATGAGATGCCGCTATGATCATCGACCACCCTCTCTTACAGGGAGTGATTGTCTGAGCTACAACTCTCTCGTGCTATCCCAAACGATCGCCCAAAGATAGTCTTTCACGCTGCTGCAACAACAATCATTCACTGCCACAAATCATCTTGTCCAACTAACTTTGCTAGCCTAGTTGGACGGTATAGATTTGTTTTCAGAAAACCAACAAGGTAGCGTTGTGACCACCGACCATCATTCCTCTATAGGGAGCGATCAACCAAGTGATAGATTTCTCATAGGACACTCAAACGATCACCCAAAGTTGGCCGATCGTGTTACCTTTTAAGACGCTCAATTCGTGACTGATTCAATCGAGCGTTAAAATAAAGATGCTTCCAGCACATCGATTATTTTTCAGCTGCTTGTTTAAAATCGATGCTTTGTAAACATCGACTATAAGCGATGCTATGCAAATATTGATTTCATAAATACTGTATTATTTAACCTAAAAGCACTATGTGTTGCTTTTAGGGGAGAGTCTCATGACTTAACCCATTTACTCGAGACATCAAACATGTCACAAACTGGGGGATACTCACCGGGGTATTGGTCTGGAGGTTTAAAGCATGCGGCGTGCAACACGCTCATTATAAGAAAGTGATAGGAAGGACGGACGGTTAACAGTAGTGAAAGTAGTGGGTGAAGGTGTGACTAGTCTTCCCTCATAACGGAAACATGATGATCACCACCTTCCGCACGACTCCACTTCTCCACTACTTAACTTCCGCCACTTCCTATGGGATCAGGGTGCGCTAAACGACTTATATAAATAGGTTTTCAATCTACTTCAAAACAACAAAGAAGTCATCAACACCAGTATCCATAAAATCATATTCTGATACAAGTCATAAAACAACCACACCTTCATAATTCAACATTCTGATCTCAAACACCTTATTCGATTTCCTCCCTAAGATCAACCCTTCTCCTTCACTTTGTGACCGAATTGAATCTAGAACGGCCATTTATTGGTTTAGGACAGAGTCTTACAAATTGATCTCTCGAATCTAAAAGTACTCCCGTGCAGTGCATTTGTTTAGGGTACTAATTAGTTTCTCATCAACACACCCAAGATTACCAAAAACAGCAGAACCAGTTTTTACCCTCAAACAACTGGCGACCACAGTGGGAGATTAATCTCTCGGTGGAAGGAATCAATTTCAATCTTCATTTCAATTTTCTTAAATCTAAAACGGGTAGATCTTATTTCTAAAACTCAATCGTTAATTCGATTTCATTCCAATCACCAATCCCAACTTCCACTCTGTGATGTATCCCCACCAGACAAATTCTCCAAAGGTTACAGATGATCGAAACCCAATTACCATGAAAGGCATGATTAGGATGTTAGAAGATGTCGTCACAAATAAAGCTGATATCGCCGAATGGAAAAATGAAACACTTTGTCTCTTAAGGAGTGTAACAAACATGTTGTGGAAGGAGTCAGAAAACATTTATCCGGGGAACATCATCAATGTTAAAGGAAACACCAAAAATGTTGAATCTTTACCCAAAGTTTGCGCCCCTGCTAACAACGATGTAGGAAGAATACGTAGCCACGTCGGACATGAACAAAAAGGAAACAATCAACAAGATCTAGACAACAACAAAAGGATGAAACAATTTCTCAGGGGAAGGGACTCGCCAGGAGTGTCACAATACCTGCAAGATAAGGGTAGAAAACCGGCTTATAAAGCTTTGTTGGAAAATCTATATCTCAACACCCTCGCAGAAGTTCAGTGAGTTGTGTAACAATCCACAACCACGACCGCTCTAACTCTACCAAATAGAGAGGCGCCTGAAGAAGGGAAATTTACCAACGCCTCCATGGAGACAAGAACTGCACAAATGAATGATACTCTATTTAACCACATCATAGTGTTATTGTCACCGATGCAGGGTCCTCGAAAGAGGTTATACTTTAGAAAAACCGGCAAGATAAGCAATCTGTGTCTATGTCGATGCACGCTCACGTCTCATCTCCGCTCTTAAAATGAGCTTCGTACCTAAGCCCACAAGAATTCTCTCGACAACAACCGCTAACATGAGACAAACCAGACTCAGGATACCCGCCCTTTCCATTTCTAACGAGGAAGGTTTTAAAGTTACTAGGAGTTTGGGTGCAAGACGGGGTAGTTCAACTACCTCTTATATGGCGTGCGCCAACGATCGGGAGATGATAGATCCGAGTTATTGCCATTACCACAGGTTCATCCATCACCCTACCAGTGAATGTAATGGCTTTAAACGCATTGTCCAGGAGAAAATTAATTTAGGGGAGTTGCGTCTATGAATTAGAAATCTTCCTTTTTCCACAAGTCAACATGTGTAGTTTCACAGAAGAAATCAAATCAACTGGAGACTTTTCAAAGGCATGTTGCAACAACTTGGATTTTAACCAATTATCCGGGAGAGACCAGTTTCGTTTGTTGGAACCTCGTCAACAAGTAAGTTTCGTTAAATGATTATTTGCACGAAAGATCTCTTAGAAATTTGTAGGGGACTCGACACATGCGTCCCATTTCGAGAATGAAGCCAATATCGTTCTCAATTTCCATGTTATATTTTCTTCTACATGTTTTCCTTTTCGTGCAATGTTTGCAATTTTTCATGGAACTTCTCTAGGTTGCATTACTTACATTCAAAAATTAGAATTTGTGGTCAACCCAAGCATAATTCCTTCTAGAAAACTACTCATGCATTATCCCAAAAAAAAAATTCAAATATTTTCATAAAAATAATCACTTGCTATTCCAAACCAGAAAATAAAACCATGAAAAGAATTCCTCATGTCACTCAAAGACACCTAAAAGGAATAAATAAAAGAGAAAGCATAAAGTATTCAAGGGAAATCGTCCAACAATGGCTCATTCTTCTTGGCGAAAGCATTCTTCATATTTTAGAGAGCGGTCTGCTTCAACTTCAACTCCTGGGATAACTTCTCAACTTCTGCCTCCTGTTGGTTAATGAAATTTGCGGAAGGAACTTCAGTCATTTTAGTTTGCAGTTTTTGGATTTTGGAAAATCCTTCACATAACCAGGAGGCATTGAACTCAAAGTTTACAAACATATATCGGTGGAACTCCCATATTTTAACTACGCCCTCAGAAATAGCGCAACCATTCACGCTGCACATGTCATGAATGGAAGATAAAGCTTCCTCGACATGTTTAACCAATGAGAAGCGACTTTTAATCTTCTTAGTCGTAGCGATGTTACTTAGCCGGTACGCTGAATCCTCCAACCAACACGTGGTATGTGAAGGGGACATCAAAAGGAGGATTAAAATGGCTCCAACAATGGGATGCACACTAACGCCATATCATTTTTGATAGGTTCTATGGAGGAAGTCACATCTATAGCCATGGACGCGGTGTCTCCATTCTCGCCAGGAGAGGCAGCAATGTTCCCTGCATCACCATCCATCTTGAAAAAGCATGGGTTTAACAACCACAACCAATATTTCGCTTAGCAATCTGTATGGACAAACTCCAATATACTTTTATGAGAATCAACTAGACAGTTAGACTCAATCAATAGAAAAGTATATCAAAGAGTTTTTATATCTCTATCTCTCGATTCAAATCTTACTCAAGCTAACTGCGAGTCTCAATTTAAATACAAGAGAGATAAACTTGGATGGTACCAAAGACCAATATCCAAGTGTCAATCAATTTAAATCAACAACCAAAAGGTCGGATATTCTAATTGATTTAACAACGCACAACCTGTGATATTTCAATTATATAACAAAATATAATGCAGAATAGAAATAACACAAACACCAAAATTTTGTTAACGAGGAAACCGTAAATGCAGAAAAACCCCAGGACCTAGTCCAGATTGAACATACACTGTATTAAGCCGATACAGACACTAGCCTACTCCAAACTAACTTCGGCCCGGACTGTAGTTGAACCCCAACCAATCTCACACTGATCCAAGGTACATTTATGCTCCTACGTCTCTGATCCCAGCAGGATACTACGTACTTGATTCCCTTAGCTGATCTCACCCACAACTAAGAGTTACTATGACCCAAAGTCTAAGACTTTAATAAAAAAAATTGTATCACACAGAAAAGTCTATCGTAATAGATAAATCCGTCTCCCACGTATATACCTACGAGTTGTGTTCTATCTTTTGATAAATCAAGGTGAACATGAACCAATTGATAAATCGGAATTATATTCCCGAAGAACATCCTAGTATTATCAATCACCTCACAATAATCTTAATCGATGCAGCGAAAAAAGATATTGTGGAATATCAAGCCAATTATTACAATTGTACTCGTGCGATAGAATATGCATGATCATATCACACAACTACTAGAAAAGTAGTATCGGTCTGGCTTCACAATCCCAATGAAGTCTTTAAGTAGTTAACCAGGTTTAGAAGAAGAAACCAAAGGTTAAAGGAGAATCAAATCTAGCTTAGCACAACTAGTATCACACAGAATGTGTGGGGATTAGGTTTCCTAGTTGCTAGAGTTCTCTCTTATATAGTCTTTCAAATCAGGGTTTGCAATCTAAGTTACATTGGTAACAAAGAATTCAATATTCACCGTTAGATGAAAACCTGATTTAAATTCAAGCTAATATTTATCAACCGTTAAATCGAAAACATAACTTGTTATACACACATGAAATGCACGTTTCTAGGTTTGTGTAACCGTACCCAAACTTGTACATTAGTTAACCAAATGGTTAGCCATATGATCACTTTCATATCCACCATAACTAGTTCAAATGAATCAAATGAACTAGTTAGAGAGTTGTTCAATTGCAAGGAAATCTTATGTACTACAGAAGACACAATTGAAGCAAAAACAATTTGATTAACTCGAATCGGTTTATGAACTATATAGACAAAGTTTGTAAATGCATTCCTTTATAGTTTATAAAGATAAGTTCACAAACATCATTTTTAGACATAACCTACTCAAGTTTTTATAAGTAGATAGGTGAGATAAACTCGGCTCGAAATACCAAATGTATATAATTTAAGTCTATATAGCAAAACAACTTTTTTCTCAAGATATGAGATAAATAGACTTTTGAGTGATAGATAAGTTCAAGTCTCCACATACCTTTTAGTCGATGAAAATCCACCAGTTCCTTGAGTAGTCCTTCGTCTTGTATGATGATTTCCATGGAGTTCTTAATATTTATATCCTAGTTCGAGACCTTAGCTATAGTAGACTAGAAATCAAGACTTATAGTTTTGATCACTAACATTGACAAACATGCTTGAGATAGCAACATGCGAGTTCGACCGAGCAATGCTCTAACAATCTCCCCCTTTGTCAATTTTTGTGACAAAACTATCAATATATATGAAAAACAAAAAATATATTAATATACTTTTGCAGTTCCTATTCCACATGCCTAATCTTCAACATTACTTGAAATCTTCGTCACTTCCAAGTACTCCAATGATCCCAAAGGTTGTAAGTTTAGCATCATCGTTGTTGAAAATCCGTAGCTATAACAATGACAAAACAAGAGTTCTCAATCATTGTTATACAGTGTTATAGTATCATTACACAGCTTCAAAGTTCAATCGTATCACAACTTTAACAACAATACTATGGTTATATGTCACTTCCCCTTAGTCAATAATCCATCTCACATAGAAACCTCTCCTCCTTACATAATGATTCGAAAACCATATGTATTTGTAGTGTGAACTACATATTAATTCTCCCCCTATTTATCAATAAAATTGGCAAAGGTACAAGAACGGGATCCTAATAAAATTTCCGAAAGAGACGTTTCGTGACTAAAAGTAAGCGTATATCATCTTATTTAGATGCAATCATAAATCCTAAGCTAAATGAATTCATCGAGGAGTCTATAAAGATACAAGATAACCCCTATAATATTCTACAGCCGCACTTCCCACAAAGATTTAGCAATTAAGCACAAGTTCAATTAAGAACTCTCCCCCATAATATGTCATTCCCGAAAGAACAACAAGAGCGACCTTAATTTCAAAAGAAAAGAAGGATTTCTTTGGACATAACAAATCACATACAAGTATGAATTTGAATCCAAAATATTCAATTAAATTAACCATAAGAGAACCCATGATTAACTTAATCGATCATGCCCATCATAAGTAAACCTATGGAGACTTAAAAATACTCAATTAGATTAGTCACAAAAAAACCCATAATTAATCTAATCGAAATACACAACTAAACTAATCACAAAAGTAATTAATTTAATTGGTCATGCTCGACACAAAGTATCTCATGGAACAACAACTATGCCAATACAATGACTCAGTCGATAGAGATCAACATAACATACATTATGGAACAACACAGTATGTACACAAAAATTGTGTATCGGAGATCGACCTTATACTGTGGAATAAACAATGACTCATTCTATTTTCGATTACCATTTGTACAATGATATATAATAGACATAATCCTTGAACACAAAACATTTTAACCTATCTTCCATAAAATTGACACAATAGGCTTAACTTTTGTATTTCTTAATAAGTGCATAATTCATATGATTTTAGTATCCATTCCATACTTGTTTTAGCTATTAATTATTCTTTCATGTATTCATATTATTACTATTGTTTTCTCTTATTTGACTCTAATAGGTGAATCATCCAAAAAGTAGCTACAAAGTGCTGAAAATAGCTAGGAAGAGAAGTATTCCAAGTATCCAAGCGCCCAAGTCCAAGAGAAGTGGAAAAAGTGCGACGAAAAGGAGCAAAACGCTTAAAATCAAGAGAAGGGCCAAAGACCGATCTTAACTCATTCAAATTAAGGATTTCTCATCACCATCTTGAATAGAATTTAAAGATAAAAAAAATGCAAAAAATAATGAGGTCATTCCGAGTTCGGATGAAGAAGTTGTGGACAAAAAAGTTTCTATTGAATACCGAAGACAGTGAAGTCCGCGAACTAGGTTCGCATACCGGGTTCGCAGACGTAGTTTCGAAAATATCTGCTAGAAATTGAAGTTTGCGGACTGGGTTGGCGAACTTAGCCAATTGGAAACGTGTATAAACTCCTTGGAAGGCTTAAGGGCACGTTTGAATTCGTTATTTCGTGTTTTCGGGTCGGGTTCTTGAACCGAACTAAATACTTGGAGACCAAGCAATGTAAACCTATAAAAAGGTATTAGGTTATGTAAAATCATCGATCATCGAATCTCATATCACAAGTTCAACATCAAAACCTAGGGTTTATCCCTTTAGGGGTAAACCATCATTATCATCTTCTTTGTAATATGAGTAGCTAAATCCTTTGTTGATTAAGGATGAATTAAATGTTCTAAGTGTGAAGCTTTATTATTAATACAAACCTATTAAGAGTTTTTATCATCATCGTTTGTTTTCACTATTTCTAGGGTTTATGATTGATTAATTAGATTATTTGGAGTGCACGCTATATTAATTTATTGATCATTTTATTGCTAGTAAAGGGTTAGGATATCCGTGTAATTGTTGAATAATCGTTACACAAGTAAATAACATGAGACCTCGTAGAGGGATTCTGTGGAGAAATCGTGTGTGAATAAAACACTAGTAAGTGGACCTTGCGCTAAGAGTCTTACTACTAGGATCAATCTAAGTTTACATAACTTAAGGCTTTTGATTGGGTTACACCTTGAGTTTTCTACTACTTGGTGGTTCAGTTGGATAGAACTTGCTATGCAAGCGCTTCGGTATCAAGTTACACAAGGAGCTTTGGGGATAACACTGCTCTAACTGTTATTCTACGGTTGGTGATGAATGGTTCTTACGAACAATATATTAAGTATTCTAATCATGTTAACGCTTGGTAATGGGCGAAAGATTCCTTAATCATCCTTTTCTTATTTATTGTCTTTTTGATTATATCTTTTAAACCAAAAGTCCCCTTTGTTATTTACTTTATCTTTTTATTTCAAATAACCTATCAATTACACAGCTCTCTGTGGGAACGATCTCTTACTACCGCTATATTACCAGTTAATTAGTGGGAAATATATTTATTAATTTTTTGAGCCTACGATAGCCCATACGAATTTTGGCGCCGCTGCCGGGGAGCAGTTTCCAATTGATTTGTTATTTGTTTAGCTTGTTTTTATTTTTGTTTGTATATTTTTGTTTTGATTTTCTGTTTCTTGTGAGTCGTCATGTTTCCTTACGGAAATAACATGTACGGAGCACAAGATTACAAATACAACAGTGGTAATCAATATGGTTTTCAATCTCATCTATATGACAACTACCAACTATCCTATGGGTATAATCAAAAAAATTCTTTTGGTTACGAGTAATATCCCACAGAGTCTTATGGATATTCTCATACATATCAACAACCTTATGACGGGTATGTAAGTGAACAATCACAAGGATGGGGGGATAGTTGTTCTTCTAATGATAATTCTTCCAGTCTTACAGATTTAATGCACCAATTTATGGATATGTTGAAACAGCAAAATCAACAGCTGGATGAGCACATCAAAAAGACTGAAGAATCACACCAAGAAATTCAAAGGAGTACGGAGAATTTTCAAATACAGATGTCTCAATTTAATGATACAAGGAATGAAGAAGAAGTTTGGCCTCAAAACCAAAATAATTATGAAATTCCTATGGAAGTCAACAATTATTTTGAAGATGAGAAACCTTTGGAAATTTCTTGTAACAATGGTAAAATTATTCCAGTTTTGGATCTTAATAATGATCGTTCGCCTATTCTAAAGGAGGAGCCTTGGTATGACCGAACCATTGTTATGAACGGTGTAACATACTCAAATGCATATCAACGTTACAATGAACATCCATATTACAATGTTTTTAGGCCGGTTGATTTGCAAGAAGTAGACCCGAATATTCCCTAAACAGATACTCATATAGAATACTCCAAAATTTATACTGAAGAAGAGTTCATGAGAGCGGAATTTGATTCGGATGATGAAAGTGTTGAAAAGATGGAGATTGAGAATGAAACCAAATTGATTGAACTCGTGGAATACCCAATTAAGCTAGATAATAATAGTTCTATAAAGGACCACGATATACTTGAAGTAAATAATTCACTGTTAATTAAGAAATATGAGGATCCGATACAAGGTTTGTCTAAACCTTTGCATAATTCTATATCTATTGATCATTTCCATCCAATTGAAGTAGCTTCTCAAAGAGTTGTTAACCAACTTTTAAGAAAATAACTCACTTAGGATTGGAGTTGTGTGCTTCTAAAGTTTTAACGGATTATTTTGCTTCTAAGTATCCACCACTTGATATGTTCGATTCGAGTATTGTGTAGGTTCACCAAACTGAGGAACCTCTTGAAGTTCCCGAATTCTATGTTCTCTATCCACTTTCGACTGTGGAAAGAACTAAGTGTGGAGGAAACTTCAATAAAGTGATAGCTTCAATATTTATATTTTGTGCTAACGCTTTCGTGAAGCTGTTATTTGAACTGCAGATTGTTATTTGGAAGGATTACCAAATTTTCAGATTATCGGTGTACGGACGATAACAATAACGTCGGGCTGATGACGTTAAACCAAGCGCTGCGTGGGAGGCAACCCATCGGTTTTGTATCTCTATCCTTTTTTTTTTAGTTTTTCATATCATATCTTGCATTCCCATCTTAGATCTTACAAAGTCCTATATCTATAGTGAAAGTTTTGACGAATTCTCATCAGGAAAATTCTGACCGCGCAGTTGTCACGAAAATAGCTCTCGAGATATCATACGGAGTCCGATTTGAGTGGTTCACCCCAACTTTTAAAGAGGACAGACATACCTTTCTTTCCAAAAATAAAATTTGAATTCGGTGTCTATTAAGTTAGACCGATTAGCCTGGAAATTTGAGTTTTGGTATTTTTCCAGAACTTTTTCAGATTGCATGACTGTCAGTCCGGAGGCCATCAAAGTCATACCGCTTGTCGAAACACTGTGCCCTTTTGATACCTTATAAAAAATACGTAGGCGAACAACTTTCGTTTTGAATTTTTTTCCTAGTTCCCTACCCATTTGTACATTTATCGAGTTTTTCAGGGCTGTTATGTCAGAAATCAGAATTTTAGGTTTTGAACATTGAGGGACAATGTTGAGTTTAATTATATATGTTCATAATTGAATGTGAAACTTAGCTATGGTAGTCGTTTGAAAGATTCATCCTTGCAATTAATATTTACTGGATAACTTTCTTTTTTATTTTTATGCAGTTTTATATTTCTCTAAAGTGATTTGGTGGGATCCTGATACTACCGTGGATGTTGTAGTAAGGTAATCATTGGTTGAGTTATATAAAAGGCCCATAAGACAATTGTCATACACTCATAAAGAGTGTGCCGGAAAAAAAAGTGAAAAGAAAAAAAAAAAAAAAAAAAAAAAACATGTTTATAAGAGCCTTCATCGACACTAATAAATGATAGGTCCGGAATTTCGGACTAATCATAGTCGATAAAAACAAAAATCATATCATAATTATATAGCAAGTCAAAAAGACTATTGATGAGGTTCTTGACACTTGGATAGCAGTGTGTGTGAAACGTTGTCCCTATCTCCGTCGCCTAAACAAGCGTGGAACGCAGTATCTAAGGTAACTATCATGTACTTGCTGAAAAGGAACATGCGCTTAGAGTATCTAATCATGTGGTCGAGTTAAATGGGTGCTTCTATCAACTATTGCGCTACAAATATATATCCTTTGACGACATTCATACAAGTATTGTGGGTAACATCTTTCACTTTAGTCAACATTTTCACACTTCACTTTTCTATTTCCATTTTCTTATCTATCCATGTGATTTCAGTATGTGAGTGTTGTGACAAATGTTGCAACAAGTACGATGACTATCTTAGTAGAGTTTTGCAATCAGGTTGAATGTCACACACAAGTAATTGCTTATGTGTGTTGATTGGAATATATGTGGGATGTTTGCAGCTAAAGAACTTATGCGCGCTAATTATTTAGCTACTATTTTGTGTCTATCCTTAATGGTTCTTCCAAGGCAAGAGATTTGAGTAGGTTTTGTGGGTATACCTCTTGTAATCCCTCACGAGACTATAACCCCTCCACTAGGGTCACCTAGGGGTTTAAAGGCTTGGTATACATGCTAAGTGTAACTGTTTTATTAACGACATGGAGTTGTTGTATTTAGGATTATTTTTATTTAGTTTTCTTGAGGACTAGCAAAAGATAAGTGTTGGGGTATTTGGTAAGTGCATAATTCATATGATTTTAGTATCCATTTCATACTTGTTTTAGCTATTATTCTTGCATGTATTCGTATTATTACTATTATTTTCTCTTATTTGACTCTAATAGGTGAATCATCCAAAAATTAGCTAAAAAGTGCTGAAAATATCTAGGAAGAGATGTATTCCAAGTATCCAAGCGCCCAAGTCCAAGAGAAGTGGAAAAAGTGCGACGAAAAGGAGCAAAACGCTTAAAATCAAGAGAAGGGCCAAAGACCGATCTTAACTCATTCAAATTAAGGATTTCTCATCACCATATTGAATATAATTGAAATATAAAAAGAATGCAAAAAGAATAAGGTCATTTTGAGTTCGGATGGAGAAGTTGTGGCCAAAACAGATTCTATTGAATACCGAAGACAGTGAAGTCCGCGAGCTAGGTTCTCATACCAGTTTCGCAGACTTAGTTTCGAAAATATCTGCTGGAAATTGAAGCTTGCGGACTGGGTTCGTGAACTTAGCAAATGGGAAACGTGTATAAACTCCTTGGAAGGCTTAAGGGCACGTTTGGATTCGTTATTTCGTGTTTTCGGGTCGGGTTCTTGAACCGAACTAAATACTTGGAGACCAAGCAATATAAACCTATAAAAAGGTATTAGATTATGTAAAATCATCGATCAATCAAATCTCATATCACAAGTTCTACATCAATACCTAGGGTTTACCCCTTTAGGAGGAAACCATCATTATCATATTCTTTGTAATAAGAGTAGCTAAATCCTTTGTTGATTAAGGATGAATTCAATGTTCTAAGCGTGAAGCTTTATTATTAATACAAACCTATTGAGAGTTTTTATCATCATCATTTGTTTTCGCTATTTCAAGGGTTTATGATTGATTAATTAGATTATTTGGAGTGCACGCTAGATTAATCTATTGATCATTCCATTGCTAGTAAAGGATTAGGATATCCGTGTAATTGTTGAATAATCCTTACACAAGTAGAGAACATGAGACCTCGCAGAGGGATTCTGTGGATAAATCTTGTGTGAAGACAACACTAGTAAGTGGACCTTGCGCTAAGAGAATAACTTCTAGGATCTAAGTTCACATAACTTAAGGCTTTCGATTGGGTTACACCTTGAGTGCGCTACTACTTGGTGGTTCAGTTGGATAGAACTTGCTATGTGAGCACTTCGGTATCAATTTACACAAGGAGCTTTGGGGATAACACTACTCTAGCTGTTATTATATGGTTGGTGATGAATGGTTCTTATGAACAATAGATAAGTATTCTAATCCTGTTAACGCTTGGTAACGGCGAAGGATTCCTTTATCATCCTTTTCTTATTTATTGTCTTTCTAATTATATCTTATAAACCAAAATCCCCCTTTGTTATTTACTTTATCTTGTTATTTCAAATAACCTATCAATTACACAACTCTCTATGGGAACGATTTCTTACTACCGCTATATTACCAGTTAATTAGTGGGAAATATATTTATTAATTTGTTGAGCCTACGACATCCCATATATTTGTCAAAAGTCAATTCATTCTTTTATCAATATATGCATATCAACTCATGAACGACTTTACTTTTGACAAGGTATGGGACAATCAAGTTCACGGACGCAAACACACATATTCCATAACAATATTGCAATATATAAAACCATAAAGATTAATACTGCAAAAATCATCTTCCAAACCATTTAAGAATTTAAACTAATAAATCTAAAAACATGAAGATGAAAACGTTGGACATATCTATGTGTGATCACAATAATGGCTATTCCAAACTAATTATTCTTCTAAATAAAACAAGAAACCAAAATTCTCATCCGAAGACTTACTATTCGTTGTAGATCTTTCTCAGAGCATCTACTGATAATTCCTTCTCATTATTGAAAAACCCATTGATTATGGGATCGTTTAATTCCTCCAAATCTTCAGAAAAATCAGTTAACTCACTAAGTTCTCTCCTTAGTTCACGCACGGTGTTTGTTATTTGAGACAACATTCGTTCATAGTGAATTAACTTCTCTAAAGACGAAATAATTTGAAATTTTAAATTGTTTCTTTTGTTGATGATATCTTTCACCAAGTCCCTGAAGTTATCATCAAGCTGATAAAAAGACAAGAACTAATTAGAGGAAGAACCTTTTCCATTATTTGTAGCCTTCACTTTCTTCATCCTTGAGGAAGAAATCCCTTTACACATATACACGTTAGCTGCTTCGACTGCATCCTTGCTTGTGGTGCCCCTAGTTATAGGATCCATGAAACTGCATCTTTTCCGGGAAAGAGGAAGTCTACAAATGATTTTAAATAGACTTATGAACATCAAAACCCTAGAAGAACGAGTCTTCTGTAGTTTAATGATTCATTATCTATATTGTTAGGAGAATATTTTCTTAACATAAATAGATACAATACTTGAGCCAAAAAGATGCAAAACCACATTTTCATTATCTATATGTTGTTAATATTCGCAGCCCAAGCAAACTCATCATCGCTAGTAATAAGGAGACGAGATCGAACTTGAGTTTCCCTCGCAAGAAGATCTTCATTCTCACGGATAAGTTTATATCTTTCCGTTTGAACATTAAGAAGAGTTTTATGAAAGTTTGCTAGGGTCTTGGAGCCATTTTTAACAGCAAAATCCTTCTCATCAATAAGATCAGTATTTATTTTTCTTAATCTATTCACTTCTTCCTTTAAACTAAGATAAAGGTTCTTAAACTTGTTGGTTAAATTTAAATTGAACCTATGTTCAATTTTCAAGAGATTAAGTTTGGATTTAAGTTCATCAATAGAGAGAGATCTAATCCTATCATCTGAGAAGTTACTTAAAGAACTATTAAGGCAAGCAAGAAGGATATTATCATCTACAGGTTCAGGAAAGGATTGGAAGAATGTAGCCTCGTCAGTAAGACCATAAATATCTGCAAAAATGGTTGCTTGAATAAGCTGCTATAGGGTGAGAAGAATTAAAAGAGAAAAGAAATAAATCATACCATAGAGTTGTTGATTAGCTTTATCAAGATCATAGATTTTTTGCTTGTCAACTGAAGCTTCAATCTCTAGCTACTTATTTCTCCTGCGAAGCTCAGCAACTTCAACTTCTATTTTTTCTTTATCTTGGCGAAGATTAGCAGCTTTCTTTACATAAATGATACGCCTATTGTCTAAATCAGAAGAAACAGCAAAACCAGCTCTTCCAACCTGCGATAGAACTATATGAATCAATATCTGAAAAAAATATCAGTAGATACATAAAAAGGATGAACAAGTAGAAACATACCAGGCTTCCAAGTGAATTTAAGAGACTTGGAGTCAGCGATCTTGAAACCCCGCGAAGGGAATCACTGTCAGCTAGTATGGGAGCATCGCAGACCTTGGCGAGGGACTGGGATATTTCATTAATAGCTTCATCTCCATACTCATTTGGGATACCAAACATATTCTTGCCAATTTTTTTGGATAAATGAGCCATCGAAGAATCAGAAGAAGAAGAATTCTTTATAGAAGGGAAGCTGTTATCATTGAAATCCTCGTCATTATTGTCCTTATCAAAATCAACACTTGGATTTTCTAGAGTGGCTTGAGGAGTTGAAGAAGAAGAAGGTCGGGTTTTCCTTTTCTTTAAAGGAGGATCGCCAGATTCTTCACCGCGAGGGGCAAAAGGCTTCCCTTTGGGAGAAACAATATATTTATCCTGATCGCCAGATTCTTCACCGCGAGGGGCAGAAGACTTCCCTTTGGGAGGAGCAGTAGATTTATCCTTAGTTCTCACGGGTTTTATTGGGTCTAGTTCTTCGATTTCCTGCGAGCACAAATGAAGATAACAAATAGGGGCAACAATATATTGTTAAAATTTATGAAGAGATATTTCTTACTTCATCCGTAAAATATTTAAGAGCTAAGAAAGTGCTGGGCTTCCTAAAAGTTTGGTAGCTGAGCTTCATTCTATCAATCTGAGAAAGATCAAAATAATTAGAGAGAATATAAAAACATGAAGAAGATAGTGAATAATAATAATGCAAAAAGTTGAGAGGATATACTTCTTTAGATCTTTCAGGCCAGTAGAAGACCCATGGCTCATACTCTGAGAGATTCGCAGGTAATGGGAGAGAACCATATATATAAGGACCTTCAAGAAATAATGGAAAAATAAACCACTTGTCATCGCTAGAGTGGCGAGGACCTTGATTAGTAGGTGTTTGCCAATCAATGTCTAACATAAGAGCCTTATCGTCAGCGATCTTTTCTTTCTTCCAGCGGACAACCTAGCAAGTATTATCCCTCTTCATAGGAACTATCTTGTAATTTTTGAAGAAATTATCCACAGTATAATCTGCAGAGACAATGGGAACAACTTTATATTGAGGATTCTTCATAGCTTCGGGATAGCGAGATCCTTTATCAGCACCGCGAGAAGCATATTCAAGCAGCAATCTAATACAATCTCCACCTAATTGATATATCGCTCGCGAGAACCTCTCGTCAGATATTATTTGATAGAATAATGGGAGTTCTGGGTCATAGAGAGAAAGGGGAAGACCATCTTCAAGTTGACCTAGCGATACTATGATTTTCTGGCAACAACATTGATGATCAGAAAATAGTTTGAGAGAAAGTTCAGATTTAGGGCTTTGACTTGGAATTATAGACAAGGTAAAACCTTTGCTTTTGAGCTTTTCTCGCATCTCATTAAAAGCAGTCAAGTTTTTAGCACCAGCAACAACCATTTTTGAGTATGGAAATGAAAGAAAAGGTTGAAAAATAAGAAAGAAATCACAACGATGACAGACACGCAATTTACGGAAGAACATTAAACTTGCAGAGAAGTTACGCAGAGAAGGAAGAAAAAAGTAAAAAGAGGAAAGGAAAAGAATGAAAGGAGTATTTATAGAAGAAGAGGTTTCTCGAAGAAGGTGAACGCAATAAATGCAAAGAAAAGAAATGAACGGCCAGATTGCATCGGTTAGAAAGGACGTGTCAAAGATTTATTGGAAGAAAGAATGTATGAAAACAGCTGGCGAAGGATATAAAAACATGTCAGAAAAGAGATCAATGTGAAAAGATAATTAGTTGCGGAATTTAGTTCTCATAATCTTCTCTTCTTCGCAGAAAAGACATGAGAAGAGGCAAGATGTAGGACCAGAATATCGCTACATCTATTCTCTGCGAGATTAACAACACTTCCCAACGAGCATCACTGCAAGATCTTCAACTACACTTCACAAGTGTCACAAAAGCCTTCAAAAGAGTGACGTAATAGCTAACGATTGAAGAAAACTTGAGAAAAGTATGTTTTTTATGCGATGGTTACAAAACTTGTGAGATTTAACATTGTAACTATCGCGGTACAATCGCAGAATCAACCCGAAATAAGAGGGAAACTTAGCTGTCATCCATTATGTAACTACCCTATAAATATGGACCCAATGTGTCCAGAAAAGGATGATGTATTTTTGAGAGTTAAGAAAGTCTTGAGGAGAGAGAAACTTCAAGAGAATAGTTGTAATCTTGAATTCTTCTATTTCTGTAAACATTTCTGAAATCAGAATAATAATGTGTCGTTTTTCATCTTCAATTATGAGTTGATTATAGCAAAATCTTAACAAGGGTGTAGTGTGGGAAATCCTGCAACTACACTCAAGTTAAAGATGAGGATGCGAACGCCTCTGATATTAGATAGAGACATTGTGAGACAAACGCTCTCCTTATTTATCACATAGTGATTTTTCAAGGTTTGTTGTGTAAAAAAGTTTCTTACCTCTTCTGAATCTGGAAGCATTGGTTTTAGGAGAACCGCGTAGATTATCCAGATTCATCTTTTGCATGTTCTTCTACAGTTTGGAAATTCTTTTATTGTTCCTATTGAATCTCCAACACGTGCTTTGAACATGGTTTGCATTTCCACAAAACGAGCAAATCAAGGATTCTTTGTCTTGATGAGGTACCTTCTGCTTAACACAATTGTCAACTTTTATTTATTCCTGATCAATAGAAACAACGGGGTTGACAATGTCTGCATACTTGCTTTTTGTAGGACCAGAATATCGCTACAACGCTATTCCTGCGATATTAACAACGTTTCTGCGAGCGTCACTGCCAATTCTTTAACAACGTTTCACGAGTGTCACAGAATATCCAAAAGAAACCGACGATAGAAGAAATAAAAGAAGAATATGTTGATCTTGCAATGGTCATCATTCTTGCGATAGAGAATATTGTAGCGATCGCGATGAGATCGCAGAATAGATCCGAAATAGGAGGAAAACTTAGTTGTCATCCATTATGTAAATCCCTATATAAAGGGCTCGATAGATCCAGAAAAGGATGATGTATTTTTTGAGAGTTGAAAGATTCTTGAGGAGAAAGAAACTTCAAGAGAATAATTGTAATCTTGATTTCTTCCAATTCTGTAAACATTTCTGAGATTTGAATAGTAAAGTGTCGTTTAAATCTTTGAAGTTTAATTGATTTCCAATAGATTTCTATAGAATCTTAACAAGGGTGTAGTGTGGGAATTCCTGAAACTACATTTTGGCGCCCGAAACAGGGATTGAATTAACGAAAATTGAAGAAAAAGCGAAGAAGAAGATAAAAATTGTTCAAGATTAAGGAAATAATTAAGTAAATCGGTGAGATAATTGAAGGAAGTATGATCAGAATCAAAAAGGATTGTAGAAAATTGGAATGTGATGTGGTAACAAGAGAAATGGTTGATAGATTTCATGAAAACATTAAGGGGAAGATACATAAACGGGATTTTGAAGGAAGGAAGATTATGACAGTGGAGAAAATATCATCATTAAAAGATTGGGAAAAGCAGGGGATCACATTTACAACAGCAGAAATACCAGAATAAAATCTAAGTCATACATCTTCTTTGGTAATTACGATATCCGCTATACCAGTGAGAATGGGAGAATCAATAAAATCTGAAGAAGAATGGGCTATGAATAGAACTTTGGTAGATGCAGGAAGTTCTGTGGATATAATGTTCTATCATACTTTTAAGAAAATGGGATATAAGGATGAAGAAATGTTTAATTCAACATATCATATTCATGGCTTTGGGAAATCGTTAACAAAACCTAAAGGCGAAATAGTGGTACGAATTCCACTAGGAGAAATTGAAACACAAGTATCATTATGCGTGGTAGATGTGGAATCACCGTACAATATGATACTGGGAATACCATGGATACATGCAATCAAGGCTGTAGCATCAACGTTACATTAGAGCATTAAATTTCCTATGCCCAGTGGAATCGGAGAAATTAGAGGAGATACGAATTTTGCAAAATTATGTTACCAAATTGAAGTGAAAAATTGTGAAAACCGACCAAAGTTGCGAAAAGCTCGCAGAAAACTGGCGAGAGAGTCTAATAAGGAATAAGAGTTTAAAGTTTACATGATGAGACCAAAGGAGGGAAAAGGAGTGCCCAGTGAAATTTCGCGAGAGGGAGACGAATTCACGAGAATTATGAAAACACCAATAGCAATGGGAGAACCTGAAGCCAGTTACACTACTGCGGAACCAACAAAAGAAGTAAATATTGGAAGTAAAGAAGAGCCTAATATACTAAAAATTGGGACTAGAATGTAGTCAGATGAGGAAGAAAGAACTATAAATCTCTTGCGAGAATATAAGGATATCTTCGCGTGGAATATGGATGAAATGCCGGGGATAGATCCATCAATAGCATGTCATAAATTAGAAATCAACAAAAATGTAAGACTATTCAAGCAAAGAATAAGAAAAATCGCAACAACATATCATTCTCAAATAGAGGAAGAATTACAGAAAATGCTCGATGCAGGAATTATAAGGCAACCAAAATATCCAAAATGGATTGCAAATATGGTGGTGGTCCCGAAGAAGAACAAATGGATAAGAATTTGTATAGATTTTACTGATTTAAACAAGGCTTGTCCAAAATATAGTTTTCCATTGCCAGATATCCCACAAATGGTTGAATCAAAGAAATGGAAATGCAAGAATATCATCGCTGGATGGATATAAAGGATATAACCAAATTCCTCTCGCTGAAGAAGATCAAGAACATACAACATTTTTTGCTCTAAGAGTGTTGTATTGTTACACAAAGATGCCATTTGGTTTGCAAAATGCTGGAGCAACATATCAAAGAATGGCGGAGAAAGTGTTCGCGAAATGGATTCATAAGACATTGGAGGTGTATGTAGATGATATGCTAATCAAAAGTAAAGAAGCTGAAAATCATGTGAAAGATTTGAAAGAAATTTTCGATCAAATGCGATAATTTAATATCAAAATA
The DNA here is from genome assembly GCA_023529315.1 of Papaver bracteatum. NCBI lineage: Eukaryota > Viridiplantae > Streptophyta > Magnoliopsida > Ranunculales > Papaveraceae > Papaver > Papaver bracteatum. The sequence continues at coordinate 4,327,878 of JAJJWX010003419.1, forward strand.
AATCCTGATAAGTGTACCTTTGGAGTAACCTCGGGAAACTTTTTGGGGTACATTGTATCAAACGAAGGAATACAAGTTGATCCAGAAAATGTGCAAGCAATTCGCGATATTCCAACACCAGCGACAATAAAAGATGTACAAAAATTGAATGGACTCTTAGCCTCGCTGGGGAGATTCATTTCGCGATCTTCAGATAAGTGCAAATATTTTTTCGACATATTGAAGAAGGGAACAAAATTCAAGTGGCCGGATGAATGTGAAAGGGCTTTTCAAGGAATAAAAGAACATTTAATGAACATATCTATTTTACAAAAGTCTGAACCAGGAGAAGAATTATTGATCTATCTCGCGACAACCACATACGCACTAAGTGCAGTATTGCTGCGAGTAGACGCGGGGGTAGAAAAACCAATCTACTATATCAGCAAAATATTCAATTCTGCAGAGAGAAACTATTCCAAGATTGAGAAGTTAGTTCAAGCATTGGTGCATGCAACTTTCAAGCTTCGTATCTATTTTCAAGCACATAAAATCAAAGTGTTAACAAAGGTTCCCATTAAGTCAGTAATGAAAAATTCAAAAAGATCAGGCAGGGTTGAGCGATGGAACGCATAAGTAGGACACTTTGATATCCAATATGAAATTCTATCTTCGCCAAAATCCCAAGTCATCGCAGAGTTCTTCGTTGAATTTCCTTTGGAGGATGATGAAGTTGTGGAAGAGATGATGGATGTGGAAGAGGAATGCGGAGATCCAAAAGAGCTATTAACAGAACCAAACAGATGGGAAATATTAGTGGATGGATCATCCAACAGAGAAGGAAATGGAATTGGAGTTGTTTTCATATCACCAGAAGGAGAAAAAACAGCTTTTTCATTTAGATTAGAATTTTCATCCACTAATAATGAGACAGAGTATGAGGCTGTGATCCATGCTTTAAAATTTGGGATAGAAATAAATTTAGAAAATGCCAGAATCACCAGCGATTCATAATTGGTTATTCGTCAGATAAAAGGAGAGTACACAACAAATGAACCATCCCTGAGAAAATACAAAAGACTCGTTGAAGAATTATCTGCGAGAATTCCAAAAATAAAATGGAGACACATATCAAGGAAAGATAATAGGCTCGCAGATGCTTTCGCTTTCATATCTAGTATGATGACAAATCCATTGGCGAGGTGCATAAAAATTCAAACACTTTCATTTCCATCGATAAACAAAGAAGAAGAAGAGACAGATGTAATGATGGTAGAAGCTGGCGAGGGACAACCCACGAGCAATATCACGGATTGGCGAGCAGATCTTCATGCATACTTGGAGAGAGGAGAAATTCCAAGAAATAGATTAGAAGCACACAAGTTGAAAAGTAAGGCAAACAATTATGAGCTAAGAGATGGAGTGTTATATCGCAGATCTTTTAATGGACCATCGCTAAGATGTTTGACGAGAGAAGAAGGACACAAAGTATTAAATATGTTACATTGTGGTGACGCTGGTAATCACAGTGGAGGAAGATCTTTAGCATATAGAACAAAAATGCATGGTTATTACTGGCCGTATATGCATGAGGATGCAGAGAAACTCTCAAGGCGTTGCGAGGATTTCCAGCGATACGGAAAAAAGATACATGCACCAGGAGCACCAGTACAACATATTCATGATAAATATATTTTTACATTCATATTTGAAACTATAATCTGCAGATTTGGGATTCCAGCACAATTAGTATCTGATAATGGAAAGCAATTTGAGGGACAGAATATAGAATTGTTACTCAATGCATTTAAGATAAAATGTGGAAAGTCTACTCCTTTATACCCACAAGCAAATGGTCAGGCTAAGTTAACTAATAAAACAATCACAGACATCTTGAAAAATAAGTTAGAAGGATACCACAGAGCATGGTGCGATCAAGTACATAATGCAATATGGGCTTACAACACAACTAGACGAGAAGCAACTGGAATGTCACCATTTTGTTTGACATATGGGGTAGAAGCTGTATTACCAACAGAAGTTGTTATTCCTACAACAAAAACAGAAGCATGGGAAATAAATTTAAGTGCCGGTATGATACTGAATAAGTTGGATGAATTAGAAGAAAAAAGAGAACAAACTCTACAACATATGGAGAATTATCAACGCAGATTAGCTCTCGAGTACAACAAACGTGTTAAGAAGCGCGAATTCCAACCTGGCGATTTAGTACTATGAGAAACACCTAGTTATCAGCGAGAAAATGGTGGAAAATTGGCGAGAAAATGGGATGGACCATACATCATCAAAGAGATAGTTGGAACCGGGCATACAAACTAGTGGATCCTGAAGGAAGAGATGTTGGTCAAAGACTCGATAGACCATGGAATAGATTATTTTTGAAGAGATATTATCAATGACATCTTCTGCGGGATAAGAAATACTGGTATGTTATATGATGACACGGATAATAAATTCTTCTCTCTATCTTACAATTGAAAAATTCTTCTGATAACAAAGCACAACAAGAGCAGCGAGCATCATCGCAAGAAAAGCGAATAAAATTTCGCAGAGATTAAAGAATGGGACAAACCTTTATGGCGTGCACCCTAGTTCGCGAATAAAATTTCGTAAGAGGCAAATGTAAGACCTAAAAGCGCGTCATAGGAGGAGGTATCTCTTGACATGATTCAGGGGTAAGGTTATACCGCTGCTGGATCCTGAGTCATGCAGATGTTGGGGTTAAAGAAAACCTATCCGGGAGAGAGATCTTGGATTTCCAACTATATATGGTTATACCCTGGTTGGACGACCGAGAATATCTTCCAAGAAGTGCAAAGTATGACCAAGGCGCCGAGGTACACGGTTGAGCCAAGGGTGCCAAGGGCGTACGAAACTCCCTTGCCATTCTTGGTAAGTCTTGGCTATGATGCACTTGGCTTGAAGAAAACCCCACTTAGGGTGCAGTCTTGTAACTATAAGCCATATAGGCATAAAGGACAAGAGGCTGCGAAAATAGCTAGTTGTTGGTAAATCTGGATGGGAGGAGCTAGTCTTGTATGACCGATGTGCCCTCCTTGAAGGGGCAACCAGGGGGAAGATAAGGGCGGAACCCTCCATTAGGGAGCTGATAAGTGTCTCAAGACGGCAATGTCATGGGGATTTATGATCGCAAGAACATTTAGGACTGTCATATTATCGCGTAACATAAATTATACAGAGGCAACAATCCAAAAGTTAAGATGAGACCAATGGGTTTTTACATGAAAGTGTAAAGACGTCCTGCGATTTCATCGCAAGACGACAATGTCATAAGGCTAAATTCTTGACAGAGAGTTTATACTTATCATATTGTCGCAAAGATTTTGAAAGAACATGGATAAGACAAGATCAAAGGGTCTTTACATGCAAATGTTAAGAAATCCTGCGATTTTGTCGCAGACAGAAAAAGTTTGGCAAAATAAGACCTTTAACTAGGAAAGCAAAATAAGACCAAAAGAATAATCTTACCAATTAACTATTTTATTTTAAGATTGCAGGAAATATTCATTCATCGTAGAATTATATATAAGAAGGCAAATTCTTAACATCGCAGATTCCTTCAGAATTTTTCAGAACATCGCAGAAGTATTCATTATATCGCAGATATATTCATACTTTCGCGGATAATGCAACAACACAGTTCCTTAAAGAAGATACAGAAAATTATTCACCATTTCAAGAAAGATAATCGAGGGCAAGTAGGGGAATAGAGAAGTAAGATTTCATTATCTTCCTTGAAAATATTCAAAGTAAGCTAAATTGAAAATTAAATTCTAAAAGTCTCAAAAGTTACATCGCTCGCAAGAAAGAAGAAGAAAAACAAAGCAAAGATAAAATTCAAGTTTCAGCGATGGCTTCGCCAGATTCATTCTTATTGCTCATCAGATTTATTAATTTCGCCAGAGTTATCAACTTCATCAGCATCCTTTTCATCGCGAGTCTCTCCTTCTTTTGATTCTTTATCAGCGATTACTTCGCCACTTGCAGTTACTTCTTTGGGAGGACTTCTTGCTTCTTCTTCACCATCTTCTTGGGTGGTATTTTCTTCATCATTAGTAAATTCTAATTCTTCATCCATGGGAAGAGGAATTTCATCATCATCAACCTTTAGAGGAGGAACATATACAGGAGGGAGAGAATGCGAGAGCAGGATCTCATTCACTAGAACTTCAGTACTGAGATGGACTTTGCTAAGGAAACCTCTGTCACGATTCCTAATATCTATATTTTTAAAGTACTCGAGATAATCAAGTCTTCTTTCTGCTTTGTCGCGGGCTTCAAGATAATTGGAAAGAAAAGACTTATTTTCTTTGCGAACTTTATCCAATTTAGTGGTCAGATTAGCAATGGTAGAATGAAGATTTCTTTCGGATTCTGCGAGAAACAAAATAATAAAAGATCAGTTAGACAAAAATCTCACAAGGAATATAACACAAAATTTTATGAGAAGATCAACAAGAGAGGCAGTTAATTGACTACCTTCTTTTCGCAAAGTTAAGTTTTGGATTAATGAAAATAAACAGTTCTCCCATTGATTCATGGCATCATCGAATTTATCGCCAACCATACCCTTCAGACGATATTTCATGCTTTCTTCTTTGTTTCGAAGATATGAGTTTTCCTTTGCTAATAAAGAATGAGATTCCTTTAATTGAGAGTATTGATCTTGAAGTTCGCTGGCCCTTAAACTAAGAGTTAATCTACCCTTGATAAGTTTATCCTTCTCGGCAACAGATGATTCAGTTAGTCCCTTGAGCTCATTCTTGAGAGAACGAAGAGATTGCTCTTGATTATTACATGTGCTTTGAAGATTACTTAATTGCTGCGAGGAAATCGCCATCAAGCTTGAAAATCTATGTTTTTCTTGGGACAAAGTTTTATTCTCATCTGATAAAGATTCCATCGCCAAATTAGCCTTAAAAAACAAATATGAGAGGCGATCAACCTCGCCACTTAATAAATTCTGCCTTTGCAATAATTTATTATTCTCACTAGTAAGATTATTTATGTGATCAATTGAATAAGTGTAAATATTGTCTAGTCTAGTATGTTGATACACCCAAGAATCTCTTTCAACGCGAGCTTCTTTAGCGATAGATTCAAATTTGAGTCTTTATATGAAACGAGTCCGATTTGAAACTAATATATGAATCAAGAATTTAAGAAGGAAGCCTGAGTACATAAAATATGAAAATAAAACAGAAGAATAAGGGGGTAGAGGTAATAGAAATGTACCTTTCAGCTCGTCATTTTTTCTGCGAAGATTCTCGCAGTCTAGAGAAGAGTTACAAAGCATATGATTCAAAGTATCACATTCAACAGTATTAACTTGAAGGCTTTTCCTCAGAGCTTCAATCTTATTTTCTAAAGACGCTCGCGAAGCATTACAATCAGATCCAAAATACTTTAGTAGAGTCTCGCAAGCTTCATGTTGGAGAGGATCAGTGGAAGACTTTCTAGCATTGTCTAAAATGTTAGACAAGATTTTGAAAGCAACATCAACACCTGCAAAAGTTTCGTTTGATGAAGGAAGGGGTGTAGAAGGTGAAGTAGTAATGAGAGCAAGTTGATGATCATTTGTGATGGTTGAGTTGTCAGGAGGAGGAGTATGTGTAAAAACAATAGTTGAAGGCCGTAAAGGACTATAAGGAGTCTCAGTCACAACAATTTTAGAAGCCTGATCTGTCAAAGGGTCAGAAAAAGTAGAAGTATGGGTATCAATATTCTCGCAAACAAAAGTAGAAAGATTTGGTTGTGATGGTGTGGGAGTAGTCCTCACGGATGTTAGCTTGGGCATCGTGAGATTATCCCCAAGAGTCTTAAAGTGGCGAGATCTTTTGGGAGGCTTAACAGGGTTCTCGTCATTCTGCGAACAATAACTCAGATAAGAAACAGAGGAAACAATATTTTTATTAGGAAATAAAATATGTTTCTTACTACCTTATCATTCGCAGAACTCCTCTTCTTCTTTTCTGCTAGTCTTTTGCGAGTATTAGGGTTTTGAATCGTGGATTGTGTGTTAGAGATAGTTCTGCTGAAGAGAAGACATAACATGGAAGTTATGAAGAATCAAATAAGAAAGATTGGAGAATAAAAGTAAAAATTGGCTTAAATAAATGTCATAAGTCAAGAAACATACCTTGATGACTCCATTAGAACAGTAGCAGAAGAATATGAAGAAGAAGAAAAGTTGCAGACGGAAGATGAAGTAGACAAATGAAGAAGATGAAGAAACGGAAGAAGAAAATTAGTTTTGAAACTTAATTCTACCTTTTATAGGCAAAAGGGGGTGGACCTATTGAGCAGATACGTGTCAGTAAATGGAGGAATTCACAACACGTGTAGGAAAGGATAAATTAACGGAATTTTGTCGAGGAGAAAGTATAAAAGGGAAAGAAGTTGCGAGGATAATAAAGAATATTGGTTCTCATGATCTTCTCTTCTTCGCAGAAAAGACATGAGAAGAGGCAAGATGTAGGACCAGAATATCGCTGCAATGCTATTCCTGCGATATTAACAACATTTCTGCGAGCGTCACTGCCAATTTTTTAACAACGTTTCACGAGTGTCACAGAATATCCAAAAGAAACTGACGATGGAAGAAATAAAAGAAGAAGATGTTGATCCTGCGATGGTCATCATTCTTGCGATAGAGAATATTGTAGCGATCGCGATGAGATCGCAGAATAGATCCGAAATAGGAGGAAAACTTAGCTGTCATCCATTATGTAAATCCCTATATAAAGGGCTCGATAGATCCAAAAAAGGATGATGTATTTTTTGAGAGTTGAAAGAGTCTTGAGGAGAGAGAAACTTCAAGAGAATATTTGTAATCTTGATTTCTTCCAATTCTGTAAACATTTCTAAGATTTGAATAGTAAAGTGTCGTTTAAATCTTTGAAGTTTAATTGATTTCCAATAGATTTCTATCGAATCTTAACAAGGGTGTAGTGTGGGAATTCCTGCAACTACACTTTTGTATCCTAAACCATTAGTGTTTCCAAAGGACTTCTGACCAAATAACATTGCTGAGATTTTGTTAGAGCTTCCATACAATCTTTGTAGATCATCCTTAAGAGTATTAATCTCTTTCTCCTTTAGAGCAATGGTTCTAGTGAGTTTATCATTAAGAAAGTCTATCTCAATATTTTTCACCTGGATTAATGATTCTCGTTTCTTCAATAAAGCTTTTAATTGAAGATTTTATTGAATAACCTCTTTATTCAAGAAATCGAAAATCTCAGTGTCAGATTCATATTTTGAATCACAACTTGAGTATGTGGATGTTTCTGCTGTAAAAGCTGAGAGTTCATCACATCCATCAAACGTATTCAAACCGTTGACACTTAAAATATTTTCTTTCATAGAATCATTAGCAGCGAAGACAGACAAAGGATGTTTATCACGTCTAATGCTTCTTTTTACAAAATCTTTGATCTTTTCTGTAATCAATGGATTTTTGAACCAGACACCATCTGAACAGCATTCATCAGCCCCAGACAAGATGGAGGATTCACTTGTATTGGAAACACCATTGAATGCAATAGTTTGAACAAAATTTTGATCAGGAATTCTTACCTTTCCAAAAGATGTAAAGAGTGTTGTGGTTATTTCCTCCATCGATGGTATACTTCTTAGAAACACGTTTGTTGGCTTCAAAAATAGTTTCCTAGGCATCTTTAGACTTAGTCCAAGTAGACACATAGTGCTGAAGGTCTGGAGTAATGGTATGTCTGATAGCATCTAAGCCTTCAGAATTTTGCTTTGCAGCTGTAATATTTTCCCGCCAAAAACAAAATTTGAATGTAGAGGATGAAGTTCCCTGATCCAAAACACGGGCGCCTTTAACAGTTGGGGTGCCCCGAGGTGCCCTTATCCAAAATGAGGGTGCCTTTATCACTTTTTTCAGGGGTCCAAAAAGCACTTTTTGAACAACTTTTTCCACACAAGTGTATTCCTCTAAAAACACCTACACAAACATAAAAACACCACAATAAGTACAAAATCGAGACTAACAATAGAGACACTGAGGACAATTCAGACACAAAAATGTGTCTATCAAATACCCCCAAACTTATTATTTGCTAGTCCCGAGCAAATCTAATCTAGAAAATAAAATGACTACACTTAGCACGTGATGCAAGCCGTTAAACCGCTAGGTGGACCTAGTGGCGAAGTGTTGTCTCCGGAGGGTTTACCAGAGGTGTACCAACAAAACATGTACTTCTAATTGGTCATAGTATCCAAAGAGCTATGAGGACATACATATTCTCAACCTATCTCCAAGTAACTAGAATGCCAAGGAAAAGGTGCCAGCTCTAAAGCTGACTAAAGAAAAGGGGAGACATATCCGCAACACTGCTAGATAAAGAGATATCCGCTACACAGCTAGATAAACATTGTAAGATACGTCCGCTGATTTACAACTGGATAAGATTAGGAGAGAGAAAAAGATGAGAGGGACATCTGATACACAGCTGGACTAATTACGTGTGATGAGTTAAACCAGTGCTAGAAGGATCTTGTGCCAGATTGAAAGCGGACTATCAAAGCAACCAAATGTATCTTTCTTCGACCCTCTCATAGTGCTCAGTAGAAACAACGTATTCTTCGGTCTTCAATTGTTGATGATAAACTATCGAACCTCATAGAACCTTGACAATTAACTCTTCTCTTCGATTTCTTGCTTGACATAAAAACTTCTACTTCCCTATGGCCTTATTGAACACAAAACTAATTATAGAACAAAAAGAGCGTAATGATGATGATGATGATGATTTTTTTTTTTTTTTGAAACACAAAAATTACAATACAAAAACTTACATGGCCATGAAAGAAGGACTTTAAAAACTTAGATCTTCGCAACTCGTGATGTCTTGGTATCATGAATTCTAACAACTTATATAATTTGCTCTTATAACTTCTTGTAACTAATTTTTATTTTTATTTTGAATTATTCTTTTCTATTGTTGCTTCTAAACCTTAAACGTCTTCAACTTTCTTCATAGATTTTGATGTCGCTCCGTTTGTTGATGATGATAAGTTTCTACTGAGAGAGAGTTGTAATCCAGTAACTAAGACTACATTGTGAGGTTGCTTTGTATTTCTGGCATTTCTTGACCTACTTGCCTTTCCATCATGGATGGTTAGGTCCATCACAGTTACCCTCTAAAAGGAACAAGTTCTCTCCTGAATTTCAAGGATCTCAATGTCTTTTTCTCTAATGTCTCAATAGTTTGTTATCCCTAGCATTCCAATTTCTATCTTTTCGGTGAGAAACCGTATGTAAACTTAGATAACCGGATACCATGTGACGCTAGAAGTTTCAAAAGTGCAACTAAAAAGTTCTTCCACACCCACAAACTTATATCTAAAATTATCCTCAATGTTTCTAATGAAAGAGAAAAACCAAAAGTAAAATGACACGAGGAGAAGTTGGAAAGATAGTACCTGGGTGAAGAGAGAAAAAAAAACAAAACTAATATACAACATACAACTGCCTCGATGGTCAATCAAGGGTAAACATGGTCCTCTAGAGGGACCTCCTCAATATCACCTGTAGGAAAGGGCTCTAAAAAGGTTTCAATCTCTGACCGTTAACCTTCGAAGAACTACTACCATCCGGTGTCTCGATCTCAACAGCTTCATGAGGAAAAACAGTGCGAACAATAAAAGGACCCGTCCACCGAGAACGTAACTTCCCAGGGAAAAGATGCAAGCGGGTATCATACATAAGAACTTTTTGACCTGGAGAAAATGACTTCCGTAAAATATTTCTATGATGCACAAGTTTTATTTTGTTCTTATACTCCTTCGCACTATCGTAAGCATCTATACGAATCTCGTCCAACTCATTGAGCTGGAGTTTCCTATGGGCTCCTGCCTTGTCAAGTGAAAAATTTAGTTGCTTAACAGCCCAATATGGTCTATGCTCTAACTCAACAGGTAAATGACATGCCTTTCCATAAAAAAGCCGATAAGGCGACATTCCAATGGGGGTATTAAACGCAGTACGGTAAGCCCATAAGGCATCAGTAAGCCTAGACGACCGGTATTTCCGATTAGGATTTACTGTTTTCTCTAATATATGTTTTATCTCCCTATTAGAAACCTCTACCTGACCACTAGTATGTGGATGATATGGGGTAGCTACCTTATGTGTAATACCATATTTCTTCATCAAAAGCTTAAAAGGTCCATTACAAAAGTGCGACCCTCCATCACTAATTATAGCTCGCGGTGTACCAAAACGTGTAAGTATATTATTTTTCAAGAACTCAATCACAACCCTATGGTCGTTGGTTTTACACGTAAGCGCCTCAATCCACTTAGAGACATAGTCTACGGCGACAAGGATATATGGGTGACCAAAAGAATTAGGAAATGGACCCATAAAGTCAATACCCCACATATCAAATACCTCAACAATTAAAATCGGGTTCAAGGGCATCATATTCCTACGGGAAATGGTTCCTAATTTCTGGAAACATTCACAAGTAACACAGTAACTATGGGAGTCTTTAAACAATGAAGGCCAATAGAATCCACACTGCAATATCTTAGCAGCAGTCTTCTTAGCACTAAAGTGACCCCCACAAGCATGATCATGACAAAAGGAAATAATACTGGACTGGTCGCTCTCAGGTATACATCTCCTAATAATCTGGTCGGGACAATACTTAAAAAAATAAGGATCATCCCAAAAGAAGTGCTTGACCTCAACTAAAAACCTAGAACGATCTTGTTTACCCCAATGTTGGGGCATTCAACCAGTAATAAGATAGTTCACTATATTCGCATACCAAGGTGATTGGGAAACAGAGAACAATTGTTCATCAGGAAAGCTATCCCTTATATGAAGGGAGTCATTAGGGGAACTAACAACTAGCCTAGAAAAGTGGTATGCTACTATATTTTCTGCACCCTTTTTGTCTCTAATGTCTGGACAAAATTCTTATAATAAAAGGATCCATCTAATCAATCAAGGTTTGGTATCCTTCTTAGACAAAAGGTATTTCAAAGCAGCATGATCAGTATAGATTATGATCTTAGAATCTAAGAGATAGGATCTAAACTTATCTAAGGCAAACACAATGGCTAACAGTTCCTTCTCTGTAGTGGTATAGTTCAACTGGGCATCATTCAGAATTTTTCTAGCATAGTAAATCACATGAAGTAATTTGTTTTCTCGCTGACCTAGCACAACACCAATAGCATAATCTTAAGCATCGCATATGATCTCTAAGGGTAGGTTCCAGTTAGGTGCCTGGACTATGGGGGCGGTAGTGAGTAAAGTTTTAAACTTCTCAAAAGCCTCTAAACAAGCATCATCAAAGACAAACTTAACATCTTTTGCAAGTAAATTGCAAAGAGGTCTAGAAATAAAGCTAAAATCCTTAATGAATCGACGATAAAAACCTGCATGCCCTAAGAATGACCTAATATCTCTTACGGTTTTTGGGACCGGTAAAGTTTTAATAAGGTCAACTTTGGATCTATCTACCTCTATACCCTTCGAAGATACGATATGCCCTAGAAAGGTTCCTGAACGAATCATGAAATGACATTTCTCCCAATTAAGCACTAAATTCTTTTCCTTACAACTAGTCAAAACTAATGAAAAATGATGCAAGCACTCATCGAAAGACGAACCAAACACTGAAAAATCATCCATAAAGACCTCTAAGAACCGTTCTACCATGTCAAAAAATATGCTCAACATATAAGGCATGCGTCTATACGCAAAGGTACCAAAGGGATAGGTAAAAGTGGTTTTTTCTTGGTCTTCTGGTGCAATAGGAACCTGATTATAGCCGCAGAATCCATCTAAAAATAAAAAATGGCTACGTCCAGCTAATATTTCTAGCATTTGGTCGATGAAGGGAAGGGGAAAGTGGTCCTTCCTAGTGACCTTGTTCAATTTTATATAGTCAATACAGACATGCCTACCCGTGGTCATTCGGGTCGGGATTAACTCATGTTATCATTCTGTACTACAGTAATACCGGATTTCTTGGGAACAACCTGAACGGGGATGACCCACTTATTGTCTGCAATAGGGTAGATAATGCCTGCATCTAATAGCTTAATAACCTTGGTTCGAACTACTTCTTTCATATTAGGGTTTAGTCTTTGTTGCATCTCCCTAAAAGGTTTGGTATCTTCCTATAAATAAATCTGATGCATACAAACAGTAGGACTTATACCCTTAATATCTTCTATGGTCCACCCTAAAGCTTCCTTGTTGTTTTGAAGGACGGTTACTAGCCTACTCTCCTGATCACTATCCAAGTCGGATGCTATAATCACAGGTAAAGTTTCAGATGGGCCTAAAAACACATACTTCAAGGTATCTGGTAATGGTTTAAGGTCCAATTTAGGAGGCTTTTCTAACGAAGGGACTGGGGTAGACTCATAAACGAGTAGAGGTTCAAACTTAGGTTTCAAGCCATTATTAGTGTCTATCAAGGGGTTGAATCTAACAAAGCATTCAATTCATTAATCACATCATCATCATCATCAAAATCAATCCCAAAGTGAGCTAGGCATTTCTCTAATGGATCTTCCATCAAAGTGTTTGGTAATGACTCCTTGACTAACGTTCCTATCATGTTCACCTCTTCTATGCTCGAGTCATCTAGTTCATAGGGTAGCTTACTAATACGAAAGACGTTCATCTCAATAGTCATATTACCAAAAGACAAATTCATAATACCATTTCGACATTTAATGATCACATTGTAAGTAGCTAAAAATGGGCGACCTAAAATTACCGGTATCTGGTTCTATGGGTCAGGGATGGGTTGGGTATCTAGGATAACAAAATCCACTGGATAAATAAACTTGTTGACCTCTATAAGAACATCCTCGATCACACCACGGGGAATTTTAACGGACCTATCAGCTAACTGAAGAGTCATATGGGTAGGTTTCATCTCACCAAGTCATAGCTTAAGGTACACATGGTATGGGAGTAAGTTCACACTGGCTCCTAAGTCAAGCGACACTTTCTCAACATGGTATTTACCTATTGTGCAAGAAATGGTAGGGGACCCTGGGTCTTTGTACTTAGGTGTAGTGGTATTCTGAATAATAGAACTCATGTGACTAGCTAGAAAGGCTTTATTTTGAACACTAAGCTTACGCATTCGTGTACAAAAGTCCTTAAGAAACTTGGCATAGGCGGTAATATGCTTAATCGCATTTAACAATGGGAGGTTGATAGTTACCTGCTTGAAAACCTCCAATATATCATTAAAGTTGGACTCCCTCTTAGTTGGAACTATCAGCTTGGGGAACGGGGCTCTAGGAACAAAGCCTGGATCAATATGACCCTCATTGGTCTCTTTAGAGACTCTATCAGTCTTATCATTTTCTAGCTCAGAAGGGTGAACTACAACATGTTCACTTTCAGGCATGGCGATCTGATTGTCAACTTTCTTTCCACTCCTAAGTGTTGTAATAGAATTCACATGATTGTACGATTTATCTCCTTTTGGATTAGGATCAGTATGACTAGGGAACCTTCCTTCTTCTCTCTCACTAATAAACTTAGCTATCTTGCCAACTTGAATTTCTAATTTAGCAAGAGTCTGGGAATAATTCTTCAAATTCTGCCTGGTTTCTTGAAAGCTGAGGTGGTTAGCTGATAACATATCATGGTTCTTTGCTAACATAGTGAGAGTTTCTTCTAAGGTAGAGATATTTTTCCCAGAAGTGTTCTGAAACTGGGTTTGACCTGAAGGGTTCTTTGCATAACCAAAACCTGGGGGAGGCTGAGAATTACTAGACTGACCTTGATTCTGGCCCTTAGACCAAGAAACATTAGGATGGTTTCTCCAACCAGGGTTGTAGGTCTCTGAGTATGGGTCAAACTTCTGACGGTTCTCAAACCTAGCGTTGTTATAGACAGCATGGGTTTGTTATTCACTAACATGACCTTCCCAAAATGAGATATCAGACTCTATTCCACAACTAGAGACTTGAGAGGCTCTATTAGGTTCAACAAGGGACCTATTTTTAGACTGACCCATTTCCAAAGCTTCTAACCTTCTAGACAAAGCAGCAAACTTAGCATCTGACTCGAAGCTTGTATCTACCATATTGGTGCTACCTCTATTGACCAAGAGTCTTTTAGGGGGTTCAACACAAGACTCCCACTGTTGGGATTTTTCAACGATAGTTCCTAAGTAGGTAAAAGCATCCTCAACAGTTTTATTAGTGAACTCACCAGCGCACATAGACTCGACCATGGATTTGGTCGAATAGTCTAAGCCATTATAAATAATCTTCACAAGCTTTATCTTATCAAATCCATGGTGAGGAAACTAGGATAGGAGATCATTGAATCTATTTAAAAACCTATAAAGAGACTAACGATAGTTCCTAAGTAGGTAAAAGCATCCTCAACAGTTTTATTAGTGAACTCACCAGCGCACATAGACTCGACCATGGATTTGGTCGAATAGTCTAAGCCATTATAAATAATCTTCACAAGCTTTATCTTATCAAATCCATGGTGAGGAAACTAGGATAGGAGATCATTGAATCTATTTAAAAACCTATAAAGAGACTCTCCCTCTTGTTGCACACTAGCACTGATTTTCTACCTAACAGCTGCAGTTTTATGCTTAAGGTAGAATTTCATATAGAAAGATGTAATCAGTTCCTCCCATGTTTCAATGGATTCAGATGGTAGGTTGTTCAGCCAGGTCTTGGCTTTATCTCTCAAGGAGAACGGAAACATCTTAAGTTTCAAGACTTCATCAGTAAGGTCTTTTATTCTAATTGTCCCACAAATTTCCTCAAAGTCCCTAATATGAAAATAAGGGTTCTCATCATCTTTTCCTAAGAATATAGGGATCATCTGAAGAATACTAGGTTTTATCTAGAAATTATCCGTATTGGTTGGAAATTTAATGCACGAAGCTTGGTTGGTCCTAGTTGGGAACATGTAATATTTCAAAGTTGTCATCGCTGGAACAACTGAAGTACTAGGGGTAATTTCCTCACAAAGAGACAGATTCTCAAAACTGGAGATTCCAAAAACGGGGCTCTCAAGAGAAGAGTCTTCGAGCTCCACGCCTTCACAAGAAGAACTACTAGGTTTGTCACTAATCAAACGACCTAGAGTGTTTCTTTTCCAAGACCGTTCTCTGATGACCTCGGGCATACACTAGAAAAAACAAAAGAAAAAGAAAAATCCTAAAAGGAAGGGAAGTTCTATGCAAACACAAACAAGGCTGACTCAACCAAAGAAAACATATAGATTTCTAGCAAACAAAAAGCACTATGGTTCCACTTAGATTGTTTCTAGACCAGCTTCTAATCCTTCGAAAGGGAATTCGTTACAATCTGAGCAAACCCCTCTGGAATCAATCCGAGTTTAAGTAAGTTGAATAGAGGCGAGGGAAGCTATATGGAACTTTGATACCCAAGGCCTCACCACATTACAAGACGGCGCAGTCACGCATTCAACTCACAAAAACCATCATGAACTTCGAAGTAGGCTCAAAAGAGTAACCAATATTTTTCGAACGACTTTCTACTAAGCTCGTTACCCTATCGGTCTCGTTCTATTCCAAATTTTAAAGCTTAGGTTGGCATAAATTATCGTTTTCCTAAGGCAGGCAAGAAGATAACGGTGATGAAATCCGAACCCTTATCTTGTATGGCCAGTCCTTGCCCTTTACTAGGAATTTAAAACAACCGTTTTCAGTTCCTGGACATATATGCAAACGAAGGAATATAGTAAATCGCTAATAGGGGATTCGCGAGTGTTTCGACAAACTTACCTCCCGTACCAGACGGGGGATGAACCATTGTAGTCGACTCGGGCCACGATTCCTATGTCATGTACGAACTCGAGGGGCCGAGGTGATATCGTAATCACCGTCCTTCTCTGCAAATAGTTTAATATTTAAACTACCCTTCCGTAGGGTTTAAAAATAATGTCTCAAAGTTTAAAGTCCAAAGTCCAAAAAAAGTAAAGTAAAGTGCAAAAAAAAAAGAAAATTACAAGAATAGAGAAATCCTAATAAAATCTAAAAAAATAAACTCTCTTTTTTATATAAAAATTCTTTCGCTCCTTTCGCTTTGTCTTTAACTCCAAATCTTTAAGTATTCACCAAAAGCTTTGGCAAATTTTTCTTTCGCTCCAAATTCCAAAATCTGTAGTAAAAAGATAAAAACAAAAACGTAAAGAAGAACAAATAAAATAAAAACAAAGGACATCTGATATACACAAAACAAAAATGCATGATTACATGCGCGGTACCAGGTGTGTCCCAACCTTTTTTGTTTAATCAGTAATGACGCTAGTAGTGGTTTTGGTAGCTTTATTTTTTATCGTTTAGGTGTTACTATTCAAAGAGGTGTTGGCGCCCAACTTGTTGCTAGGTTACCAACCAAGAGCTCTGTGTAATTCTTTAGAAATCTAAAAAGTATTATTACTAAAAAAAACCTAAAAAAAAGAATAAAAATATAAAAACTCTAGCCTAAAGACAAGCTCCGTGTCGATGGCGCCAAAAATTATTGATTCACATCAAGCGGCATTCGAGTGCAGTAACGATGTGCTTGAGATGAACTATCTTTTAGAATTCTGAAACATGCTTCGTAAGGAAAAGTCTTACCATGAGCTTCCTCCCAATTATAAAGAGATGTTTGGATCACTTCATCTTCAGTTACACCGATGAACTTTTATCGATCAATTTTTATTACCAGAGCAAGAAATGGCTGGACTGTAAGCCTAATAGAATGAAAACGAGCACGCAATCGACGAGCATCTCGGTTTCCCGGGTTTCCCGTCAGTGAGACGAACATTGAAAAAACGTTCTCCCAAAAAGAAACATCACGAGAAATAACAGCCCCAGTGATTACCATATGAAAGAAATATGATTTGCATAGACTTATATCCTCTTCTTGAGTAAACTTGGGACCACGATTTCTAACAGATATTTCTGCAAAGGGAGAGAGATTTAGCAAAGAAGAATATGTGATTTTGGAGATGTGAGGAATGAAATTTATAAGTCAAGAAAGAAAAGTGGGCCGTTGGAAATATGGAAGTTGGCGTTTGAAGTAAAAGCGCTGGCGTCTTTCCTTTAAGTGCCCATTTGAATTACATAGAAGTTGGCGCTTATAGTAAAACCACGCGACTTTACTAAAACCGCCTGTTTGAATTACCAACGCCTATTTTCTATTATAAATACGCCTTTAGGTTTTATTCTAAACCAAACCATCCAATTTATTTCCCAACATCCATTATGTTTTCTAAAGGCAAAGTGAAGCAAATATTATGTGTCGAACAAAAGAGGTTTGTCCATTATGTTTCATGGATAACCATAGTCTTATGCAATGTCCTTGGATGTATTCAAAGTGTCCGCGAGAAGGTTGTTCAGCATCAAAATGGTGATTGAATCACAACTGGAAAAGCTCAGGTATTTGCAATGTCAAGATCCCAACTGTCTAGAGGAACCACATATACTGGATGATGCTATGGAGATTAAAAAAGAAGAAGAAGAAAAGATTGCAACACTCTGCAAAAACTACAAACTTAAAGCCAAATTGAAGAAGGAGATATTACACTGCAAGCATTGTGGATATGGAGATCACGAATACAAACATTGTCCACAGAGAATCAGTGCATGCTCAAAGCCCGGTTACAATACTTTCATGCATTTGCGGACGTCTTCTGAAGAAGACACATATGGAAGGCATTTCTGGGAATGTCCCAGGTTTTTTTATGGTGGAGTGGGCTGATTGAAGTTGTTGGACAAATCGATTCACTAAAACCATCAATATCAAGTAATTTAAATTTTTCCCTATCAATTTCATAAATAAAAACATAATGCATTGAACAACTACACCATACATGAGAATAAAAGAAAGGGAAAATTAGGCTAAGGCCCAACCCGTGGATAACCTATAATATGAGGCCCCTAGTTAAAAGGGTTTTAAAACCAGGCCCCGAATTAAAAATAAATTTTAATAGAGGTCGAAATAACCAGAATAACCTTCACTATTTAACTATTTAACTATCTAACCTAGGTTTCCTCTCAAATAGACACATTCATTTTCATTTTAGGAGAGAGAAACCGGATCTCACCTGAGAAAATGCAGAGCGAAAACTGAAAATTTCAGAGAATTTTTCTTGCAGATCGAAGAAACGAAAACCAAAAACAGGTAGATTTTCGATCAAATCTTCTTCTTCTTCTTCATGTTTAATCTTTTCTTCTTTTTCGTGTTTAATATTTTCAATCTATTTTGATATGGTTTTGATCTGTTTAATCTCAGTATATTTGATCTGTTTTCGATCTATTTTTTGATTTATTCGTTTTTTGATCAAAGAAGAAGACGAACAAAGAAAAAGAAGATGGACAGAGGTTTGAATGTGTTTTCGATCTTCTCCTTTTCCTCTCTGGTTTTAGGGGTTAAGTTTACTTGATGTTTTCTGTTCATGTATCATCTCAATCTCATGCTTAGGAGTTTAGGACTACTGCAAATTGATGTTTTCTTACTGTTTAAACTGCATATTCAGATTCAATTTACATTTTGTGAACTAAAATGGTGCAAGGAAGAAGGAATCCCCCTAAAGGAGATCCTACAATAACAGGTATTAAGATGTGAAATTATTTGAGTATATGTGTTGTTATGATATCATGCTGGTGAAAACTGTATATGTGATTTTGGTTGTGATGATCTAATGTAAATGCTTTTGAATGTTAAACTGTACAAACAAGGGCCTGTGTAAGTTACACATTCAAAATCTCACCACTGATTGTATTGTGGTTTGTATATTGAGCGTGTAACTTGTACTTACACATACAAATAAGCCCATGTAACTATAAGTTACATATTCAAGATGTCACCACTGACTTGCCAAGGGGTTGTGTAACTATAAGTTACATATTTATAATCTCATGTTTTGATCATATGTAATGCATGTGAATGTGTAACTTTACAAAAATGTGCATGTGTAAATATAAGTTACATATTGAGAATTTCACCACTAACATTCCAATTTACCGTGTAACTAGAAGTTACACATGCAAAATCTCACCACTGATTTGCCAGTTGCCTATGTAACTAAAAGTTACACATGCAAAATATCACCTATGACTGTATTGTGTTTAAATAATGGTTACACATTAAAAAATGACGTATGTAAACCTTCATATTCATGTGTAAGTTAAGGTTACACAACACATAATAGAATGATTCAGTCTGTGTACTTGGCAAATACATGTTGTTTGTAACATCATTTTGATTTTGCAGTTAAAAAGTAGTGTATTTGATAAGTACACAACATACTGACTCATGCTATTTTTGTGTGTGATGTGTACAGGAAAATTAAGGCAATCCTTGAATGCAATTAAGAATTTGGTAAAGGTAATAAAACCTATAGGACTGAGTGATAGGGCTCAACAATATCTTAAGAGAGCTTCTTACGTTAATCTCGTAATGATGTATTACAATGAATATAATGATGCTGAACCAAGTACAACAAGACAAATCAGTACCAACAAACATGGCGTCTTGAAGCTTTTGAATTGCTTTGATGTAGATTGTGAGACACCGTGTTCGTTCAAGTTTGGTGATGATAAGTTTATAGAGTCTACACCGGAAAAGTTGGCTGGTATATTTTGCATGCAAAGGATTGGAACTAGAAATGGTCAAAAGCTGTTAAAATACTTTAATCATCGTGAATTGGATAACAATGTTTTATACAACAAGTTATTTACTGATATCAAATCTACAAACCATCATACGACAGTGACTAAGAAGAACATTATAGAGAAGATAAACAACTTATGAGCAAACCTAGGAGAAGAAAGAAAGTTGATGAGAAGAATCTAGTTTGTTTGATAGGTTTTTATCTTTGCTGTGTATTATTTTTTGGCGACGTAAATGCTTATGGAGAGAATGTGAAATATCTTAGTATCGTTGAAACTTATGAGACGGTGCTCAAGGTGTCGTGGCCTGATTTAATACACGAGCAGTTATTTGAAGAGATTCATACTAATGTTGATTGTATGTCAAATGTGAAGGCTTGTGTGCAATACCTACTGGTGAAGCTTGTGTGTAATTTCCTATGATGCACGGATACTGATACGGTGACACTGATACGGGGATTCCTCAATTTTCATAAAATTGGGATACGGGATACGGTGTGATACGTATATTTATTAAAAAATATTTAATATAATAAAATAAAAAAGTCTGATAGATATTATTTTGAATTATTAAAGTGAGCAAACATTAAATTTTCACCATTTTGGGTTTCAGTCTTATTTATGTTAAAAAAAATGCTAGAAAATTTAGTCTTACTTATGTTAATTGAATGGATAAAATCATATATATTCCGATTTCTCTCTAAACAACATGAAGAACATGACTGCCCTATAAGCCTTAAACCTAGATTTTTCTAACACAATTTTTTTTTTTTTTGAAGCACCATAAAAATAAATATCAAGTCTTTTTTCTTTATAGTCAACAAGTTATTAGGTTTAGATATAATTACTCAATATGTTTATGAGTACAAATATCTATAAATATTTAGATTTATGTATAAATTTATAAATATATAGATTTTGTATAAAATAAATAAATGTTAGATTATAAGAAGTATCCCTCGTAGAGTATCTGAAAGGTATCCCAGAGTATCCCCTACCCTTTTTGTAATTAAAAAAAATGACACTTTAAAATGGAGTATCTGATACGTATCCCCAGGTATCCCTAAGTATCTGATACTGATACGACGCTGATACGGATACGTCACCAATTTTGAAGTATCCGTGCTTCATAGGTAATTTCCATTCCAATAGTTTTACTGTTACGTTGTGGATATTTTAGTTCAGTCGACTAATTAAATTTATGTGTTACATATATTGTTTGATGAACACACACCAGTAGGATTAATTCAGAAAGTTGCGAACCACGAACAAGATATCCCAAGGGTTGGAAGGTGGGATCTATACCAGATTTCAGATTATATTTCTAGTACAAACATGACGGAGTTTTAGGTAAGTGTTATATGTTGGTTGGTTTATGTTCTGTAAATTTATGGTACTGTAAGTTAGATATAAGTTGGATATAATCAAAATTGTCATGTGTAGCTACAAATTACACATTTAAATGTGCTAGTGCAACTTATAGTTACACATGCAGAGATAGCACTAGTGAATTCAATTTTTTGTGTACCTATAGGTTACACATGCAAAATGTGCTTATGTAACTTTAAGTTACACATACGACTAAAAATTTGTATCTTTAGACTGTTAAACTATTTTTGATATCTCTTTTTAACCTCTCCATCTGTTAATTGCAGCCAACTGCTAGCTTTTTGGATGAGTTTTCACAGCTTGAAAAACAGCTTGGTATAGCAACCGTTGTACCAAGCAAATACAATCTGCAAAGGTGTCTCAAAGAGAAAACCATTGAGAATGGTAATCTGAAAGAACAACTTAAATCAAAGAAAGAAATGTTTGATGCGGTGTATGGATTTGCCAGAGAAGGGACATCAGAAGGGGACCTTTCATGAACACCAGAATTCAATATTCACACTTTTAGTTGCAAAATTATGAGGGCAATGGGTATTGAAACTTACAAAGTGACCCGAGAAGAGTTTATGCAACAACAAGATGGTGGACATGGAGGTACTGAGCATCAGGAAGAGTTAATGCATCAAGGACATGGAGGTACTGAGCATGGAGATACTGAGCATGAAGAAGAAGAGTCTGAGAAAAAGACTGAACAAGAGAAATAGAAAGATGACACGAAAACTTCCTTCCATGAAGAATGTAAGTAGTTGTTCATTTTTAATATGCTTCTTTAATTTGATAGTGATAATGATATATTAGTTAACATATGTAGAGGTACCCAATTAATTGACACATGAGATGTATCCAAGTCATATGCATGTGTAACATGTAGTTACACATGCTAAAAATGAACAAAATTTTCAACCAAAAAATTACACATGCTAGGTATCCAAGTCATATGCATGTGTAGCTGTCGATTACACATGATATATTCTTATTGATTTTTTTTTTTTTTAAATTTAACATCATCATCAGTTTCCTAAATAAATAAATTTTCTCATTTCCCATGTATCAGTATAGCAGCTAGAAACACGCCAACAATTCTGCAAGCTCAAACTGCTGCAGAGAGTGTGACACATATTGTTGCTGAGGCGCAAAAGAAAGATGCAGAAGGTGGTGTTGTGGTTGATCCACAGGACAAAGCCACGCGTGATGATGGAAATGTCGATGAAGAGACACCTACAACTGTTGGTGACGGTTTAGTTATGACTGCTCCAACTTAGCCAACACCTAACACTTTTGATGACAGTTTTGCTTCAACACAGTTTGAGGACTCTATGGTGATAATTTTTACAACACCGCAAACATAGCCTCACAATGCTCAGATGTACAGGTTGATGCAACTAGGAGCTAACCATGCTGATATGACGAGTGTTGAAGTGAGTGAAATTCTATATGCGATTTTCAGCAACATTAACAAAAGTGAACATGGACCTACAGTGATGGAGAATGCAGAACCTAACTCAAGTGGTAACCACTCTTCCTTGTGTAACCTATTATGTTTTATTTTTCCTTTATGTTTTGTTTGTAATGCAAGTGTAACTTCAAGTTACACATTGTTTTGTTTTGGAGTACATTATTATTTAGGCTTTTGTAACTTTAAGTTACATACTTGGCCAGCAAGTGTATCTTTCTGTTACACATTTGCAACTTTTTTTGATTCTGCTTATATTTGTTTGCACAGCTGAAACACATGAAAATATTTTTAGCCTTGGCTTAGATAAAACTCCAAAACCTGCAGAAGAGTTACTGAAGGAAGTTGCAAATACACTAAGAGAAAGCCAACATCATTCGTACAACAACGCGTGCCGAGGAATAGAAAAATTCAAATACAAGATCTGAAAGAGTATGAAAAAAATTCAAAGAGGATTAAGAAGACTGCTAATGAAGAAAAAATGGTCGCAGTTCCAGAAGTAGAAAAAGAAAGAATGCCCGCAGTTCCAGAAGTAGAAGAAGAAACAATGACCGAGGTTGCTGAAGAAGATGATGGGATAGTGATAAAGGATGTGAAAGGTTCCATAGTTATTGAGAGGCTGGATGGCGATCGAAATAAAAAAGTGCTTGAATATTTCTGTACTCATCTCAAAACGTAAGTACCTAAAACCAGAACTCATGCTTGATTCTGTTATTGATTGTTGTATTTTACTACTTGATTCTGTTATATTGTTTAATTGTTTACTTCTTTGTAATGTAGAGACATTCCTTGGATGGAATTCGACAAAGATGGTAGCTAGATGTTTAGTATATATGGAGAACTAATGCTCCAACTTATCAAGGAAGAAGACTACTTGGAGTCAGAATTTATTGAATTCTACATTAGCAAGTTAAGGACAAAGATGAACTCAAACAGAAAGTATGACAAAGCGTTATTCCTCTCACCGAAAGCATACGTAAGTACTTTGAATATTATAAAATCTTCTTGAATTCTTAATGTGTAATGGCTGTTGTAAGATTATGATAACATGCTCAGATTTTTTAATGTTGGAAAAATGTAATGCGTAATCTGAAGTTACACATCCATTTATAATGTGTAATTTGAAGTTACACATCCATTTATAAGGCCTTATGTGTAACTTCTGTAACTTTTAGTTTGAAATGTGTGTTTGATATTCCAAATGGTTTTTGCAGAAATCTTACTTGGACAATGACGGTGATTACACGAAATTCTGGATTCCAAATCTTTTCAAGGACTATTACAAGTACAAGAACACTGCAGTCAGACTTTTCTCCCCAATGTGCAAAAATAACACACACTTCACACTGCTGGAGTATGACTTGACTAGCACTAAACCTCGGTCCCACATAAACTCATCAGACATTAAGTACCTCTGGCACGAACACTTGCAGCAAGCCAAGAAATATACATTTGCAATAACTACAGAACTAACTCTACGCTGTCCTCTTGGGATGAGTGACAAAGCCAAAACTCTCCCTTCGCCCAAACAACAATGTTCAATTCCTGACTGTATTCTATTTGTATGCACTTACATGAAGATAAGGATGAAGAATAAACCAGTTGACAAAAAACCAACAACACATATGGTGAAATGGTTGGTTGACAAGGTGAACTGCATGAGAGGAAGTATGCTTTACAAGATTCTTTCAGATCCATCCAGATAAGGGTAAAGCAGTCATTTGGATTAAATCAAATTCTCTACTTGCAAATATGTTGTTAGTTACAAACCGATGTTAGACTTGCAAATATGTTGTTAAAACTTTTAAATTTTGTTGGTTACTAGATTTTAGCAGTTCTTGGATTTGCAAACTTCTATACTTTTGGATTGAAATTCCTTGAATTTAAAACTTTTATACTTTTGTTAACTACAAGTTGTTATTAGACTTGCAAAAATATCTTGTTAGAACTTTTCTGCTGTTTGCACAGGTTTCAGAAGTATGCAACATGTTAAGTAACTTAAAGTTACACATCAAATTAAGATGGGTAACTTGAAGTTACATATGTTTAAAAATAATTGTTTTCCAGTCAACATGTAAAGACAGGATAGTGGAACGTATAACATGGTAAGATGCTGAAAAATAAGTTAAGTAACTCATGGTTACACATGCAATTATGTCAAGCTAAATCAAAAAAATAATATAAAAATAACAATGTGTAAGTAATAGTTACACATCCATATTTTATAAGTGTAAACCAGAGTTACACATGAATTTTCCATGTGTTGAGAAGATGCACACCTGTGTACTCACAAAAATATAAAAATCACAATGTAAATAAATGATCCTTGCACATAATCAACGTTGCAGAAAAATAAACAAGTTTGGTCGATGCAAACCTACATGAAGAAACCTAAAAAATAAATAATCCAAGACAAATAAAAAAACCACACATCAACCAATACTCCCATAAATGGACTTTGATAGCTTCAAGCTAAGGGGGCGTGTACTTCAGAGGATTCTTACAACCTGCCCTATTGTGATCAGCTTCCTTGAAATTACTACAATAAACTTTCCTCTTTACTTTATTTTCACCTTTACTTATAATCCTATTCCCTTGGGGTCTACCTGGTTGTCTCCTTACGATAGGCGGGTTGATGGTGTTGTATTTATCAATATCAACAGGCCTGTTGTAGTTCAGAATTGGATGGATAGAATGAAAATAAGTCTTCTTAAAATAGTTGCTCGTAAAGTACGGTGTAATGAAATCAATAGTTTCATGTTTAATCTTTCGTATGGCTGCAAGAGCATGAGCACAAGGTAAAACGTACACATGCCACCTTAAATAAATAAATATATATATATATATATAAACATTCAATAAAAATAGCATTGCATATACAGGATGTGTATCTTTTAGTTACACATGAATATACAGAATGTGTAACTAGTAGTTACATATGCTTATACCTAGTGTAACTAGAAGTTACACACCCTGTAAACTTTCAAAAATTTAACATACAAAGAGAAAAAAATCATAAGAAAGAAAACCTTTGACAGGTGCAGGTCCAGTGTTCTAGATCCACCCTGTGAGTTCTTTCGCTTAAAACTTCAAACACGGTAGGACTAGCAACCAACACTTTCCAAGCCAAAACTTCATCTTGTAGAGCCTCAAGCCTCTTCTCATACTCTGGAGTTAATGGAGTCATCATACTATCACAAACAACACGATGCTTTGCCATTTTTTTTCATAACTTTCATCCTAATCTGAAAAGAAAAGGAAAAAAAAGAACTTATGAATCTACAAAGTAACAAAACAAGAAACAAAGACAAAAAAACAACAGAAAAAGCACTATGCTAACCTGATCAAGAAGAGAAAATACATGCATCTTCTTGTGAAACTTAATCCATCTATTGAATGATTCTGCTAGAGTAATAGATGTACGTCCATACCAACAACCTTGGAAAAACGCATTCACATATGATTCAGGTGGGATGGTCTCAATGTAATCAACCACCCAATCGCATTTCAAATCTCTAATTTTCTGTATGGCCTTAGCATGGTTTTCAGGTCAGAGTGCATACGTCGCTTCTTGGAAGTGGTCGAGCACGAGAGTGTACCTAGGATCTGATCCATTGA
This sequence comes from Papaver bracteatum, assembly GCA_023529315.1. NCBI lineage: Eukaryota > Viridiplantae > Streptophyta > Magnoliopsida > Ranunculales > Papaveraceae > Papaver > Papaver bracteatum. The sequence goes on from JAJJWX010003419.1 coordinate 4,354,029, forward strand.
TGGGGATATTAGTCTTCAAATGATAGTAGCAGAAGATGTGGAACGAATCTGGATAAACAAGTGGAACACCCTGCAAGAGTCCTTCATGGCGATCTGAATGGAAGGTGATTGGCCTCCCATCATCAACAACTTCAGTCAAATTTCATAAAAACCACTCCCAATTGTTGACATTCTTAGAATCGACTAGCGCCATAGCAAGTGGGAAAAATCCTACAAATTGTGCAGAAATGAAGTTAAAACAAGTTGCACAAAAATAGAAAACAATGTGTAACTTCACATCCTAAAAACAGATATGTAACTTTAAGTTACAGGTGCTATTCCCCAATGTGTAACTAAGAGTTATACATGTATAACTATCAGTCATCTCTTAGTTGCAGTTGTTCAGAAAACTTAAAAAACATACATTTATCACCATTGATCCCAGTAGCTGCCATCAAGCAGCTTCTGAATCTACCAGTAAGGAAAGTAGCATCCAAATAGACCATTGGATGACAAAACCGGTACCCTTTGATGCATGCATCAAACGAGATGAAAATCCGTTTGAACTCTTTCTTTGCAGGATTAATTTCAAACTTTATCACACTACATGGGTTAGTTTCCCTTACAACATTAATATACCATACCAAGTACGAGTATGACTTCACATCGTCGCCATAAATGGTCTCATAAACCTTCTCCCTACCATTACAGGCTTGATAATACTCCATGGCAATTCCATAGTTGGTCTGGAAATCATCTGCAATTTGCCTTGGCTTCTTGTGGGGATTTTTGAGAACTTCTTCCTCGATCTAAGTAGACGTGAAGCTAGTTGAGTATTTTTAATTCAAATTGCACCCACCAGCACCACAAGTGTGCTTAGGGTTATAAGCTCTGACCTGAGAAAGTTGATACAAAATATAAACAAATCAACCAAACACCAATCTGGTGCAAAAAAACATCATGTGTAAACCCAAGTTACACATACTGTAACAAAAACTACAATAGAAGCTTAAAAAAGCACCAATCTGGTGCAAAAAAACATCATATGTAACCCAAAGTTACACATATTGTAACAAAAACATCATATGCCAAAAAATAACAGAACAAAAAGAAAAATACCTGAAACATTTTGTTCATATCATCAATAGAAGCTGCATGAAACTTCCAGACACATTCTTTTACTTCACATTTAGCCGTGAACCTAGAACGCTCATTGTGTGTTACAACCATGTTGAAACCAGTGCGAAGACGGTACTTGGTGTAAGCAATCCTGACCTCCTTAACCCCTTCAACAAACACATGACCAATCTCACCAAGGACCTTAGGCCAACCATCCGACAACAAGGGTTTTGCAGGCTTGCTCCTATCTTCTAGATACATTCCAACTGAGCAATTGTTTCTCGAAGATGTACTAGAACCATTAGAAATGGAAGAAACTACCCTAGAGCTAGATGCGGAGGCTACATGAGTAATATTTTTCAAGAATATATCAAAATTGGTCTTGTTTTTACTATTTGTCAGGGAAGCAAGATCTTGAAGCGAATAATCACAATTAACCGGAAGATCTTTCCCACCTTCTCGGAAGAAAAAACAAATACCAAGTGGAGTAAATTGCTTCCATTGCCTGCAAACTTCGTCTTTAAACTCATCAAGTGTGGTTTCAATACTAACACGAGTGGTAACAAAATCAGAAAAGTATCGAACAATAGCAATGGAACTAGCAATAGCCATGACAACCTAAAAAAATACAAACATACAAATAAAAATATCAAAATAAAAAAAGAACGCAATTCACTCAGGGGCGTTGCCCCCGAGTGAGAAGTATATTCTATGCGGCAAGCTAAAGGAAAAAATAGAAAATATGAGTAAAAGATACAAATGCTACAATTATTTACAAATACACAGGCAACATGATATATATGTGTAACTTCAAGTTACACATGATAAAAACAACAACATGATATATATGTGTAACCTCAAGTTACACATTTCATAAAAAACAACATCTCTACCTAAATTTCTAGTGGTTGTTCTGAAACAATATTGTTTCTTCAGCATCTTCTCAATATCAACAAAAAATAACCAACAAATTCTGAACAAAATCTCATATCGGACACGCAAGAAAAAAGAACAACAAAAAATTGAAATCAAACTGAACAGAATTCGTACCTAGATTTGTTGTTTTCTTCAGCTGAAACAATGTTATTTCTTCTTCTTGTTCTCAGCATCAACAAAATCGAAATACAAAAAGTGAAAACTAATGTTCAAAAATCAAATCAATAAGATCCAAATCATAAAAATCAAAATCAAAAGCATTCATAAATAAGAACGAACACAAACCTATATTGATTACTGTATTTTCAAACCTGTCTTCTTCCTCTTCTAAGATTCAACAAAATCCAGCTAAAAAAAAAATCAGTACAGATCGAGATCAAAAAAATGAAGCAAAACACAAACAAAAATAACAGAACAGTTAAATTGAAACATACCTATTAGTTTCTCTTCAATACGTATACCTATTAGTTTTTCTTCAATGCAGTATCTCCTCCTGTCATATATGGAAATTATTGAATCCCTTGAATGAACTAAAAATAATTATTGTTCTTCCTATCATCTTCAATAAAGCGAACTAATCCACCTGTGTGAAGAATTTTACTTTCGAATTTAGAAGAATTTTACTGAATCGTGAAGAAGAAAATCGTCGGAGAGTAGAGAGATGAGATATTTCTGATTTGATTTGTGAAAAATAATGATTTGATTTTTTATTGGATTTACTGTACAAAACAACTATAAATAGTGGAGGTTATTTTTGGTATTTTAGGATTTATTTTAAAAGGTTGTCGATGTCAGCAATCTGGAAAATTTCAAAACCTGGCCCCAAAAATAAAAGTTCTGGGCCTAGAAATATCAAAAGGTGAAAGTATGGAGTTGATAGTGAAGGATCCATTTAGTGGGGCTTCTATATATTGAACCCATATAGTAGGGGAATTCTAGTATTTTTCACTAAAATAAATACATCAGATTAAAACAACTACTACATAGGCTGCGCCAGTTCTCAGTGGGTGGTGGAATTCCTAGGGCGATGTAGGGATCGTATTTGATGAGCACCCTGAGAATGTTGAAACAAGCATGGAATTCGAACTGACAACCACGGTGAGATTCTGGCCACATCGCTAGAGTTCTGGGTTCCACTTCATGTTCAGCTTCACCGTTGGCTTATTTTTGTGATTCTCCATTAGTTCAGCGATGAACTCCGATACATTAAAACGATACGCCAATCCCTGACAATCACGCCTATTAATGTTCGTCATTTCAGCAGTGAACATTTTAAAAACTATCTTCCAGAACGTCGACTGTGATACATTCCTACCAGTACCAACATCAGCGACAACATCTTCTGTTTGAAAAATGTAGGCTCTGCAAATAGCTAAATCCTCTTCTTTAGTGAATCTAACAGAACGAACTATGGGAGGAATTTGTGTAGATAATTTGAGAGGGAAGAATGTGTAGAATGTGTGAGTTTAAAGTTCAAATGAGGAGTATTTATAGATTTCAGAAAATGTAGCCGTTGGATCAAAGGGTTCTGCAGCTGATCAGATTGAGTTGTTGGCGCCATAGTGACTGACACTGGCGTTATTGATACAGACACTAACGCTATATATGAAAACGCGCGCTGGAAATAATAACGCGAGCGTTTTTTCTTCGGACGCCAACGTAGGTAGAAATGACGCCCTTCTTTAACACAGATGCGCGCTGGATGTTACGACTCAATGTTCAAACCAACAGATTTGATGATTTGAACATCCATTTTTCATGTTTATTCATGCCATAGTGGGAGAAAAATGAACAAACTCTGAGTTTGTTCATCCCATAGGAACTGTTCTAACGGTTTGCTACGGATCATATTGAAGTAAGTACTATCCATTGCTCCCACAAAGAGTTTTCGCGATTTTTGTGAAAAATAAGTCTGAATTCAACTGCCAAACTGTACAAAAGTCGGTATGTACGCACATTGTTCATTTGAGCAAGATTGTACGCGTACGAGTTAGTAGTTACAATAATATGCCCGAATTTTTTGGTTCCGAATAGTACGTCAAAATTAGCGAATTATTCGCGAATAAGACGAAAAATTGCTAACTAGATTGCGACCCGTCAACTGGAAACGACTTTCATACTTAACTAGTTTGAAACCCATGCTACGCACTGGGACTATCGAAGTTTATTACGCCGCTGGTTTTTATCCACTGAGGCCCCGCACCCATACGAATGAGAGTTTTAATAAAACTATTATAGAATATTATCCAACACATTAATAATTAAAAATATGTAATTTAAAATAAATAGATCCTCTGAAAATCTGAAGCAATTTAATATAGCGATAATTAACTCAAGAAATAAATTAAAATAAATAGATGTAAGAATTTCAAAAGCAAAATAATTTAAATTCTAAATACTAAAGCATTAACTTGATTGAAATCTCGCATACTCAAAAAAAATATCTCACTTATTTGTAATCTTTTTCATAAGTAAGCACTTCATTGCCATGCTCATCTATTTCGACTAATGGTGGCATCTCAGGATCCCTTTCGCCCAATTCACCACCGCGTTCATCATCGCTGCTTATGATGTCGTGCTTTCTCTTATGGTATTTTTTAGATGGTTTCTTGAGTTGTTCCTTTTCCGGGACAGATGTACTTTGCTCTTCACCTGTGTTTATATTTTGAATACATTCAAGTTTATTTTTTACGTTATGTTATGTGACATTTAATTTACTACTTACAATGTTAGTAATGAGAGGAAATAGTGTTAATATATAATTACCTTTTCATGTTCTGTTTATAGATCATGATCATAATCAAAAATTTCATGTGCACATAGACTTTGATAGACAAAATTACCTTCTTAGAGTACGATCTTGAAGATCATTATTTTTCCTATTGCTTTTAATATTTCTTCTATACATTTTACTTGGTTTTGCTGCAATACAAATAAATTTTTTTAGAAGGTTGTTACAAACAATATTTATTTAAAATTTGAAATTAAAGGGTTTACCTGCACATTTATTGTTGGTAATGCCATCATTTTCGTTACTCTAACGTTATCCACGACTATCTCTGCCACTTGCCCCATTGTGGTGATAAAAACATCTCTATGGACGTCATGCACAATCATGTTAAGTATGTAGCTGTTACAAAGTATTTGTTAGTTTTGTCACGTTCTTGTGCATTTTTGTTACTAATAAAATATCTTTCATTTAATTATTACCATGGCAATGTTGTCTTCACCATGGTTGCGCATCCATTGCACCAAGGCTTCTTTTCCATGTACACATGTTTTATTCTGCATGTCGAACATGCCATATAATACCACGGAGATCCTGGATGAAACCCAACAATTGTTCCTTTTATTGTGAAGGTTGCTCCCTGTACATTGCATATTTTTTTAAAAATAATTTTAATCATGAAAAGGAATTTAGTTTGATATTACTTATTAAAACTTACCATATTCCCCCTAGCCCCCCGTCAACTGGAAACGACTTTCATACTTAACTAGTTTGAAACCCGTGCTACGTACCGGGACTATCGAAGTTTATTACGTCGTTGGTTTTTATCTACTGAGGCCCCGCACTCATCTGAATGAGAGTTCTAATAAAACTATTATAGAATATTATCCAACACATTAATAATTTAAATTATGTAATTTAAAATAAATAGATCTTCTGAAAATATGAAGCAATTTAATATAGCGAGAATTAACTCAAGAAATAAATTAAAATAAATAGATGTAAGTAATTTCAAAAGCAAAATAATTTAAATTCTAAATACTAAAGCATTAACTTGATTGAAACCTCGCATACTCAAAAAAAAAAAAAATCTCGCTTATTTGTAATCTTTTTCATAAGTAAGCACTTCATTGCCATGTTCATATATTTCGACCAATGGTGGAATCTCAGGCAATGTAGTTAATTACGTATCTCGGACTATCTCGGATTGGCCCGAGACACCGAGAAAAAACCATTCCGCCGAGATGATCGGACGGAATTCCGGAGTCAACACTGCATCTAGTAATTTGTATACAAGAGTGGGGGCGTTTGTACTAACATGTGCCAAGCTTGGTTACTCAATTCACATGCACGGAACCACCTGTATACCCTTTGGGGGAATATCCAATTTACTCTCTTTCTTTCTTTTCTTTCTCTTTTTACCAGGAAGAATCGAATTTCTTCTCTTTCACTTTCTCACTCTCTTTTTATATCTCTCATATTATTCAAACTCTCTTACACATAATGTTTGTTACAATCTTCTTTGAATTATGTGGATGTAAGAGTTGATTTCGGTCTCTTAGTATGTGGATGTGCTAACTGGTTTGATTATTTCAACAAGCCTCTGCTCTGTATATATACTAATTAGGGTTTTGTATTTTTTTTAATGCTAAATGATACTGTAATTCATATGAGTTTATACAGATTTAGGGTTTTCATTCTGTTATGATGGGATTGATCATGTTCTGTAACTAAATTGATTTACCAATTGTTATCTTTCTTTCTTTTTTTTTGATTTCTTAGAATCATGATTCCATCGAATTCTTTGGTGTAATAATGTTCTTAACTAATTATTACTGCTATTTGAGTTTTAATAAAAAAAAGAACTTAAAAAAGGGGTTCATGCAGGCGATGGAAATTGAAAAGCTTCTAAATCAGAGAGAATTCATGAAACTGTTGAAGAAAAAAAAAAACGAAATTCCGGCCGAAATTTCAGCTGAGATTGAATAATTCCGGCGGATTTCTCGATAATGTCTCTTCTCAGCGAGAATGTCGATATCGGTTTCTCTTTGGCCGAAACCGAGAAAATCGCCGAGATTTCGGCCGAGACGGCCGAAATCGACTACATTGATATCAGGATCCCTTTCGTCCAATTCACCACCGCGTTCATCATCGCTGCTTATGATATCGTGATTTCTCTTATGGTATTTTTTATATAGTGTCTTGAGTTGTTCGTTTTCCGGGACAGATGTACTTTGCTCTTCACCTTTGTTTATATTTTGAATACATTCAAGTTTATTTTTACGTTATGTTATGTGATATTTAATTTACTACTTACAATGTTAGTAATGAGAGGAGATAGTGTTAATATATAATTACCTTTTCATGTTCTGTTTCTAGATCATGATCATAATCAAAAATTTCATGTGCACATAGACTTTGATAGACAAAATTCCCTTCTTAGAGTACGATCCTGAAGATCATTGTTTTTTCTATTGCTTTTAATATTTATTCCATACATTTTACTTGGTTTTGCTGCAATACAAATACATTTTTTTAGAAGGTTGTTACAAACAATATTTATTTAATATTTGAAATTAAAGGGTTTACCTTCACATTTATTGTTGGTAATGCCATCATTTTCGTTACTCTAACGTTATCCACGACTATCTCTGCAACTTTCCCCATTGTGGTGATAATAACATCTCTATGGACGTCATGCACAATCATGTTAAGTATGTAGCTGTTACAAAGTATTTGTTAGTTTTGTCACGTTCTTGTGCATTTTTGTTATTAATAAAATATCTTTCATTTAATTATTACCATGGCAATGTTGTCTTCACCATGGTTGCGCATCCATTGCACCAAGGCTTCTTTTCCATGTACACATGTTTTATTCTGCATGTCGAACATGCCATATAATACCACGGAGATCCTGGCTGAAACCCAACAATCGTTCCTTTTATTGTGAAGGTTGCTCCCTGAACATTTCATATTTTAAAAAATAAAATAATTTAATCATGAAAAGGAATTTAGTTTGATATTACTTATTAAAACTTACCATATTCCCCCTAGCCCCCCATCAACTGGAAACGACTTTCATACTTAACTAGTTTGAAACCCGTGCTACGTACCGGGACTATCGAAGTTTATTACGCCGCTGGTTTTTATCTACTGAGGCCCCGCACCCATCTGAATGAGAGTTCTAATAAAACTATTATAGAATATTATCCAACACATTAATAATTTAAAATATGTAATTTAAAATAAATAGATCCTCTGAAAATCTGAATCAATTTAATATAGTGAGAATTAACTCAAGAAATATATTAAAATAAATAGATGTAAGTAATTTAAAAAGCAAAATAATTTAAATTCTAAATACTAAAGCATTAACTTGATTGAAACCTCGCATACTCAAAAAAAAAAAATCTCGCTTATTTGTAATCTTTTTCATAAGTAAGCACTTCATTGCCATGTTCATCTATTTCGACCAATGGTGGCATCTCAGGATCCCTTTCGCCCAATTCACCACCGAGTTCATCATCGCTGCTTATGATGTCGTGCTTTCTCTTATGGTATTTTTTAGATGGTGTCTTGAGTTGTTCCTTTTCTGGGACAGATGTACATTGCTCTTCACCTGTGTTTATATTTTGAATACATTCAAGTTTATTTTTTATGTTATGTTATGTGACATTTAATTTACTACTTACAATGTTAGTAATGAGAGGAGATAGTGTTAATATATAATTACCTTTTCATGTTCTGTTTCTAGATCATGATCATAATCAAAAATTTCATGTGCACATAGACTTTGATAAACAAAATTCCCTTCTTAGAGTACGATCCTGAAGATCATTGTTTTTCTATTGCTTTTAATATTTCTTCCATACATTTTACTTGGTTTTGCTGTAATACAAATACATTTTTTTAGAAGGTTGTTACAAACAATATTTATTTAATATTTGAAATTAAAGGGTTTACCTGCACATTTATTGTTAGTAATGCCATCATTTTCGTTACTCTAACGTTATCCACGACTATCTCTGCCACTTTCCCCATTGTGGTGATAATAACATCTCTATGGACGTCATGCACAATCATGTTAAGTATGTAGCTATTACAAAGTATTCGTTAGTTTTGTCACGTTATTGTGCATTTTTATTATTAATAAAATATCTTTCATTTAATTATTACCATGGAAATGTTGTCTTCACCATGGTTGCGCATCCATTGCACCAAGGCTTCTTTTCCATGTACACATGTTTTATTCTGCTTGTCGAACATGCCATATAATACCACGGAGATCCTGGCTGAAACCCAAAAATCGTTCCTTTTATTGTGAAGGTTGCTCCCTGTACATTGCATATTTTTAAAAAAATAATTTAATCATGAAAAGGAATTTAGTTTGATATTACTTATTAAAACTTACCATATTCCCCCGAGCCCCTCCCCTCCTATCATGTAACAGTTCCAATGCTTCCAGGGCTGTTCTACGATTTTCAAACATTTAATTTTCTTTTGTTTGGTTTGAAAATTTTGGAACACCAAGTTCTATCAGAGGCATGTATTTCTTATTGTCAAAATTTATTGTTAGCATTTGAATCATTAACATCCATTGCTTATTTTAATTGTTACAACTTACATTTTTTTTCCACCTCTGGTATTTCGAGATTCAAGTATAATCTTGTTGCTTTGGTGGATTGAAGAAACACTTCTCCTGCATTAATTATATTTCATATATTAAGAATATAATATTAATTTATTTTTGAATACACTACAATAAATTTTAAGTGTTAATGGTACCTTGAAATTGTTCAGCGGTTGTTGAAGTCTGTATCACTACATTATTTATCCCATCATTCTCTAGCATAGAATCACTTAGCTGGTTGGCCAAATTTTCCCATATAGTTATTCTTACAAAAAGTCCATCTTTGTTTTATACCAAAATATCGCGTGTTGGTGCATCAGTTTCGTTTCCTACGCTTCAATTGGATTTTTGAAAGACCTCTCGGGACTCCAATAATATTTGTCGATTGTTTTTTATTTAATACATATTTTTATCATATATGTATTCAGTTATATAATCAGAGTTATAAAAACAATATTCTTATTGAATCGACTAATATTACCATTTAGATCATTTCTTTGTCCTATCTTTTCTTTGAGTGTGGAAAAATCAGACATATTGAATTTTTATCTTGGTATTTGGTAATCCTTTTCCGATAGAAGAGTAATCCTACCGAATGGATTTAACCAGAGCTTTCTTTCACCAGACACTGGGCAAAAGCTTCCATGGTACGACTTAACCATAAAATGTTGAATCTGAATGATTCGTTGATCTTTCACTTTTTTTTTGAAGTACGGAATATCTTTCAGATTAATCTGAGCATGCATTTGATTCCCTTGTATATAATTTTTCAAAATTTTGTTATGCGTTCTATGAATAAGAGATGTTTAATAGTTTGTTTATTTTTTTACATTGTTTTACTTACTTATGAATATATGAGAATCATCTCCAAGATGTAAACTTGTCATATGTCGTATTATTAACTCCCATCCATGTTCTTTCGATCCACACCACAATTGGTCTCGACCATTTTCCTTCTCCTATCATTGTGAATAGGTTTGATTGTCATGGATTATTTTCCATGCCATCCAAAGCATGTAAAAAATGAGAAAACATTATTGTAGATGAGATTTAAATCATAATAGATACAGTAAAAACTCCATATATTGATACTCCATATATTAATAAACTCTATATATTAATGAAAAAATCGTAGTCCCAACTTGGACCAGTTATAAATACTAATAACCTCCACATTTTAATATTAATAGTTTTTTCTAGTCCCGCCATAAGGAATTTACCTCCATATATTAATATAATCGTCATTACTGGAAACTTATAGATCATGTTACATCGAAATTTAAGATGAAATAAAATACTTATCTATAGTTGTTTGAGAAATGGATGTAATTTTTTAGATTTTCACAGAATATTTTGGTTTGCGGATGCATAAGACCTCATTACTATCGAAACTTTCTTGTTGAAGCCAAAACATTTCCAAATTGTCAAGCATGTTTAATGTTTTTTGGTATGAAACTTTCTTCTTTGGTTAAAACATATACGACTTGTTGCTCATTTGGATGATTAAGGAAGACATCCAAAAAAATCATTTTTTGGTATACCTCCCTATATTAATAAGCTTATTATAGTGGAAGTCACAAAAAGACACAAAGAGATAAAGAGATTATTATTGATTCATCAGCCACATTATATCTATAATATCCTTATATACATGTAATGAGAACCCTAGGTATAACTAGTTGGTCCACACATCTGTGGGCTGCAAGCCCTACAACACTCCCCCTTGTGCGGTCCAATAGAACTTCATATGCAGTGCTTCACATATAGTATTTCGAATGTAGTTCTTCAAATGTCGTTCTCTCCTCAATGACTTGTGCTGAAATCAATTTCCACGTTAAAACTTTGACGAGGAAAAACCCAGTGGGACAAAACCTTAGTATAACTCTTCAATGTAGTACTTCATATGTTATCTTGTATTTACAATGTAGTTCATCACATGTGATATGATCTTCAAAGACCGACGAGTCTAAGTTAATTTCCCCGTTAAAACTTCGTCAGGAAAAACCCAGAGGGACAAAACCTAAACTAAAGAAAAAGAATACAATATTAAGCAAACTTATAACATAGATGGACTCGAATATGTTGCCTCATTAAAACCTTGACAAGGAAACCCAGTGGGACAAAACCTTGATGAATGGGAAAGAGTACAACGTGACAGATGCAAGTAAAGGTGATCTGTTGCAGATGATCACTTTGCTTTATTGAAATTGATTAGTTGTTTCACAACTTCTTAGGTAGAAAATCCTTCTGGAAAAGACAATAGCCTTACTTGGGAAGTTAATTCCCGGTGTTTGTCATTGTCGAATTAAAAACCTTGCCGAGCAACAAAACCCTGTGGGGAAAAATAACCTCGGTAAAGGAAAATATTTCAACAAGCCATTAGATGCTCCCCCTAATGTCAGACGATTTTCATTAGTCTAATGCAGTCAAAAGGAGTTTATCACACTTTACTTTGGTGACATGAATGTTTATAAGACCATGTTGTTGATTCTAGAAGTTACGTCACTTAATAGACTATCGCGTTTCATTTCTTTGATTCAGATATTTTTAGTAATATCAACGCGATCTTTATGTCTTCAATGTTCAACATACTTGATGTTTTTAGTATTGTCTCGCTAAAAACCTTGTCGAGTAACAAAACCCTTTGGGAAAAAATATTCTCGATCGAAGGGAAAAAAGTACAACACAGCTTCAATTTCGAAGTAAATTATGTCGACATCATATCGTTGTATCCTCCCCCTAATGTCGGCATCTCCCCTGATTACTTTCAGAGTTGTTCCGTACTGTTCCTATAGTCATGTACTTTCCGAAATTGAATATCGGTAATGACCTAGAAAATAGTTTACCGAATCTCCCCCTGATTTCTTTCGTTGGAGAAGAGATTATTGTTCCTTCATAATCAACAACTTTTGTATTGCACTTTCATTAGCATTCCTTTTAATGTCTTTGTAGGGATAAAACAAATATATGTCAATGGTTACCTTTAAGTACATGATTACATTCACTATACCATTCCAATGTTGTTGCGTTGGCGCTGAGCTATATCTAGCTAACAAGTTATCTGAGGATGTAAAATTTAATCAAGTACAACAACGCATTTATTGTACTTAGATATGGGAATTTCATCTCCCAACACATATTCGTCATCTTCCTTTAGACGAAATGGTCACTTACTTACATTTGAACCTCGACTAATCATGGGAGTGCTATCAGGATGCATGTCTTTGTTAAATTGCCTGAAAACTTTAAACATATGCAAACTGGTGGAATAATATCCCACAAGCTCAATACTCGGTCGAGCTTTCCCTAGATTTTTCATCTCAAATTCAGATTTTTAAATAGCTTTTAAGGTCTCTTATTACATCAAGAGTACCCATCATGTCTGTAACGTCGACATAAAGAGCTATAATTTCAAATTAGGAACTTTCTTGTGAATACGCAAGAAAAAATAACTTATTTGTCAATCCCCTCCCAATCAAATATCCGCTTAGACGGGTATACCACTTCCGCCTGATTGCTTCAATCTATAAGTGAACGTTCTATCTAATTGTAAACGCACCCTGTGGTTTAGAGTTACTTGATTTGGGCAACAAAAGTCTATCAAGTACGTTTGTAAATATCTTCTATCGCTTGATTCTTTCATAGATACATAACAACCACATACATATGATGCATTTCAATTCCTTTTGAAATTACCAAGCTAACTAAGTAGTAGAACTCTATAGCGCTCATTACAAGAGAACAATTCCAGGGCTTTGTGAGAAACCTCGCTCCAAAAGGCGAGTCTTTGTACTTTAAGACTACTTTCTTCTCATTATGCTTTATGAAAAATTAATTATGTATGTCCAATAGGCTTTAAACTTGGTTGGTTAGCACTACCACACCAAATACCCGTATATTTTCCAAAGAACTAAGTTCTACCTGGATTGTGTAGGCCAAATATGCTATTTATTTTAAATTAATCTAAATAAAGCATGGTTCAATCTCATTGTGCTCTACTTCTGGAGCAACTATTTATGTATTATATCATCAATGTGCACGCATGATCCTTCCATTGACTCATTTGCATTCTCATAATCCGTCAGGATTTCATTGTTCTCTAGAATCATTTAAAACTTCGGAGCGTCCTCCAGTTTAATCCATGGACATATTCAGAGACAATCTTATGAGATGATTTCTGATGATATAAATAAGTTGTGCCTTGCTCACCTACTTCCTTTCTAGGTGAGGATTGATCGAACCAAGTGGTCTCTCCAACTTCCTTTATGGAGCCACGACCTCAACCACGCTTCCATTGAGTGTAGTTGCAACACCTTAGTCTATGATGTATATCTCATATTGAGGACTTATAACTTTGCAGGTAGGTTTGCAGCTGGTATGTGTGATCTCATCACTTTAGCGACATCATTGTACATTCTGAAAATCGAATATTATTTATCACTTCACATTTACATTTGTGGAGTACAAGAATCAATATGAAACACAGTGGAAACACACCATGACAATTCATGTCGTTCCCTTACAAAATACTTTTTCTTATCTCCCCCTAACGACGGGAAGACTGTCTCATTTAAATGATAACCCGCAAATCTAGCGGTAAGAAATCTCCTGTAAAAAGTTTTAAAATACGGATAATTATTGAGAACTCATTTCCAACATAACTACGTAAGAGTTTTGAAGATCCATCATAGTACGATGTGGAGTCGTAATGGCACATATATAGTGCAACCAAAAAATACGTAAGAATATGAATGTCAGGCTTAAATCTAGTTACGAACTGGCACACAGAAAAGGTTCACTAATATTGGTTTCTAAAATGAATTAAGTAAAGATGCGTGTAATATTGCATATCCCAAAGTAATAAAAGGTATGATGGTTCGTATAGCCTATTCCTTAGACACCTTTTGTAACCTTTGATGGTAGCCTCTACGAGACTATTGGGTATAAGATGCTCTATATTGATCCTATTAAACATGCAATATTCATCAAGTCCTTTTGATGTAAATTCTCTAGCATTAACAAGGGTGGTTATCCTTTGCACTTTTCATTGTGTGGTATGTGCTAGTAGTTTTCAAACGCAAATTTCTTGGGAACTATAACTAGTCCAAAAATGTCAAAACATTCACCAGAGCCATAAGTCACTTTAATGGTCCACATTTTGCATGAATATTTTTCTAAAGTTCACCTTGTTTTCTTTGTAATATGGAATTTTTTACCATTTGCATCTTAGGATGGTCTCGATCCTGTTTTACTGAAGACTTTGTAAAAATAAGTGATATGCTTTCTTACCTAAAAGCATAATGGGAAGGGGGGTTGTGCATCTAGTAATTTAGAAAACACTTATTGAGAGATATTATGTCAATCTTTTTCCCATTTTCGTTCACTCAAATAGTGATATTTGTATGAGTTCTTTCAAAACAATCATCATGTCACAACCAAAGTTTCTTTATGGTTATGCCCAAAGCCTGTATGAGTCAGTTTCCATCATTTCATCGTCGGAGTCAATATGATTTAATAATCCAAATGTTATAGTGAATTACATTGCACTAGATTGACTCATTAGTTTCTCTAAAATATATTTCCTTCCAAATATATTAGAGACTATAAAAGATGCAATCAATTACATTCTCATCATTTTGATACCTATACTTTGGTGTCACTACTACTAGGATTTTTTTTTTTCATTATATATATGTCCCTTTTCACATGCTTTATATGAGTCGGTACGTCTAACCCTTATTACTTCGGGGTTCTTTCCATTTTCAATTTTGCTACATTTAGCTTAATTTGAGAAATTTCTTTATCTCAATAGGCCAAGAGATTCTCACTACACATGTCAACCACTTACTTTAGGTTGAGTAATTCTCTTGTTGTCATACTTCAACATACACTATTTCGTTAGTATCATGGATGACGTAGAGAAATAGAAATTTTCTGACTCAAAAAATAAATAAAAAATTGTGAGTTCTTCCACAAAATATTGGAATACATGTGATTTTATTTGTAATGTATCTTTTGAAACTACCGACTCTTTAATAGTCACTCAAGTATATTAAATTCCAAGGAACATTCAAATTTGGGGTGAAAATATCAAGTATGCAATAATGGTGTTCAAGTATTTCTAAACCCCAAATACATACTTTTGAATCGAGTTGGTACAACCAATTTTATAAAAGACATCATTCAACTATAGCCAATATCATATTCAAGAGAACTAAACAACATTAACCAAAATTCTTAATAAACGAGGTCAACAGTCATAATTTAAATTGACTAATTATATAATGTGGACTTATATTAAGACCAAATGAACAAAACTAGGCATTTTCTTAAAAAAAATAGGCCTAGCAAGTACTCAACGTAAAAACCCACAATATAGTTACATACCTCGAATTTTGGTTCCGCTGCATATAGACAAGACTGGAACAAGCCTAATCGCGCAAGACCTAAAACCTGAATGGAACATGACCCAGCTAGAACAGGTCCAAGTTGGAACAGCTGGAACATGACTAATCTGGAACGGCTGGAACATGATCGAGTTGGAACAGGACCGAGTTGGAATAGGTTCCTCTTCCCCCAGGTCGGAACATACATGATCTTTTGTGATGGAACTTTCCCATCTCTTCTTTTCCCTGATGATTCCAACCCACGGCCTATTATCACCCAAACATAACATGATCAAGTTATGTTTATTGTCGCATGTACAAAATAATAATATTATTATAACATTCATTCAAATCAACTGATATAGGTGCATACGCATAAGTTAATTTTCGCCACAGATTTGGCCAATTGATTATAGGAGCAAGTATCAAATTAATTTAGAACAGATCGGATTTAACTAATTGATTATAGGGGAAAATATCAAATTTATTTAGTACAGATCTTGAACAGACGTATCAAATTAACTGTGGGGATCGATTTATATGGAGATTTAATTATAATCAGTATTGATGTATATGGAGATTCATAATTATTTTTGATATGCCAAAATCAAAATACTTATCTGATTTGACGATAACGATTCCATCGATCCCAACGTAGTGTATTTGATAGCAACCCAAAGATTAAAAAAAAAAAAAAAATCAAAATCCATTGCCGCAGGGTTAGAGCTCATGGTGATAACGTATTGTAGTGGAAATCACAAAAAGACACAAAGAGATAGAGAGATTATTATTGATTCATCAGCCACATTACATATCTATAATATCCTTATATACATGTAATGGAAACCCTAGGTATAACTAGTTGGGCCGCATATCTGTGGGATGCAAGCCCTACAACAAAACTCCATATATAAATAATTTTGTGAAATCCCAAGGCTATTAATATATGGAGTTTTTACTGTATCTACAATGGGAGACGTATTATCAACAATGGAAGAGACGTATATGCTTACCTCTTTTACGTCTTTGCTTACTTCTGTACTAGGTTTGTAGGAAAGTTCTGTTATGGGTTCTAATTATATATACGTATGGGTTAATACCTATGTTGAGTTTCATATATTCGGAAAGATATTTTAATTCTGGTAAAAGATTTGTATACATCTAAGCAATAAAATACATTATATAATAAAACAGTAGTTTTATGATAAGTATTTATGCTAATTTAGAAGTCATAGTTTTTTTTTTATCGCCAAAATCATAGATCTTTTTGTTGACATATACACATATGATTAGAGAATAATATATCCAGAATGGGTGATAAAATTAAGCAGACAAAATTTGGATGGTATCTACGTTAAGTTAAGTAAATATTTTAATTCTGGTAAAAGATTTATATATATCTAAGGAGGAGAATACGTTCTGTAATAAAACCATAGTTTTATGATAACTATCTATGCTAATTTAGAAGTCATAGATTTGTTTCTTTTTTTTTTTATCTGCAAAATCATAGATTTGTTTCTTGACATATATACATATGATTAGAGAATAATATATCTAGAATGGGTAATAAAATTAAGCATACAAAATTTTAAATTTTGTTTGGAAAGATATTTTAATTCTGGTAAAAGATTTGTATGTATCTAAGGAGGAGTATACATTCTATAATAAAACAATAGTTTTATGATAAGTATCTATGCTAATTTAGAAGTCATGGATTTGTTTTTTTTTTGTTTTTTTTTTTTGTTTTTGATTGGCAAAATCATAGATTTGTTTCTTAATGTAGATGTGCATGGTTATAAAATTATGGAACACAACTTTAATATGTTTGTAATATATTTTAATTCTGGTAGTAAACCGTGGTTGTCAAAGATCATTCGTCTTCGGGACAATTTATTATCTTTACTTCGTATCAAGGGAAGCCTCAATATGTAACTTCTACTTCGCACAGGGTCTGTACACATTGCAAGGCACAAAACCTTTACAGGGGGTTAGTCAAATGAGATTTCAAATGACTTTCAGAGAGTTCTCAAATCCACTGTTAGTCCATTGAGACTTTGGGGTGAGTCTCCCGATGTCTCTTGTTATTGGTTAGAGACTTTTTTTAAGTCATTTAAATTCTCCAAAACTCCATGTTATTGGATTAGGATTTCATAAGAATCACTACAACATCCCTGTTATTCGAATGAGAATTCAAAGTCATTGATTTATTGTTTTCAGATATTTGGAGAGACTTTTTTAGGAAAATAGGCATGGTAGAACCCTCTCCTCAAGAGGTGATATTTCTGGGGACTTGAAAACTTGGAGAATATTTGTTTTCGAGAGTATGACCAGTTTTTTTGTTTTTTGTTTTGAGTTGGTGACCAAGTAACGGGCCATTTGCGGAGTATGACAAGTCACAGAGACTCTCTAATATACTCTTAGAGAATCACTAGAAATATCTATATTTCTAGAGAATCTCCGGGAGTCACTCAAATAAAAAATCTATGAAAGTTTATATAAATCTCAATTGACTACCTCCCTGTTAATATTTATAGGATTCTGTACTAATCCGTACATTCCTTATTTAGATTGAAAATTACATCGACCTAATCTGATGAAACAACTAATTTGGTACGGGGGTGATTCGCTTTGCAGCTCCGGTCAAATGTATAGGAAACTTTTATACCTTTAGGTATTTTATGATTTGATGACTAAAATTTGGATTTACCTACCTAGATTCGCAAATACACAAACTACATCATGCACAAAATTATTTTGTAATAATATGGTTTAAATTTAAAATAATATAAGCATTTAATTTATGAAACGTAGCACTGTCTCATGGATAGAAATAAAATCACTATTTTTCAAAATTTAAGTAACATTTGCTCAAAATATAAAATCTAACTCTAATTTGATCCCACATATCTTAATCATCCATTGTACTCGCATGAGCTATGATCTGGTTGATAGTATCATCAATGAACTGTAAATTCTTAAAGTTTTGCTTGTAGACTTTGGATTTTGTATATTGATTTGATGGATGCTCTTTTTTATGATTGTAAGCTCCAACTGTGAACTTCCGTACACTGATTACTTTGTCAAAACATCAACTTACTTTCGATCTTCACTATAAGCTCCAGAACTCAAGTAGAACCCAGCGTTACGTAGGTTCTGATCCTTGCCACCATCAAGTGTCATTGCTAAGCATACTTTCACGGGAAACTGATACCTTATAATTGGCAATATACTGTCCAACATCATCGGCATTCGCTGTATTATTGCTATCTTACCAGCACCAGCACCGGTCTGGACTTATGCTTTAATTTCATGTTTTCCTAATTATGTTATAACTAACCGTGTACCTTCAACGATGCTTTCTCCGTTGTTGATTTGCTTGAGAAGAACAATTTTTATTCCAACGTGCATGCATCCAGTAACAAATGGACCATTAGTTCAATTAACTTCAAACTACATCCCAGATTTATCTGTAAAGGGGTATTGAGCAAACAATATTCAGTTTCCATACGTAGTTATAAACTCCTAAAGAATTTTCAAAACAACCAACAAATACGAAATGGATTATATCAACCAAATAATAAATTAAGTCTAAATTTATTTTGCAGCCAAGACTACTACGAAAAAACACTTAATCTAGTCGCACTATCTAGATAGTTGTAGAAAAAAATTAAAAGAAAACCAAACAAATAATGGATCATCTAAAGTGGTTGATCCCAAAAAAATACCTAGACCTAAAAACTAATCTTCTATGCTCCTAAACCTAAAAAAAAGTAAATTATTTGAATCTCCACTTCTTTTTAGATAATATCCACTTCTTAGATAAATGCGTTGATCATGTCTGTCCAACTTCGGTTCCTGGGGGGTGCGTTGAGTAAGCCATTCTAGTTCTCTGGTAGCACCTCTCTTACCTCCCTTATCTGGATAAGTCCCGGACTCCAGTTTATCGAGTGCTTTCCTACATACCTTTAGCACTTTAAAATTGTCTGTCTGGTTTTCTATATTATACTCTGATATGGATACTTCTAACACAAAAGTCTCATTCATGATCCTATCAAATACTCTCACAGCCTTACCTGGTTCATTCACCTGTGTAAGAAGCGAGCAGATTAATGACATCAGCCCAATCAAATAAGAAAATAATAAATCGTCAAACCCACGAGGAGAATTATATGCACCTTTTCACATTGCACTTTGTATTCAACGTGTTCTTCGGAAGTGTACTTCAGCATTATGCCCTATGATACTAAACGTTACATTCTCTGACCCATCGGTCACTTTTAGCTGAAGAATGTACCTAAATAGAATTTTTCAATAAAAATTGTCACCTTAATCTCATTACGCATTCTGTACAGAGGTATATACTACATTGTTCGTACCATGGTATAGCTTCCCGAAAATCAGGACCACACTTGTTGCAAGAATCATGGCTATCAATTCGCTTGTAGCATTTACTGCAAGAGATCTAGTACCAATCTTTACCATCTGCCATTCCAACAACAGTTGCCTCACAATAGCATGTCTTATCCTAGAGATACAAAAAGACATTGTGGATTATATTCTTAAACAATAAGAAATCATTATAAACTATCCTAACTAGATAAAATAGAACTGACCACTGAATACCAAAACACAACCATGGTGATGGTTTTCCAAAAGGATACACAACGTTTTGAGTTGGGTACACATACCTTATTACACTTTTACTGCATCATATCAGTTAAATCGAACAGTGTTACCATGATTTCGTTTGGATTGTCCTCCTTCAATTCTACCTTACCGAGCTCCACATGATCTGAAGTAAGCCTGAAAAATGAATGATAAGCGTATAAAATTCACATAGATTTACTGGATTAGATGTAACGTTACATGTATTAATTTTCCTAACAACACATTTGGCTTACTTTGTCTTGAAATCACACACTTGTTGAACATCAAGATCCACGAATACTCTGGATGCAGGTGTAGTACAGAGGCTAATAACACATGTAATGTTACAATACATCAATGTCAGTAACTGCATACGGCATGGAATCAACTTCCATAAATAAAAGCATCAGTTTAAAAAAAAATCTTACCCAAATGATCCTTCACAATGTACCAGTGACAATCATCACCATAGGTACATTCCCACGACCCTCCAACAACCCATCCTTGATAGCATGGACCAAATCCCCCCATAGGGTTACTTTCATTGTAGTTCCCCTAAAAACAAACAAAATTCCATCAGGATAATCCACTCAACAAATATTATTGAATCTAAAACCCATAAGATACCATGTAGTTTACCTTTCATTCTCAATTATAATCTCCCTCATAAGCACATCACTTGATTTGTCGAATTCTTCAACTGATTTCATCACAACATTCGACATAGAATTTATCCTTCCAATCATAGCTGGAGGAATTATATAAGGAGAGGTTAATGTTAGCTACGATGTTTTTTGCAAAAAATAAAAATAGTATATCTTATATTTTCGACTGTTCACCTGTATAATATGTAGCATCATTTTTTCTGGTACCAACATTCTCGAGAGCAAGAAAACTAAATATCTCCTGGAGAAATGTTGGGAGGCCAACTTTCAGATGTTTCACCTTGGTAAACTTGTTCAGCCACATTACATGTTCAAATGACACAATTCTGTAACCGGATGATGGCTTGGCAATGCTAAACCTTTGAATGGAATACACATTTTCCTCCTTGAATATCCATTCAAACAACTTTATGTAATATTTGCCTACCCTAGCATGCATATGAGTACCCAATAAATAATTAATTCCTATACTTGATCGACCCATAAAAGAAAAAAAAACTTTTACCGAGAATGTGCGTCAGAAGTCGACTAAACCACCTCTTGGTCAATGAGATGCAAGTCAAGACTCCATAATTAACCTGTTTTTTTTTGTTTTCAAATCTCCATTTTTTCATAACTAAAGCCCGCACGACTTTCTGATGTGTCTGATTCCTAACCAGGCGCTTGAAGGGGGTATAAACTGTCCCCGGAGGCTTCTTGCCTACATATACACACACCAGACATTAAATTTTTGCATTTGCTTGTTACAAATAAAAATTGCGTAAAAAAAAACAACAACCTAGAAACCTTATTGATGCATATCCAAACTGTGACACTTGAATGGGTTTACATACCATGGAAATCAACTGCCACTGCTCCCTCTTCGATGTGATTTTCTTCAAAAGTCATAGTCAATATCTCCAGTTCGCTACCTCTTTTTTCACAGGAACTGAAAGTACGTGGGTTTGTGTAGGGCTGAAGAATGATTTGTATCTTTTATATAGATGTTGGAAACTTAGCTCTAAAGAAAACCTTTACAACTGCTATGGAATTAATTCATGTTATATGTCAATATAAATAACTATAACACATAAACATGGTTTTAATAAATGTGACTTGAATTATGGTTAAAAACTTTACCATATTAACCATTGGCTTTGTTTATATTAGTAAATTAACTATATTAATGGAACCCGTAAGATTGTGTTCAGGTAAATAATTAGATTTTTTCAGATACTCTAAACATAAATATTAATTTAAAATATCAACTAATATAGTAATTTTTAGATGTTCATCATTAATATTAAAAATTAATATAGTCATTTCTAGATTTTTTTTCCTTATAAAAGATTCAACAAATACAAATATTATTATTTTATTCCATAAATATGTTGAATTAATTTTTTTATATTAATCATAAATGCCAAAATTAATATAGTAGTTTTCTTTACCATTTCCAGAATTTTTTTACCTTACAAAAGATTCTACGAATTTAAAACTTATTATTTTATTCCATAAATACGTTGAGTTGATTTTTTTATTTCAGTCATAAATGTACGAAATTAATATAGTATTTTTTATTTATTTTCTGGATTATATAATAACTATATGAAATTATAAAAGATTCATAAAGATTAATATAGTAATCTTTTTGTCATTTCTATTTTTTTTTCTTTTTTTCCCTACAAAATATTTAAAAAATATAAATCTCATTAATTATCCATAAATACGTTTATTGATTATTTTTTTATTCATAAATGTAATAATTAATAAAGTGTTTTTTTATTTTCTGGTTTTTCTATAATAAATACATGAAATTATAAAATATTCAAAAAATATAAATTATTTTATTTTATTCCATAAATATGTTGAATTGATTTTTTTTTTAAATTTTAAGCATAAATGTCCGAAATTAATATAGCAATTTTTCTAAATAATGAGGGTCGTCAGTCGCGTGTGTCCCAATAATCCGCACATTGTCAGATCAATGCACCATATCTCACGAAATTTCATCCGACGAATACGAATGGTTTCTCAATTAGCCAATAAGAGCGTGAGGTTACGCTCACCAACCAATAGGAGTAGGGGTGGGACTTGGGTTGGTTGGGCGGGCTAGAAGGCTTGGCCGAGGCAGACCCGAGCTAGGAATTCTATGCCCAGATTGCCCATCGAACCCATGGAACCCATTGAGGTGTTGCCCAAGTCCGCCCAAGTTATGTTCCTCGGGTTGGCCCAAGTTCCACTAGACATACAAGTTTGTTAATGTGATAATAATAAATTTAGTAATAATAATATTTAATTGCTCCATTTATTTTAAATTTCCAAATAACTGATGATATTTACAATAATATAAACTCTTTTCATATCGAATGATTAATGAGATAGATATACTTAATATTTTCATTAATAGATTTGAAGATAATATCTAAAATTTCTCCAAATAGATGATAATATTAATTATAAAAAATGTCTTATATATAGTTCTTCGGGTTGGGCGGGTTGTTTGGGTTAGAAATATTTGTGCCCATGCTTGCCCAAATTTAACTCGGGTTCATAAAATTTAGGCCCAAAATTTTGAAATACGTTGCCCATGTCCGCCCAACGTTCGGGTTGGGCATAGGTTGGGTGGGTTGACCCAACCCAAGTCCCACCCCTAAATAGGAGAGAGGGTAAGCTCCACCAATTTATTATGGAGTGAGGGATGATATTGAGTTTTTAGGTTGTTGATTTGCTAAGAGCTTCTCCAATGGTAAATGTGGATCTTTCATATGTGGCATCACTTTTAAAATATATCCTCTAGGTATAAATTCCTAAATATTATGAGAAAATAATTTTTATCTCCAACCCATAAAATGTTGTATTATTCTTTTACTTAATTGTAGGCATATGATTGGTTAAAATTATTGACTTTTTTGTTTTTCATGATTTTTATTAACAAAAATGTGACTAGGATGGGAAGACATCCTCTAAGTGACTAAAACTAGAGGATGTCTAGCTGTTTTTCTGCCACATCATCATCACATCAATGGGTTGGAGACTATTTTTTATAAAAATTGTTGTGTATCCTATATGGATAAAGATTTTTTTCTTCACACACATTCCATTGGAGAAGCTCTAATTAGGTATCAAAGTAACTACCATCCCTTGCAAAATCACAAGGCGGTCCAATGTCAGCCATCCGTTCACTGAGTTCACTCCGTTGATAGCAACTAGGAAAATAAGATGCATCCAAGGAATTTATAAGGCCATGCAATTGCTGTGCCATGTGACCAGCTGGCAGCTAAAGGACAAGTTGAGATGATTTGAAGCCAATCAGTTACATTCAATTGGAATGGCTAACGCCTTGAAGAGACGGACAATGATAGCTGCATCGCAGGAATTTCCATGCAAGCCATCACTAAGCTGTGTTTGAGGGGAACTAGACACATTATAGTCTATAGAATACAGATAACCACTTCTAACATTGGACACATTTATAAAGGACAACCAAAAACAAAGGAAAAAATTCCAATAACTAAAGTTAATAGATTGAACAAGATAAGACTTTTCTTACATCAACGTATAACAACTCAAAATGCTTCTCTCGCAATACTAGCCTCGTTTCTTCAGATTTTGTTGAATGCAACGATATCACAACTCTGAATGTACTCATTGGCAGGTTCACTGGTGAGATGATCCCCAATAAGGGAATCAATGGATACCAGGTCATCCACAATTGTCATCATAATTTGCAACTTCTTGATACCATATCCAACTGCGACAAGCTTGGCTGTGATAGGAACAACACAGAAATAAAAGCATGTTAGGAGGAAGGTAAGATATGTTTGCATGCTCGGGTACTTGAAAGAGGGTATTTACCCATTCCCCATGTGAGGCCTTCCATCTGAACACTCCTAACGGTTTCCTCAAGCTTGGCCATATTTGTCTCGTCATCCCATGGCTTTACATCCAACAAAATTGAAGACTTTCCAGCTGACAAAAAAGTTAGAAAGACACGGTTAGATTTGGTTTAACAAAGTAAAGGAAGCAGAATAAGCTCAAATGTCCATTACACAGAACTAATAGCCCTAGTTTTTAAAAGCGCCAATTATAGAGAGATACTCACACTCTTTCTTTTTGCCAGAAGCCTTGATAGCTGCTGCACGTTCTTCAGCAGCCTTCTTTTCCTCCTCTGTCTCCTCTCCAAAAAGATCAACATCATAATCATCATCATCAGCTGGCTGCAAGTCAAAAAATTAGAATTACAAAGACTCCAATGAACAATCAATAGCTTCTCTATATAAAAAATTAAAACACTTTAGGTTCTCTATTACGTGGTATCATGAAAAATTAAGCTTGATATGCTACAAATTGCTAAAATTAAGACGAGCAATAAGGTTAACACGAATTGTCACAATTTATCAACAAAGTAGAACACAATTCAAAAAAAAAGAAAGACCTTTGCATCAGTCACAGAGGGGGTTGCAACAGACTCTTCTGTGACAGGAGCAAATCCTTCAACTGAGACACCGCTGCCTTCAGCAGCAACTCCACTACACCCACGTATTATCAGAAAAAAAAAAATCAGTAACCAAACAAACGAAGATACAGAAGAAAAATTTATACAACTTCAAAAGTAGATTACCTGATCCTTAAAAAAGCTTCAATGTGGTGAACCACCTAGACACATTAATGTATTCTGATGATGGAGCTCCCTTGAGTGCTGCATGCACAGTGATATCATCCTTGAGTGCTGCATGCACAGTGATATCATCCTTGGATGCTTGGTATCTATGACATCAAACATGCACAGGTATTGCGACTCCAACTCACAAATAAGAACAACTTGGAATGAAACACAGAAAGATAGGAAAGACATACTACAAACTCACCCACTGATGTAACTTCTTGTCTTGTGATGGTTATCAAACTTCTCAAGGCCAGCCTTGGAGCTCAAATTATAGAAAGTAACTACCATTACTATGACACTACAACAAATATGTGCAAAGAAAGATGTAAGTTGATGAAATAAAATCAAAATGAAAACAATAGAAGAGTAACAAAAAAAAAGGAAAATTTTGGGGTTTATTCCTCTCAGACAAATGCCTCAGTTAACATCAGGGTTAAAATGGATATATCAGTCTCGTCATCTATATTGACATCATTGAGAAAGCAAAAAACAAGTGAAAAATAGTAAGAAAGCAAAAATCAAGCAGATATCAGTCTCATATATTTTCGTAAACGAAGTTAAAGATCCAACTTCACGACAATACCTGGTATATGCAAACGCAAATATCCAAATTCTATTAAATTTCTAA
Organism: Papaver bracteatum; assembly: GCA_023529315.1. Classification (NCBI taxonomy): domain Eukaryota; kingdom Viridiplantae; phylum Streptophyta; class Magnoliopsida; order Ranunculales; family Papaveraceae; genus Papaver; species Papaver bracteatum. The sequence continues at coordinate 4,380,395 of JAJJWX010003419.1, forward strand.
CTCAAAGTAAGTTTGTGATGATATATCAGCACAACCAACCTTTCAAAAACGATAAAATGATCATATTTTTCGTTAAGAAATTCTATGTTACATAACATATTAGTATTTTTCCAGGGTACTCCGCGGTTTCTGTGGCCAACTTAGCCCAATCAAGTTGAGAAAAGAACAGTTCAACACTGCATCAATTGGTACTCATCATAAACCCGCTAACGATAAGCATAATAGTTAGCTTTAAACACCTATATGACAACAAACCACAATTTTCATATTTATTAGGAACCTAAGTAACACTTAATCAGAAAGATCAACTGCGACAGAACCCTAACCCTGCATTATTCAATCAACATATCAGATCAAGTCATTTACTTATTCATTTTCAATTATTCTTACTCTAAGCACTGCAAATTGCAAAAAAACAAAAAAAACAAACAAGAACTGAATCCACGATGTGAGAACAGACTGAGGAGTACAATTGAGAGTACGGGTAGAAGAAAGGCGTTACCTTTAATGAGAATAGCAACAGATCCAATGATGATACGAGGGAGAGAAAGAAAGTGGGAAATCTAGGGTTTATTGAAATAAGCCCAATCGTATGTGTCTATATTAGAGCGACCACTATGGTATAGTTATCCATTCCCTATCCCTCAAATAAAGGGAAGAGATGGCACACGAAAGACAATCGTACTATGGTGCGTGCTATAGTGCGTTGTTATCCCTTCCCTACACTATACGCGGACTGTTATCCCCTCCCTACACTATACGCGTATTTAGTCCGTATATGAATAGTGCCAAACGGGTACTGAGTATGCGTATTTGTCAACTCGTTGACTTGACTCAATACGCGTACTTAGTACCCGTTTGATAGGTTTAAGTTCACAGAACCGCTTTGATCGCCATTTTTCTTTTCTTCCTCTTCTTCTCTATTTTTCTCCTCCTCTTCCCTATCGATTTGAAGACCTTTAAAATACGATTTTGGAGCTAAAAATCATTGGGTTTGTTCATTAGTATCCGGTGTAGCGTTTTCCTTTATCAATTTCTTGTTTCATCAACATAATCATCCAAGGTGAGTTATTTAAAATTTAAGGTTTTATTTATTTTTTTAATTTGATTTTAATCGAATTTGAGATGTTGGGTTGTTTTGATGCTTCATTGAATGTTGTCTCATAGTTGTGGACATTGTTGATTGATTGAATGATTTTTTGTTGATTTTTTGAAATAGGGTGTTGTGTATGAATGAATTTTGATATGTATAAGATAGTGTAGTTGATGATTTGGGATTGTAGAATGATTAAGAGCATATGTATTATGTATATGACACATTGGTGGAAAATTGATGATTGTTTTGGTATTGAAGAATGATTAAATGTATATGGATATGGTATTATGTTTGATGATTTTTGATTTTGGTAGACAATGTGGCTAATATGTAGACAATGTGTCTAATATGTACAATACATGATTTATGATCGTTGTTTGAATATGTAAAATACATGATTTATGATTGTTTTGTGATGATTTTTGTGTATATGTGTGTCGTAGATGAACAATGCTGATTTTCGACGAATTATGGAAGAGAGATTGCCCGTTTCTTCAACGGAACATAGTGATCATAAATTGAAAATTCTTGATACGTCTAATGTTAGGATGACTTCGTTGACACATCGTAGTACCATAAGTACAATTCATAAAGTGTATACCTCAATTTCTAAGTTACCTAATGCTAAAGTGATTGTAGATAACTGTGGGTTCGGTTCAGTTTTTCAAGTACAATATCCAAAACTACCAGACAACTGCCTTACTACCGGAATATTTGAAAGGTGGTGGCATACCACCAATACATTTCACTTCCCTAGTTTTGAAATAGGGTTTACCCCATTAGTCTTCACTCAAATTACCGGAATTCCAATCGGTCGAGGAGATCCCATATCATTGGAGTCAATTAGTATGGAGCAAATACATGAAATTGCTCCCCAGACCATAGATTGTTTGCTCCCATATGTTGAGGCGAGACCTACTACTAGAAGAAAAAAAGGCGCGAACCACGTTATCGTTACTGGAGTAAAAGAAGTAATTAGAGATGAAGAAATAGTCCCCTTGAGACGGAAACTTGTGGATAGATGCAACGGGATCAAGAATATTATAATTAAATCGTTTCTTGAACATAGATTCGGGCTGGAGAACGATGTAATAATGCAGGAGCATATGGCAAGATGGTTTTTGATTTGGGTTATTGTCAATGTCTTTTTACCAAACAAAAACAGTGTTGTTGAGGTTAAATGGCTTCGTATAATAAGGGATTTAAGTGTGCTGAGGCATTATGATTGGGGTTCGGCGGTGTATGCATATGTGTTAAGGGGTATGAGTACGGAGTCACGAGCAACGCTCTGAATTGCGATTCTTCTCGTTTCCTTTGATGGTAAAAATCTCTACCCTCTCGTAATCTTACTTTCCTTTTTATTTAATTTTGTTACCACTATATATTTATATTTGTTAATAACAACGTTTAATTTTGCAGCCATGGTTTTAGGCTTATTTCCGATGTCTATTTCCCTATACAAAGGCTGAAAGTGAAAATATGGATTCGTGGCCAGCTGGTAGGTTATATGATGGATCCCAACGAGAGACGAAAAAAAGGCGGTCAGAGAGATTCAGGTACCCATTCTATGACTATTGTTCGTAACCAAATTGATAACTTGGCATTCGATTCAATATACTGGTCGCCATGGGAGGAGAGTGAATGGAGAAGTAAACCAGAGGTGGAAGAGACTAAACGAATCTCAGTAACACGTAGAGTTTTTTACGATCCATTTGGTCACAGCGTCCTGTACCTGGGAAAACGATGTCTCAAACAAGTTCTTGGATTGACCGTAATACCGTGCAACCCTCCTGATTCAATAGTAGACATCAACAATGCATATTTGTACACGGACCAGAATCTTAATAGCCTGCATTTTGATGAAGTATCCGATCGACAGTATAAGTTATGGTGGAAGAAGAGGTCAATAGGGAAGTATAGGGGTGTAATTGTACATGAAGCAAACCGGGATTTGTATGGCACCCAAGATAACGATGCGTATGTACGCCGACCAGCCCCGCAGCACCAAAGCACATACACACAAGAGTTGGTGCCCGTCGACCGTCATCTCTTCCCATATCCACCAAGACAAACGACGAATAAGATATGTGGACCCGACTTTCAGGCGTTTGAGGTACCGGTTGGAATGGAGTATTTGGGAATGTTTCCTAAATCCAACTATGATGTCATCTTGGGTACACCTGTGAGTATAATATAACCCTTAATTCCAATATATTTGACTTGTGAAAAATATTCATACTCACGTCCTTCCTTGTTGTTTACAGGAGATGTGGCGCGATGCTTATGTGGATATGGAACAAAGATACAAGGCTTCAAATCAACAATATTACGACTACACAGCGGAGCTGCAACACCAAATCAAATACGGTCAAGCACCCCGTGTGAGATTTGTGAAACCGTATGAAGCCCCATATACATGTGAGTCATCTAGCCAAGGACAGTCTTTGGAATCGGTCCCGTCTACCAGTTATTTTGTTCCAAATAGTCAAGAAGAACCTTACTTAGGTCAAAATCCTTCTGAGCCATTCAACCAAAGTACAATGACGTATCAACATCAGGGTAGTGGAAATTTTCCATGGTTTGATGTGTAAAAAGGGCTAGTATTTAAATTTCTTAACATAATTGTTTTATTTTACAATATAATGGCTACTTAAGACTTTCCTAACTTTTTTCCACATTTTTCAATGATGATTTTACTGTATAACGTCATTATTTCACAACATAACGGCTAATTTTACTGTATAACGACCTTTTTTTTAATTCAAATTCCTCTCATCATATCTCTATAAATATAAAATTACTTTGCAATATAAAACCTATCCCAACAAACAATCATACCTCTGTTTTATAAAAATGGTAAGATTCAGCACAGAAGAAGATATTGCTCTTACACAAGCATGGATTGAAGCAAAAAACAATAATCTTAACGAAGTTCAGGCTTCATGTAACAAATTATGGAAGAATGTTTTTGAATTGTTTGATAAAATTTCTGGAAATCCAAACTCCAGAGACAAGGGAGGTCTGAGAGCTAGGTGGATCAAGATGAACAAGGGGATCATAACTTTTGTCACTATTCAGGCCGATGTTAACATACGCAATCTTGGAATGGCATATGAACAAATGGTAAGAATGTTTTACATATTTCTTTCACTTTTAAGTAAATAAATATACTTAATCTAATTTTGATTTATAAATTTTAGATAACTGCTGCTCGTTTAGGCTATCTTAACCAGACGGGCGACAACTTTCCTCATGATGAATGTTATCAGCTATTAAGAGCGGTTTACGATACCTACAATCCTGACGAAATGTAGCTATATTGCAAGATGGTTTTAGCATCAGATGTTAATCAAGTCTTCGGAACAACAATCCTGAAGATTGATTTAATTTGAATGTTCTATCTTTATATTTATGTAATTTTCGGCTTTTCTATTAGGTTTCAGCATCAGATGTTAATCAAGTCTTCGGAACAACAATCCTGAAGATTGATTGAATTTGAATGTTCTATCTTTATATTTATGTAATTTTCGGTTTTTGAATTGCAACTTTAAGCATAAGATGTTAATCAAGTCTTCGGAACAACAATCCTGAAGAATGATTGTGTTTGAATGTTCTATCTTATATTTATGTAATTTTCGGTTTTTGCAACTTTAAGCATCAGATGTTAATCAAGTCTTCGGAACAACAATCCTGTGTGTGTTTCAGCATCATAAATAGAGTCATTTGTATTTAAAATCCTTGTTTGTTGTTTGAAGATGGTTAACACAATTTATAATATCCGTAAAAAATAGCCGTTACAAAGTACAGGTTAAAAACTAGCTGTTGCGATATAGTCGTTCGAAAATAGTCGTTATAAAAGTACATTACAATTATTGAATAAAAGCGCAGGTTACTAGTTTTACTAATACCGGTTGCGGAACAACACATGCACCAAGCCTTTAAACCTCTGGAGGACCGCCGGCATTCATTTCCGGATTGTCATAATCCCTGTTACCCAGGTTAGCTTTAAAGATTAAGTAGCACTCAAAGCATGTAAATTCAGTACGAGTATCTAGTTGGTACACAAATTTGCCCATTTCCTCCTACACAAAAAAAAAAAGCAAAACAAAAGGCAATAGGTTAGTGTGTAGAAGCACACAACATTTTAAATATCATAACAATTAACGATGACGTACCGTTATCGCAACTGTCATGTGATGTGGGGTGTAACCATGAATCCTTTTTTTAATCGCAACGTACTTGCGAACCATTATATCAATTCGAGAAATCCGTTGTTGAACTTGTCGTCTTGTTCGGTTATTAACGTTTCCGAACGCTTGTACAAAGCCGTCGAACACCAACGTGCATTGTTTATACGCGGAGAGGTATTGAGTATCTTCAATAGGAAGATTACAAACATTTACAAACGCTGTGGTGATTGCAACATCTTCTTCTACGGTATACCCAACCATTACCATGTTATCTTCCAAAATCAGGGAAATTTTATATACTGAGGATATGTTTAAAATTTTGGATTGTTTAGGTTGAGAAAGATTTTGACAACTTATAATAGGCAGTTAAAGTAGTCATTGGAATTTAGCCATTAGGATTTACCCGTTACGAAAGATCCGTTGGAATAACTTAATTTTATTCAAATTATCATAATTAGAAATACATAAATAATTGTTACCGACATAAAATTAACTACACTACCGGAAAAGAAAAACAACGTTACTTAAAATAAAATACAATTAAACTAATCTATTACAAATTGAACGAATTACAAGAAATAAAATACGACATTACTTAAAACGAATAAACACTTAAGCTAAGCTATTAAAAATGGAACTGATTATCTTGTTGGCTCTACATCTGCCTGGCCAGTATGGCATTCTGTTGATATTCAAAGTACTTTTTTGCCTTTGGAGTCATCATCTCGAGATCCAATTGCATTATTTCCCTTTCTTCTTTCATTTGAGCTGCCTGAATTTGTTGTTGAGTTGTCTCTAACAACCTTTCCATAATTTGGTTTTGTTGTAGCTGACGAGGTGGGATAATCGATCGGGATTCTTTTAGATAATCAACAAGTTTCGCCGCCGCGTCACTCATCCGAGAGTCTTGCGAGGATGGTGTGTCGGGTTTATTTTTCGCAACCCGCTTTTTAGGAATTTGCGCTTGTTTCCTCCTCCGGAAATGCGTTTATCTCCTGTAAATCCACCAGGTGAGGTTCCAGGTATAGTCATTGGGCTCGTAGTAGGGGTAGATCCTGATGCAAAAGGGATACCGCTAGGGATATTATTTTGAAATGGATTTTCGACGAACTGGCTTGAGGGTGGATTTTGGGAACTATGGGGTGGGGAATTAAACATATTAGAGAAATTTGCATTCATTTGAGATGGAGGATTAAAATCTTGTTCCATATCTTTAGTTACACCGACTGGTACAATTGGAACATCTTTAAGCATATCATACTCAACATCTCGTTCAAAAGATTTTCTATATATATCAACATATAAGCTTTTCGCAATTATGATCTACATCAATGTAAAGATACCGTAATTAATATATTAGTAAATTATAATGTTTACAAACAACATATACAGAAACTATAATAAAAATATTTAAATAACACACCCGATTAATTGAGTCAATGCCCGGATTAGCGACTGTAGCTCTTGCAACACAACCGAAAAAGTTATCCACTTCACTCTTGATTTTGCTAAACCGATTACGAACGTTTTTCAAAGTACGGCCGTATCGATTTCCACCACAAGCTTCGACAAATTTATTAAAAATCACCTCCCAAAACAGTTCCTTGTCTTCATAACTACTATAACCAACAGCAAGGTACTGAGTAATAAGGTGATGATTTTCCAAAACACTAAATCTCGTTCTTTGTTTCCTTTTTTGGCTTTGAGTCTCATCCATTGATAAGAATTTTTTTTTATAAATATTACTTAAACAAATATAAAATTGGAATGATTTTAGTGAAGAAATCAATTGATGTAGGAAGAAGAAATTGATTTGGTGTAGTTTGAGTAGATAATTAGATTGGTATTTATAGGGGATTTTGAAAAAATGGTCGTTGGGATCCGACGGCGTACAAAATAGAGCTGTTATTAGTGATGGATGGTTAGGATCGGGTATGAGAGATGTGTCAACGAAAAAGGTCAAACAAATATTATTTGCCGAAACGGGAACTGATTACGTGTACAAAAAGCTACGCGTACTCAATACGTGTATCAACAGATTTACGCGTACTCAGTACCCGTAAAGTGAAAAAGCATACGGGTACTAAGTACCCGTGTGATTTCCCTTCCCTACAATGCTAAACAGATCTGTTCACCCATGTAGGGATGGTGGTGTGTATCCCTACTCGTGTAGGGATATGGGAGACCATAATGGTTGCATTTTTAGGATTTTGAGGGAAATGGAGGGATAGGGAAGGGAAATCCCCTCCCATAGTGCTAGATCTTATGGAACCTGTTTTAGGGTATGTAAAAAAATTTCGGGACATACAGAATAAAGATAAAAATGGGTTGGAAATAGTAAATCCAATAGCCCCTTAACCATTTTTTTTATACGAAAAAGAAATTTTATTTCTTAGGGTGGTGAAAAATTGTTGTCTTTTGCCAGAAGACTACATATTTCAGCATTCAAATTGTTATAAACTTCTATGCCTATGCCAGTGTTTCTAACTGACTTTTCCATTGCATTTGCGACTTGATTTTCATCGCGCTTAACAAAAGAAAAATTACAATAACTAAAATTTTGAGATAAGTGTTTGATCTCTTTGAGTAGATTCATGTTTTCCCAATTTATTAAAAGACAGCTACTATTAATATACTGTATAACCATCTTTGCATCAACTTCAATATGGATTCGTTTATACTGTTTCTCCTTTGCCCATACCAGCGCCTCTCTAACTGCCATGCACTCTCCCTCCTCTGGATTTAGGACTCCATTTGTGTAGCTTCCTCTGATCCCTCCGCATTCACCTGTGGAGTCAGTATTATTAGTACAGTGCCCTGATTATTTAAAATGTGATTAAAAGAAACATCCACATTAATTTTATATATGCCCTGAGCTGGAGGTAACCAATTAGAAATATACACATCTGTGACAGAATTATGAAGTGTATCATGCATATGAGAAATTAAATGGAAATTGATTTTATGCATTGAGTTATAAGGGTTAAGAGTAACTCCTCTTTAAGACAAAATCACATCTATCTTTCCATAGAATCCATGAGCCAATCATAAGAGTGAATAGCCATTTCTCATCTGTGTTGCTTGTTTTTGTGTTTGGTGAAAACCAACTAGAAGTCCATTCTGTAACATCTTCATAATTTTTGCGAACTGCATTAATGTTAATATTAACTCCATGCCAAACACTCTTGCATGCCTACATTCAAAAAGTAAATGCTCCATAGTTTCACTTCCTCGACCACAACTTCCACAGTGTGTCTCCATCTCATTGTTATAAGTGGAAAGTCTGACTCTTGTCGAATTTATTCCCCTGAGACTCTTCCATATGAACAATTTAATTCTATGAGCAACTGGTGTCTTCCATAGAGATTTCCAGATAGAATCATCAATGTTCCTTCCATGAACTTTTACTTGACTGCTACATTCGGTTAACATCTTGTATGTGCTTTTTACATAGAACTTGCCATCTTTATCCGGCATCCACACCATCATAGAACTTGTCATCTTTTTACAGTAAGTTAACATCTTATATGTGCTTTTTCTATGAGCAATTATTAGCTTCTATTTTGGTATGAAGAATATCACCATTCTTGAAATACTTACTGCTGAGAGTTTGTACCATAAGATTATTAGATTTAGTGCATATTTTCCATGCTAACTTTGTTAAGAGATCAAGGTTCAGTTTCTCCAAATCTCTCATAGCAATACCCCCAAATTCCTTTGGTTTACAAACACCAGACCAAGCCACATGATTAGAGCCTCTATTAGAGTGATGTCCCCCACAAAAATTTTCTCTCCAAAGTAGTTAACTTGGCGATGACATTGTTTGGAAGCTTGAAAGTGCCCATCTGATAAGAGGGAACTGAATATGTTTGATCATAGTAACTCTCCCAGCTTGAGAAAGATTAAGAGCATTGTAAGTAGATAATCTGTGCTCAACATTCTCTTGTATTGACTTGAATGCTTCTTGTTTAGAATGCCCAAGTATAAGAGGTGAACCCAAATATCTTTCTTTAGAACTCATTACCTTAATTCCAAGAATTTGAGTGAGACATTGTGTTGTTTCTAGTTTTGTATTTTTGCTGAAATGAACTGAGGATTTATCAAAATTTATAACTTGTCCAGATTGAGCACTGAAATTGTTGAGAAGATCCAGAATATTGTTAACTGCATCAAGATTGGCTTAAGTGAAAATTAAGCAATCATCTGCAAATAGTAGATGATTTATGGCTGGAGAATTACCTGCCACTTTAATACCCTTAATTAATTTATCTTGATGTGTTGCATTGAGATGCCTTGAGAGGAATTCAATTGCAAGAATAAACAAGAAATGATACAAAGGATCACCTTGTCTTATCCCTCTTGTGGGATGATATTCTTCACAAGGTGAGCCATTGAGAATAACTGCTAGAGTTGTTGTGCTAATACATTGATGAACAAGTTGACTAAAAACTTCCTTGAAACCAAAGTAATTCATCACTTTGATTATAAATGTTCATTCAAGCCTATCAAAGAATTTAGACATATCTAACTTGAGAGCCAACCAACCAATCTGACCTTTCTTTTTCTTCATGGAATGGATAATCTCTTGAGAAATGATAGTATTATCACTAATGAGCCTGCCTGAAACATATGATGCCTGATATGGAGATATGATTTTCTCCATTAGAGGCTTCATCCTATTGATAATAATTTTGGAAATAATTTTATAGGATGTATTGCATAATCCAATTTGGTCTGAAATCAGCTGCACAAATTGATTTTTTCTTCTTGGGAATAAGAGAAATGTAGGTGTTGCTTAAACATGAATTTGGTTTCAAAGAATTTTTTGACTATAAGACACACATCTTCTCCTGCAGTGCTCCACTGAATTTTATAGAAACCTGCTTGAAACCCTTTTGGACCAGGTGCACTCCAGTTCTCCATACTTTTTAATGTAGAAAAAATGTCTTCATCAGTAGGAATTCTGGTGAGCAAGAGATTGTCTTCCTCAGAGATGCAAGTAGGAAGAATTAAGAAAGAACCTTCATCAAGAGTGGTACTATAAGAAGTACTTATGCTCTTGAAATGGGAAGTAAGATGATATGCAATATCCTCTCTTGTTTGAAGAAAAACTCCACTGTGATCTTGTAATGAATCAATGTTGTTTCTAGCCTTTTTCCTATTGCATTTAGAGTGAAAGTATTTAGTGTTGTTATCCTGCTCTTTAATGAAAACATCTCTTGATTTTTGTTGATAGAAATCCATCTGAATTTTATGCCACTTATTAAGATCATTGTTGATGGAGATAACTTGGTCTTGAGTAAGATGAGAAGGAGATTGAGCTTGTAGAGTTTCCAATTGATTTTGAAGATCATCAACCTGCTTGTTCACATTAACAAAATGCTCCTTGTTCAATTTAGATAAATCCTTTCTAACAGCTTTTTGTTTCTTGATAAGTTTGAAACCAAGAGAGACAGAAAATTCACTTTTCCAAGCATTAGCAATGACATTGGAACAAGAATCATCATTAATCCAAGTAAGGAAAATTTTGAAAGGTTTCCAACAATTATTGATATTAATGTCAGAAACCAGCAAAATTGGGCTGTGGTCACTACCTACTTGGTTCAGATGATGAAGTTTGGAATTAGGAAAATTAATGAGCCAATCACTATTCCCTAATGCTATATCAATTCTAGATTGTTTATCCCCTGTACCTAGGTTATTATTGGTCCAAGTTTAGTTTTTTCCTGTGTAACCAAGATCAACTAGACCACTTTCATGAACTAAGTTATTAACCCAACCATCTATAGAGGAAGAAGCACCACCTACAGTGTCAGGAAAATGGAAGTTCAAATCTCCTAAAACAACCAATGGCATTCTACTAGCTTTACTAATATTTAGAATGTAATTCCATTGTTTTTGTTTTTATGATAATTGTTCAGACCATACATACAAGTGACAAGGATTTCAGGTTTACTGAGATCAAGATAAACAATAAAATTGAACATATTGTAATCAGCTCCTATAACATCACAAGCAAACCCATTATTCCATAGAAAAACTAAACCACCAGAGAGACCTACTGGCTCTATGAAAGCCATATCTAGGTATTGAAATTGTTTGAGAAGAGGTTTACATTGGTTTTTACTAATCTTAGTTTCACACAAGAAAACAATGTCTGGGATTTGAGACCTAATAAGATCAGCTAGATGATTCCTAGTAGAGATATTTTAAAAACCTTGGACATTCCAAGAAAGAATTTTCATGTTGAAAGAAACAACAATATAAGATAAGTGAAAAGTAGATATAAGAGGAGGAGTAAAATATTTTGGAGATACCTGCTTCTCCACTGATGCATTGCTTAATTGTGTAGTTTCCTTGATAGTAATTTGTGGAGCAGAAATATCCAACTGTTTTCCATTACCATGATTAGCAGAGGAGGAAATTTGAATATGTGGTTCATTTTGGCGTGTAGAATTTCTCTGACGCTTGCCTAGTCTGCCATTTTCTGTAAGAGTATCTCCACTACTATTTGCTGAAGCATTACCAAAACCAATGAATAAACCATATTTTGGTGGAACAAAAGGAGCTGCCTTTACTACTTTTTTATGACTATGTTGAGGTGCAATATTAGGACAGGTTTGCTTTACAACAAGATCATTTCTTTGAGATTTAGTGTTCCAAAAAAAATGAGGTTTTTGATGAGCTAATTCCAGAAATTTTGTTGCAGCAGCACAAGCCTTGTTTGAGTGTTTTAACACAAAGAAATTTAGGCATATCCTATGTGGTTGCTTTTCATAGTAAAATCTAATCCATTTTGTGTTACTAGCTGAGTTAACTGCCAAAATTCCTCTTCTCAAAGGAGTAAGCAAATTTATTTTTACACAAACTTTCACAGATTTACCTGGAGCAGGGATTGCATCTTTTGGTTCAATAACAAGAACTTCTCCCATGATTCTCCCATATCCTCAACAATCTTGACCTTCATGAGCTCTGGAAGTAGTCCTTTTAGTTTGATCCAAAAATCTTGAGATTTCCAATCAAAGTCTTGATAAATACAGCTTTCCAAATAATGATGAAGGACAGTGAGATACCCATCGATGCTCCATGGTCTAGTTATGAAAACCTTGTTTAGATTTGTCTGGTTCTTAAACTTGAATACCATTGTGTTTGGGTCAAGTTCAATAACTTTTACTTCATCAGGTTGGAGAAAATTCCAAGTAAATTGAATCTTCCTCTCCACTGTCTTGTCACTCATCTTCCCTTCAATTATGATTTTTCCAATGAGGCAGTTATCTCATTGATTTTCTTCTCCATCTTCCCCTTCGGATTCATAGTGGTGAACAATGGCTTCCGATACACTTCCTAGTTCAAGTGTTGCACTCTGGAACTTTTCTGTAAGATCTGTGACTGTTTCAGTAGGAACTTCCGCCATTTTCCCGAAATTGATTGAATTGTAGCTACCTCCAAAACAATGTTGTTGGTTATAAATCTTTTGGGTTTGAAGATTAGGGTTAGGGTAATTGACAAGTATACCATATTTAGACTGCTGGATACTCGACATATAAGATATATTCAAGGAGTGGAAATTGGATGGAACTATGGAAAATTGGCTGATGTTGATTAATTTGCGAGAAGAGGGGAACTGATTTTCAAATTTGAAATGACTTTTACGGTGCGGTGAAAACTGAATGCCACGTATTCTATCTTTTTGAATTTGAAAATAATCAGTAACTGGATCGTCGCTGACTCGGGAATCGTCTTGAAATGTAATCTTGGTAATGGAAACAATGGAGACATCTTTAGCTTCAACGAACTTATCATCAATCTCAACAAACGCTAAAACTATCAGAAACACAGAGATAAACGTCTATGTGATAAATGTCATATGGGCAAACGCCATTTTAACTTGAAACTTGCACAATCTGTTAATACACAGTGAAGAAAGTAGATATTTAGTGAGACATAACAAAACAAAAAAACGAATTAAAAGAAAAGAAAAGAGAAAAGTAAACCAAACAAGAGATAAAAACATAGATTAAAAGGGATTCATAAGAATGAAAAGGAAAAGACAAGAAAAAAACGAGTAGAATTTAATTAACAGAGAAGAAATCTGATTGTAATTTTTTTTAAGAACGTACACTAAGTTGAATCAATTTCTAATCCGATTTGCAGAGCGTCTCTCTCCTCCCTGGGGTACGATTAACCAAATATTTTTGGTAATGGAAAATTTACCCTTTCTTTATTAGTGTTAATAATAATGAATAATTTTGATCAGTGTTTAATATAAATGATAAGTGATTAAGATAATTAAGTTAGAAAAGTTTGGGTTGATGATAATTTTTGTGGAAGAATTTTTTTTTTAGGCTTTTTGGAGAAGAAGAAGAAGGGGAAATGAGGAAAAACTTGTATTTTTATGAGCCAAATCCAGAAGATGAATACAACGATGAGAAACCCAATGCTAACAATACACGATTATACTTCCAGATTATGTTTAATTTCATTTATGTAGGTTGAAATCATCAAAAAATTGATTTTTTTTACCCAAGTTCGGCGAACCAGAGATAGGTTCGGCTTGAAATTATCAGCCGAACCTAACTTGTATACTACATATAAGATGAACAGTTCTTCTTACTCGAAATACAATAGTTATTGGCCGAACTTATAGTATGTAACTTCCGACCTACTTACTAGTTAAATGGATAATAAGAAATTTTCATTACAAGCCGAACCTTCTCTTGAGAGTTAGGTTCGGTTTTCACTCTAAATATCGTATCATCCGAACCATATATATTTCCAAGTTCGGCTCATATTCAAAAAATCATATCCGCCAAACATGTTCATACACATTTAGGGGTTATGCTTTTTATTACATATGTCTTCTATTGTGCAGCCTTTTCATAGGATAAATCAAACAAAAAAAGTGAAAATTACTAAAAGTGTTAAGAAAGTGAACTCTACTGATAGAGAATACCAAGGTCCAAATTCAACTCATTAAAATCAAGGAGATCTTATCTTAAAGTTTAAGAGTATGAAAATACAAACACAACGCAAAAAGAATGAGGTCATTCCCACATCAGACGAAAAAGTTATGGATAATACAAGATTGGAAGACTTGAGTCTGCAGAGAGAAGGTTCTGCTGATAACTCATTAGCACGAGCTAGCCGAACCTAGAGCATGCAAATTAATATTTTCGAAGGGTTTATAGAGTGATGTTTGGCCTGAAAGTGATCTAATCGGGTTAGTCGAACCTGAAAACCACCTGGGAGAAATTTCACTTCTCAGGTTCGGTGGGGAAAGGTTGGCAAGGTATTGGCCGAACCTGACACTGTTCTGCGACATATTTGGACACTAAATTGACTTTTATCTCAAGAAAATACGATCCCAGAAGGATTATAAAGACTAACTTTGAGAGCTTTATATAAGACGACATCCAAATCCCTAAGAAGAGATCTTTAAATCTTTATCATCTCTCTACACCACATTCTATCATTTATATTTTCTTCCACATCATAAAGAAGACATCCAAATCCTAAAACGACAATCATCAATTTTGAGAAGAAAAATCAAGTTAGAGGTTAGACCTATAAACCAAATAAAGAACTAGCTGAACCATTTTAAATTACAAGTTCGGCTTATAAACAAACTATCGAATCAACCGAACCTGACTTATTTATAGAACCTGGAGAAATAATGTCAGGTTCGGCTAATAATTCAGCTTTCAAATCAGCTAAACTTTACAACTTTAATAATTTATATATAAATACTATAAAGTTCAGCTATCATTTAGAAATGAATTATCAGCGAACTGTTCATAAGCACTTTTAAAATGAAGAACAATGAACAGTTCGGCTGATAATTCGTCTCGCTAATAAGCCGAACTTCATTCTGTGACCGCAAAAAGCTCTCATTTTTTTATGAATTAATCCCATTCTATTAATAAAAAACTGTGAAATTTTTGTTGAAAATATATTTACATCCTTATTTCAGGAGTTGGTTCTTCATTCGATTGAATTTTTGCTTCCAATCCTTCAACTTCTTTTTGGTCTTCAATTGGCGGATTAGAAGAAGATTTAGTATAACTACCTACTGCAGGCTTCTTTGTGCGAGTCATTTTTGTAGTTATGTTTGATCGACGATCAAATTTTCACGATCAAATTTTTTGTCGATGGTTCCACGAGTAGGGGTCGGGTAGAGAAGAAGAAAAAATGTTTAAGTTTAAAACTGATTTTGATTTTTGGTTTTCTAATTGAGAAGAAGGGAAATTTAGTAATATAAACTATTTAAGGGTATATAAGTCATTGCACAACCATTATACACCCCTTATAAACACACCTTGGTTGGGAAAATAAATCTGTATGCCCTAAAAAAATTCCATATGCCCTAAAACATGGTTAATATTATGGAGGGCCGTGAAAATCCTAATCCCGAAGTTTTTCTTTGTCTTGTTTATTTATTGTTTTTGAATCCTAATTTGGGGCTTACCAGAAATTTTAGGGCATGATGAGTAAGACAAAACTAGGTCATGAAATAGTAATTGCATGTAGCCCCTCATCCTCCCATCAACAACCTAATAAACAAGCACCGCTGGAGCTTACCTCCTTTCGATAGGCTGGTTACCAAACTATTCGTGTTCGTCGGACAAAATTTAGTGAAATATGGTGTGTTGATGGGATAACATGCAGCGCAGATTGGGTAGGTGGTCGATACACACCCGATGAATGACTCTCATTATTTGTTATGTCTGACCGCTAGATGGCCAAGATTTTTGATTGGACGACCAGAAATTATTACGTATAATTACAACAGGTTTACATTTAAAAAATAAAAAGAAATCATAGTCGTTGAATTTTTCCAAAAATATTACCTCCTCTATCGTTTTTTATCTGTCATATATCAATTTTGGTTTGCCTTTTTTTATCTGTCCGCTCTGTTTATCGACATAGTTTTTCATTAAACTATCAGATATACCTTTTATTTTTTTATATAGGTATAAAATAAATGGTGGATATGTTGAAGAGGTTGCACAATCACTTGTTTAGGTTTGATATTAGCGCAAAGAGATGTAATTTATTTTTTCACAGATTAGGTATTTTCATACAGAAGGGTGTTGGTACCCAGCTGGTGACAAGGATCCCTACTAGTTATTTGTAATTTAGAACTTTTTTATTTCACAATTTTATTTATGTTAAACTGTTTTTATTTTGCATTATTGTTAAAACGGGTAACTAGCTCAGCTGGTCATCCATGTTCCTCAAAGGTTTGATGTGTTGCAAGAGGTCCTAGGTAGGTTTGAGTCCACGATGGTGTAATATTGCAGCATTTGACATGGAAGGTAGAGTTAACTTTTGCCCCCTATCTGCATCGACTCCCTTGACTGGTTCCTCATGAGGCTCGTTGCTAGGCTAGCAAGACAACCTGTTCAATTAATGTAGTA
Source organism: Papaver bracteatum (assembly GCA_023529315.1). NCBI lineage: Eukaryota > Viridiplantae > Streptophyta > Magnoliopsida > Ranunculales > Papaveraceae > Papaver > Papaver bracteatum. The sequence continues at coordinate 4,397,098 of JAJJWX010003419.1, forward strand.
GTATGCTGCCAGAGCTTAGCTTGTTAGGCTTCCAACTAGCTTCTTATAATAATACTATTTATTATTATTATAAAAAACTAGTTTCTAACCCGTGCAATGCACGGGATTATTTCTTGTTGGATGCCCTTGTTACAAAAATATTAGTTAATCAGTATGTACGACACTCATTTTGCAAACAAAATATCAATAAGCTAATATATGAGTTGGTCTGCAAGAAAATAAAATGAACCGAAAAAATGGCTAAAACAAATATAAGTTCCAAGGAAAACAATGCAGTTTAGAGTTGATAGCTTTGTTTCCTACATTTTTCTTATGCAACTAATCCAGGCCCTGTACAATACTTTTACGTCGCTGCAAGAACCGAAATCGTTGGGGTATTACATAAAAACTCAAACTTTACCTTGACATTATACATACAATACCCACTAATTTATTATGGTCCACTCATCGGTGTGATCCAATACTTCGTATAAATTGAAGTGTGTGTATTCAAATAAGTGATCAAGTGAGTGTACACATGCATATGTATGTTGGAATTATATGATGAACCCCCAAATGATCAATATCTCTCATCCTTAACGTCATTCTTGATAGAGAATAACTGTCCAAAGAAAGAATGCAACTCTTAAGTAGAATAGAGATCAACCAGTTAACTGACCTATAAGAAAATGAGTCCTTCTTCTCTATACTCGTGACACAGAAAGCATGATACAGATCACCTAATTTCTACTCCACCATCGAGTCCTCTTCACCAGTCCGTAACTGGATGTTTCTTAGCTAGTGACATTATTCCATCAAATCTATTGAGTCAGTTAGATGACGTGAGAGAAAAAGATTTTCCGAACACCTTCAGTTTTCATGCAACTTGGGGATGCTTCCTTCATTGAACAAATCTTGGAAATCCTAGGATACATATCTTTTAAAATGTAAAAAATGTCAACTTTTTATATTTCAATCTAACTTTTAGTTCGATATAGTAACACCAAGAAATGTTCATAATGTAAAATAAGTGCCTAGATTAGGTACACTCCAACCCAATATCGTTTTAAAAACTTGATGCCAATCGAGACCTTATTTTTTAAAGTTGCAATTAAGATCTTAGATATATTTTAATATCCTCTTAAATAGAATTATCTATGTGTTCTCTTTGTTGATTCTTACCGTGTTATGCATGAAAAAGTATCAAAAAATATTATAAATAGGACACATAATACCCAAGAACCATTCATGTTCCACCTGAACACCATAGACCTACAAATGGAGTAGCTCACTTAATCATGTGCTTATTCATATCTTATTTTATTAATATTAAATGCACTATATTTTTTCAAGACTTTTCGAAAAAAATCTGAAGTCAAAATTGTTTTTGATCGGTCCTGAACGGAAAGGGCCCAGTGAATTGAGAATGGAAATTCGGGAATCCTTTTTCGTTGATTTTTTTTATCTCACCGTCAATATATTTAACCGTTGAATGGACCAATCTGAGAACAATTAGATGATCAAAGGTTGGGGATTCCTTTTTTCGATTTACCAACGCATGAATAGTTCCTTGATGATTTTTGACCAATAACACCCGTTGTTGGTTCGACATACCAGGTTGCACAATTGCATATAAATGCCAAGGTGGAGATCAATTTCAGTATCCCAAAGGATTGCACTATTATAAGTAAAGATTTGCAATTCGATGTCATTATTTATTTATAACGAAATTTGTACGTGCCAATCGCTTAGGATGATCTTTGATTTGATGTGGCTTCGCCCGTCCGGATGCATGATAATTACCTTCTTTTAACAAAACTGACATATAACCTTCCTTTTGTCTCTCTTATCGGTCTCTTAGTTGCATAGAAGTTCAAACTTTATAGGTCAAGTATAATGCTCATGTTTCCTTTAACTCATTGAGCATCAATTTAGGGTAAAATATATCTTTGGATGCGGCTGATGTCAAGGTTTTCCAACTGTTAGATTATCTTTTTCAATTCACAGATCATAAGATTTGATGAGAATTTGATTTCATGTTTTTTTTCTTTTTCTTGATAAAACCGGTATGCAACCCGTCGATGAGAATTTTTGGTTTGGATAATCAGAATATATGGAAGGGTTAGCACCGGGCTAGCCAAAAATCAGAGTGTATCAGAAGCTTGGTCTAGAATTCCCGAAAAATTGGCTTTTTATGATTACATTGGTAATAATCCTGCCAAAGGGGGATTATTCCGAGCGGGTTCAATGGACAGCTGGGATGGAATAGTCGTTGGGTGTTTAGAATTTTTGATTTGGCTCATCCCGTCCCGTCGCATTAAATCTTCCCCAACTATCAGACTTGCGAAGGTAGAGGTTTGAATCCCTAAGGAGTTAAGGATATAATCAAGACAACTATTCCAAACTGTAAAAAGAAATAAAAATGGTTTAGCATCAATGCTAAAAAGCACTATATTATATAAACTCATTGTCCATTTGTTTTGAGATGGCCCGAACTTCATGCTAAATATCATATGAACTGGTTTCAAATCAAAAGTCCAGGCACCTAATTAATTCCCATATTTATCACCTGGGAAGTGGCAATAATACATACATAGGAAACCAAAATGAAATTATAGTAGTCCGCCTTGCTATTTCTGGGAACATTACACAATAAAAATTGGAATATTTGAGGGTGAATGGTTTCTATACATAAATCAGAGTTTGTTTCTAGGAATAGTTGTTTGATTAACGCATACATATTCATCATAGCTTGACCTGAGAGAAACTTACTCGGCGTAGGGGGCGCAAGAATGCTTCATTCATTTTCTCGCTATTTTCCCCGTTACACCGTTAAACAACTTCGGATCTGCAGCCCTCTAAGATTAATATTGGAGTGCTAAATGGTTCCTCCATTATTTCAGAAGTCATAAACCATGCAAGAAAGAGACAAAACAAAAATAAAACACCCAACAATATTGACCTGCAGGTCTTGCATACTTCAGAACCCATAGTAGCACATGTTACATACTCAACTAAAGTGGTAATCCGAGGAGGAAACAGTAGTGCAGGAACAACAACTGTTGTCAATGTAGCGGTTTTGTAGTGCCCAACTTCACCATCGCACACACTTAATATAACACCGATATCGTTAGCAAATTTCCCATCTTGGATCGAGTTGATGGCATAAGTTGTGGATGCTTTATGGGAACAAAGTAAAATCCTGGAATTAAATGAGAAGCTTCACATATCAACAAAAAGTGATACATGGAAATAGTGAAAACTTAAAATCTAATGAAATGAAAAACTATTATTGGTTGTTATCTAAAAGAGAGCTTTTACATATGAGGTACTCTCCAAGATGGGTTGCATGTCTTGAAACAGATAATACATAAACTCATCCCAGCATCTTTTAAATTTTAATGAAATGAAAAACTCTCCAAGTTGTTTTTCTAATTCCATCCCATCTACCATTTCTAGCTGCATGCATTCATTCACCCGAATCAAAATCTAAAAAATGATAAATGAATAAATGCACAAATTCCACAGAGAAAAAGTGTACTTACTGGATCTGGGGTCTTACTTGGCATTTGTATGAATATTGTATGTCCGTACCTTTCATTTACGGTCGCCATAAGAAATCATAATTATTTCAACTTAGTATTGCATTTTACCCTGAAGCTAACCTCGATAGTCAGTAGTCAGTAGTAATCTACAATCATAAATAGTTTAAAAGAAAGACGTAGATTTCTCAGATAAATGAATTACAAACTATGTTCACACGGTTGATCCAATCCTAAAGGCGACCATGACCATATTAAGCAAAACATTAACTTGCAACGGTTGACTCTAAAAACCCATCCATAAAAAAAAACACAAAAACACAAAAACACAAAAAAAAAAACACGCAAAAATTATGATCCAAATGCTTAAAAATTGTGATGCAACATGATTCTTCGAATAACATCAATAACGAATGCAAAGATATATCTATAGTTAGAATGAAAAGACAAATCAATTGCTACTATAACACTACTGCAAATATTGAAACCTCCAATAAACATTGAAGGTATTGTGACTTTCAACAAAAAAAAAAAAAGTTCCATCCAATAAGTTTTAAACTATGCCATCTTAATTTCTTAAATAATACCACTCATGCTTCTGGTGCTCACAAACTCAGAGATTTTGGCAGCAGCCACTATCATAACCATTATAGCAGTATATATAGAGATGGAATAGGTAAACACCCCAAATTTATAATAGAAAGAATAACACAAACCAACCCAAACTACTTTTGTACCTTTGAAGTTTGGAATAATATCGAATCATTTGCCTCAAAACTCTCTCCCATTTTGTACCTTTTGTACATGATACTTTTGTTTTCATGTCTACACCAGCAAAACTCTTTTTGTTTTTTCAACCGTGGAACATCTACATGATCAAACTTGAGTTTCGAGAGATTCGATCATCAACTGCAAAATCAATCAAACAAAATGATCAAACTTGAGTTTCGAGAGATTCAAGCATCAATTTCAAAATCAATCAAACAAAACCAATCAGGACAAAATCAATAAGAAAGTTCATATGTCTATAATTCTCAAAGAACTAACAGCAGAACAAAGAAAACCGAGCGAAGATTCTCAATTCAATGATTATAAACGAATAACTCACCTACTTATGCACCAAAAACCATGCGGAGAGCATTAGGAAACATCTGTATAAGTCAGAAATTTACACAAACCCAATGGTTTTGTAAATAAGGGGGAAAAGCCAATTGAACATACAATAAAGTCCAGAAGCCATGGATTAAAGAGGAAAGATTATAAAGGTAGCTATGGATAAGTCAAAAGCCAAAAGAGACTGCATTAATCACTTCATCTATATTTTATTTCCATTTATTGGTACCCACCTTAATATACTTCTAATAAGTGGAGCTTTTGTTAAAGTATAACCAATCACCAAAAGAGACTGTATAAAACAAAAGGTTCGAAAACGTAACTTAGATAGTGCACGAAAATCATGAGTAACTTCTTATATTTATGAACTCAACATCCTTGTCATCAATGTAGAACAAATTCTTATGTCCAACAGCCCTTTTAAAGTGCACTTGGATTCATAACTCAACATCAATGTAGAACAAATTCTTATGTCCAACATCCCTTTTAAAGTGCACTTGGATTCATAATATTTTGTAAATGTCCTGGAACTTCTGTTTAATATACCTGTTAAATAGATAAAGCTAATAAGATTAAATTAGAAGCTTAAGAACACCAACATATTAGAATGGTAGATGAGAACTTCTAGACAGATGTATTGAATACCTCAATTGAAACCCCTTACACCATTTAATTACCACTTCCTGTTATTAAAAACAAAGAATAGTTCTTATCTACTTTCAGGTTCAACTAAAAAATTTTAAAAAAAATCTTAATATTAGGAAAAAATAGAAACCCTAGCCATCCCAAATCTTTACTGTAATTTGTAAACCGTAAAATCTTAATATTAGGAAAAAATCAGAAACCCTAGCTATCCCAAATCTTTACTGGAATTTGTAAATCATAAATCAACTGCTAATACTTATGTATTGTTATCACAACAGAAAACCCATCTTTTATTAATCAACATCGTCATCAATTTCACATAAAACTGTCAATCCATTTAAAACCCTAATTTAGTTTACCGTTTAATCCTCTTTCAAAGCTACATCTTCTCCGGTAGCATATCCATATCTTACAGATTTATATATTATCACTTGCGATAAAAAATAGAGAAAAGTAATCAATAAGTATGACAGAGAAGGAAAAAAAAATAGCAACCAATCTGGATTGAAACCCTATAATCGATTGGAAAATATAAAGAGAAAAATCAAAAGTTTCTTTAAAATTCTTAGCAGGGAATATATAAGACTACTAACCAAGAGCCTGAAACTTTATTGAGTATATGTAATTTCATGCAATATCAGGATCTGATCGACATCCAAAAAGTAATCTAGATAAACATGTATATTATGATAGATATTTAAACTGTGAAAAATATGATCCTGGATAGTCAATAACTTGAATCAGATAACCAACATCTTTATATTCGACTTATCAAAACCAATATCCTGTTACAACAAAGAGATATGGTGTAGAGTTTGTGCGGCTGTGATATGGAGCATTTGACTTGGACCGTCATAGAAAACTACCATGTTCTATTCTTGTCGGTTGTTCCTTCATCTAACCCTTAATTAAGATCACATTCAACATGGGACCTTCATAACTTAAAGGAAAAACTGAAGGAAGGAGAATATCGTTGTAGGACAAACCAAGAACCATGCAAAGGCATTTGAAGAAGGAAAGCCTATCATAGTTTCTCCAACTCAATTGCTTATGCATGCAATTCCAATGAAAACAAACATACATAAGACACAAAACACTCTTGAGTCTCAATATTTACCTAGGTCATCACTCAAAGGGAAGGACAAATATCATGACCTTGTATTCAACTTAAACCCAATGTCTTGATTTTCTGATTAAAATCAAAGAAATACCCAGAAAACAAAATCACAAACATCAAGATTAATTTCATCACGTCATTCATGAGTTCTACCATTGTCGCGCATTCAAGAGTTCCCCATTGCCGCGATTATTATACATGCAAAACAATAAAATAGAAAAGATTAGATCATCTGGAAAACCATGTGCTTTGGATCTTGCTCGAGTGTTTATATAGTGACTCACCAAACCCAAAATTTCTATAATAAATTTTTTAGTTTTGGAAATAATATCAACCCTCGATCAATTATAGGTCGCCATATTTACTTTTTTGAAGTATTTCTTTCCAAAAAATATATTTATTTTTACAATTTCAAGCTCAAAACCACGAAATCTTTTAGTTTCCTATTATGTTGTTTTCTTATTTATTGTATTTACTTAAAATATCTTTTCTAGTGCGCTTAATTTTATTTTTGGATAAAAACCCCAATAAAATCCCAATATTTATGGATGAAAAATATTTAAGGCAACCTGCAATATTCCTTTTCCATTTCTTTGATTGCCGCACTTAATTGTTTCCATATCAAGCACCTCCATACACATAAATCTGTTTTTATTTCCCCATTTTTTATTCATTTTCTTTTATGGAATGTCCATAACTAAGAAAAACAATATTGAAGCCATTGTTATCTATTTGACTTTTCTAATTATAGAAAGAAAAAAACAAATTAAGAAAAATAATTTTTGGAAATCATAGTTTCTTGTGTGCTTGTTTATTGTAGTTGTAAATTATCCACATGGCTAGGTGGCAACATCTTAAGCTCTGATGCACCCAAAAACGAAGAGACGCGAAGCATAGAAGGAAGAACTGGCAGGCGCGAGATTCAAGAAGCCACGTGGATCGGGCATGATCGCTTTACAGCTGTCGGACAAGACTCGACCTCAGGCCCCTGACAAAGATGACAAGACAAGATATAGTGAGTCAATCGAGGAGCGGTAGTCAAACGGATAAGAAGATATGTGTCACATCGGCCAACTACAAGAGCGACAGACAAGAAGGGAGACATCGTACCATGAGAACACCCGAAGGGATCGGCTCGGATGAGAGATAGACGGAGGAGTCAAAACACATCGACTACATGAAATAAAGAAGGGACGACATAAGTAGGCCCAACCGCAGAACTTCAGATTAGATGTAGTGTGACTAACACCATAGTTTGGTTGTATGTAATCTTTCCTACAAATAGAGGAACTTATATCCAAGAGAGGTAGGTTGTAATTTGGGAGAGAGACTTGACATTTCAACAAGAGTAAGAAAGCGAGAAGAGAGTGGATCGTGTAAGGGAGTTTGGTGAAGAGTAACACCTTTGTAACACTTGGAAGTAATAAGATTCACCCTTTCACCCCGTGGACGTAGGTAATCATACCGAACCACGTATATCTTGTGTTCGTTGTTGAGTCTTTACCTTCATTTGTATGAGTAGTAGGTTTCTATCCTTTGGATGTAGTTTGTAGTAAAATGCATCTACATTCTGGCGCCGACTAAGGGGATCCGACTAAGATCTTCGGATACCTTTCCTAGAAGGCCTTCAGAGACGATCAAAAGATCCTAATTACACGTTAAAGTATTGTAGTTGAAGCTAGGATGAATTCTGTTGGCCAAAATGATTGTTGTTTTGAGTCATTTACTATGTGTGTAAAGTTACAACAGTAACAACGTCTTCACAAAGCGTAGTAGAGTTCTCATTTTTTGCCCGCCAACAGTTTGATCGGCAGAGAATCTTCCTAAGCTCACCGGCGATTAACAGTTCGGGTTGGAAGCTAGGTCGAGAATATGTCGAAAGGACGACTACTTGTTTTTGATGGTTGGAAGAATTTTAGCGTTAAGCAAGTCATTTTCCATCTACGGAACAAAGTTGGGTGCTCGGAATTACAAAAAGTTTGAGTTTTAGATGTCTCCTCGAGTGATAAGTTGTCGACCGTATGGAGTTTTGCCCGGAGGTGTAGCATAAGTCATCGGAAAGTTCATAGTTAGATCTTGAGAAAGTGGAGTTTGTACAAACTTGGTTCGATCCGTGAGGTTGCATGCCGTACTTTTTAATCATCACGTGCATAAGTTTAATGATTTGGAGCATATAGAATAAAGGACAAACTAGCTTAAATGCATGGATCGGGTACTGAAAGCGACGTTGTACGGAGTGATAGCGACGTAGCGCAAAATATGCCACAAAGTCATCCATAGTCAAAATAGGGTAGATAGGCAGAACCTACCCGATAAAATGAGTCGGCCGTGTGTCTGAAAGCTTCGTTATCGTCACATTTTTTACATCAGTTGGATATATCTCACCCTTTATGAACGTTTTTTTGCCAATAGTAGGTCAAAGTAAGGTGTTCTTTGTATTTGCTGACGTAGGTAGGCACGATACTCGGCTCACCACGTACCACGTCCGATGGATAGCACTTCAGGGACGGGAAGGACATTAAGGAATCGCACAGTTACTAGCAGCAACATTCAGACATGGGTAATGGGGCCAAGACAAGAGGGGAGCCGACAACCACCGCTCGAGGAGTCTCATGCAGCTGCACGAGGCATGCCAACTATAGATGAAGGAGCGGATCTTGGGCGAGATGACGACACCCTACCCTTGGACCAGGTCATCTTGACCCGAAGGAGAGTTGACCAAGTCGACGGGCTTACAGCTTCAGGCACAGAGGACGATGAAGAGGCGCTTGCGGTACAAGCTCAAAGACAAAGATCAAGGCAACAAGCCGAGTACCAGGAAGCCTTTGGGAGAGAACAAGAACGTCTGCGACAGATTCAGTTGGGGCGAGGAGCAGCCAGTAACGTCGGGCATGTACCTGCTCGTGCAACCGGACATACAAATGGTCCGATACTACCCCCACCACCGACGTCGGCACCTCTACAGTCCCGGACATCCCACCCCAACGGACATTCTAGCCATGAGAGCACAGACCCGACGTTGTTGGCTATTTTAGAAAGTCAAAGAAGACAAGAAGCGGCACTAAGGGAGCTCCAGCAGTGGAATCTCGCCTTGGAGTTCGAGAATTACCAATTAAGGAACCAGAGAACCAGGTCACGAGGATCGTCTAGCCAAGGAACATCGAGCAACCGTGGACGATCAGAGCAACCACCGCCCCCGGCTGGGCCGAGAAACCTTAATCGGTCTGGGCGATTTCCAATACCTTCCCCAAGAAGATACGGGCCACCCAAGGAGTCATCCACTGATGAAGAAAGGAAAGAAAGAGGCGAGCGGCAGGACGGGGCGACAAAAGCTAAGCTCAAAGAGTTGGAAGCAAAGATTAAGGAGCTATCGGGAAATGGCGAAGAGAACAAACTGACAGAGATTATGAGCGAGGCGGAGAAGACACCTTTTTCCCAAGAACTTGAACAAATGCCATTTCCCCCGAAATGTACCTTACCAATGTTTCCTTCTAGATTCGATGGAACAGGAGACGCGGTCGAGCATTTGAAGATGTATACCATGTCGTTGATACAATGGAAAAGTAGTACGGTAGTCATGTGTAAATTCTTTCCGGCGAGCTTGAAAGGAGAGGCGCGAGATTGGTTTTATTCACTTCCATATGGATCGATTGACGGATATGATGCGCTAGTCGAGGCCTTTCTTGAAACTTACATGCACAATAGTCAACCTCGGCCAAGAATGAATAAGCTATTTACCCTCGCCAGGAGATTCAGGTAACCCTTGAGAGCCCTGACAGATAGGTGGAGGAAGTTGTGTACTGAGATTGGAAAAGTTCCAGTAGATCAGGCTATCTTTGGATTTGAGAACGCATTGGGAAGATCAGACCCAATATGGATAGCTATGTTCTATGAAAATCCAAAGACCCTAAAGGAGATACGAAGAATGCAAGAACATTTTATCGCCCTAGAGGAAGTACAGGCCGAATCAAGAGATAGGGGGTACAAGAATCTAGAGCGGAGGCAGCTGAGGCCAAGAAAGTCATGGACGATCCCGCTAGGCATCTCAAGAAGAGATCATACCATCCATCGGGGAGCAGCGGGAATAAGGAATGGGTGGCTAAAGGGAAGAAGCCGAGGCATGAAGCCCGATCGTATACTCCTTTGAAAGCTCCTTTAGAGGAGGTATTCAAGGAAGTCGAGAAGATAAACGATATCAATTACCCAGCGTCAAGGGGAGTCCAGTTCCATGAGACCAAGAATCACCCCGAGTACTGTCTCTACCATCAATATAGAGGCTACTCCACCAATAATTGTCGAGAAGTTAAGGACATCGTCCAACACCTTGTTCGAGATGGATACCTGAGGCAATTCGTCCGACACCCAGCTCAGCCGATGGTGACACATGATGCGCCGGTTCATCAAGTCCGTATAGATAGGTCAACTCAGTTTGTGAATACTATTTCATATTCCATTATGCAAGACTACACCCTCGGACCAATAATCACTTCAAGGATCCATAAGAGGGATCGTAACGTCAAAGAAATATTTAGCGTGGCCAAGACCTTACCTATGGAATCTTGGATGATGCATCCTATTTCGTTCTCGGCCAAGGATGTCCCAGCAAACGGGCAAGCACACAGCGATCCCCTGGTCATCATGTTACTAATTGAGAAATGGGGAGTAAGAAGGATCCTCATCGATAGCGGAAGCTCGGTTGAAGTATTGTTCTATGACACGTTTAAAAGAATGGAGTTATCGGACGATGTTCTCGTCCCCTCGACGTATCGCATCTACGGTTTTAACGGAATAATAACTATCCCTAAGGGCAAGGTAACACTGAGGGTATCAGACGGAGGGGGCTACCTCGACACACTAACCACCTTCTGTGTGGTCGACGTCGCCTCGCCTTATGAAGCAATTATCGGGCGACCTTGGATCGCTAGGATTAAAGGGGTGGCATCAGCATATCATCAGAGATTAAGGTTCCCAACTTACAATGGAATAGATGAAGTTGTGGGAGACTCTCAGGAGGCGCGACAATGCATGCAGACTGATGCCGAAGTCAACGAAGATCGGCGAGCTCGACTGAGACGAGAGAAAAAGGAAGCCAAAGAGGTTAAGGCTGCCGAAGGATTGGAAGAGACTATTTCACAAGTGGTCATATCATACGAGACCCAAGAGCAAGACCCTTTATAGTATTCAAAGGAAGCGGCTCTATTCTGGGAAGCCAAATCAAATTTCTCGACGGTCGAGCCGACTTGGGAAGTGAATTTGGGAACGATTGAGGAAACAAGGTTGGTAAGGATTGGGACTTTACTATCGGACGAACAAGCAAGTCAACTCACGACGGTTTTAAGGGAAAACTTAGACGCGTTCGCATGGGAGGTGCACGATTTGGAGGGCATTGACCCGGAGGTTTGCTGCAACCACTTAAAGATTGACCCGAGATTCAAACTAGTCATGCAAAAAATGAGGCGCATCGCACCAGAATTACAAGCAGCAGTTGAGGCCGAGCTAAAAAAGTTGCAGGAGTCTAGGATAATCAGGAAATCCCATTACCCACAATGGATATCTAACATGGTCGTGGTACTAAAAAAGAAAGGAGGAGTCAGAATATGTATTGATTTCAACGACTTGAACAAGGCCTGCCCGAAGGACAACTTCCCTCTCCCAAGCATATACCAACTAGTAGAGTCCATAGTCGGGTACAAGGCGATGACATTGATGGACGGTTACATGGGCTACAACAAAATACCATTAGCGCTCGAGGACCAAGAGCATACCTCCTTTTTTACTCCAAGAGGGTTGTATTTCTACACAAAAATGCCATTTATAAGAACATTGGCGCTACTTACCAGAGACTAATGGGACACATGTTCGAAAACAAGATCCACGACACCATAAAAGTTTATGTGGACGATATGTTAGTTAAGAGTCGCCGAGCTAAGGATCATGTCCGAGACCTTCGGGACATTTTTCATACAATGAGGAAACACAAAATGAAAATCAACCCCGCTAAGTGCGACTTTTGGGTTACATCGGGAAAGTTCCTAGGATATATCATCACCTCCAGAGGAATCGAGGCAGACCCTAAAAAGGTTAGGGCGGTCTTAGAAATTCCTTCTTCCGCGACGGTAAAAGATGTGCAAAATTTAAATGGATGCATAGCAGCATTGGGGCGATTCGTGTCACGATCGTCGGACAAATGTAAAGCCTTTTATGACATCTTGAAGAAGGGAAATCAGTTTCAATGGACGGACGCAAGCGAAGAGGCTTTTCAAAACATCAAGTTACATTTATCCAGCCTCCCGGTTTTGCAGAGGCCCGAGCCAACGGAAATCCTCACCCTATATTTAGGGGCGACACCATACACCATTAGTGCAGTATTGGTTAAGACGGAGGGGAACACCGAGAAGCCAGTATATTTCACCAGCAAAACACTAAGCCCGGCCAAGAAAAACTATATAAGAATGGAGCAGATGGTGTTGGCCCTAGCTTTTGCCGCTTTAAAACTCCGGACTTATTTTCAAACTCATCGTATACGGGTGCTCACGAAGTCGCCGATCGAGGCAGTTTTGGATAATGCAGGGCGATCTGGGAGAATCTCTAAATGGGGGGCCTTGATCAAATAGTATGATGTTGTATATGAGACAAAGACGGCGATTAAAGGACAGGTAGTGGCCGACTTCTTAGCAGATTTCCCACTTAGCGATGAAGACGAGGTGGAAGATATACCATGGATGATAGAAGAGCGGGAAGAACCTACTGACCTATTAGAATCCAGCAGCCCTACGCGATGGGAAGTTTTCGTCGATGGAGCATCAAACAAAGAGGGATCGGGCCTCGGGCTAGTGTTCACCACGCCAAAGGGGAGGAAGATGGTACATTCATTCAGACTAAGGAAATAAACAACATCACCGAGTATGAGGCGGTAATCCATGCTTTGCGAATAATCGTGGAGATGATACTGCAAGAGGTTCGCTTGACTAGTGACTCACAATTGGTGATCCGGAAAATTACGGGCCAATATGCTACGCACGATCCTGTGCTGCAAAAGTATTGGGAGCTCGCCCAATTTTAAATCAATCAAATACCGAACATTAAATTCCGCCACATTTGTCGAAAAGATAAGAGGCACTCGGACGCTCTATCATACATCGCCTCTCATCTAGTAGACCCCAACATTGAAGGCATCCGTGTTATGAGGCTTCTTACCCCTTCTATCCCTGAAACACATGAAGAGCGAATCAATGTTGCTGTCAACACAGCCGAGCGATACAAAGAAGGCGATTGGAGAAAGCCGATACACAAATACCTGGAGATGGGCGAGATACCCAGGGGTCGGCCAGAGATAAATAAAATCAAAATTAAATCGGGCGCCTACGAGCTGAGGGAAGGGATCTTATATAGAAAATCTTACCTAGGGCCACTTTTGCGATGTATAAGTAGAGAAGAAGGCCACATAATCTTGCATGAATTACACTACGGAGCCGCCGGCAACCACAACTCGGGGAGAAGCTTATCGGCTAAGGCAAAAACAATGGGCTACTTTTGGATGTGCATGAACGAAGACACCAAGCAAATGGCGAAAGCTTGTGAAGAATGTCAACGGTACGGCAAGAAAATCCAGGCACCAAGAGCACCTTTGAACTCTATTATAAGCCCATGGCCCTTTGCCAAATGGGGAATAGACATTATCGGACCATTACATGTAGGAACATGGCAGAGGAAATACTTGATCGTGGCCACCGATTACTTTACCAAATGGGTAGAGGCTGCACCGCTAAGGAACATCTGAGACAAAGACGTCTTAAAATTTATTTGGGAACATATCATTTGCCGATTTGGGGTCCCGGAAGCTATCGTCTCCGATAATGGTAAACAACTCCAAGGGGAAAACATCGATCTTTTTTTCAACACATACAACATCAAGAAGAGCAAAGCTACCCCCATTTACCCCCAGAGTAATGGGCAAGCCGAGATCACTAACAAGACAATCGCCGACAACATGAAAAAAAAATTAGATGGATCGTACGGTGATTGGTGCGAGGAGATGTACAATGTGTTATGGGCGTACAGAACCACGCGGAGGGAAGCCACGGGGTTCTCGCCATTTATGTTTGCTTACGGAACAGAGGCGATTCTACCAACGGAAGGAATGATCCCTACAACTAGAATGGAGGCATGGAGGCAAAACGTCTCGTCTGATCTAATTTTGGCAAAGCTCGACGATTTGGAAGAAACAAGGGAGATGGCGTTACAAAAGATGGAAAACTATCAAAGGAGGCTACAACGAGAATATAACAAACGCGTTCGCCCGAGGGAATTTCAACCAGGACAGCAAGTGTTGAAATTTTTGGCCGAGTGGGAGCGAGACAAAAAGGGCGGAAAATTAGCACCAAAGTGGGGAGGGTCGTATATAATTGTGTCTAAAGCGGGCGAGGGATCATATCGATTATTGAGACTCGATGGAACAAAAGAGCCGAAGCCTTGGAATGTCAAATATATGAAACTCTACCACCCCTGAAGGGCGACACGACGAAAAGGTAAGCAAACATGGCTTCTATCTCTTTGAAACCATGAGGGGTATGAGATAGGGCATGAGCGACTAATGGTCATTCGTACTCGGGGCAAAGCCAGTGTGGAAGTGCCGAGGTGACTTACACTCGAATGGTCATTCGTGTTCGGGGCAAAGCCAATGTGGAAGTGCCGAGGTGAATTACACTCGAATGGGCATTCGTACTCGGGGAAACGCTAGTGTGGAAGTGCCGAGGTGCCTTATAGTCGCCTGGCTATTCGTACTCGGGGCAGTGGAAGTGTGCAAGTGCCAAGGTAGCCTAAGGGTTCTGGTGGTTGGAAACCAGTTCCAAAGGTTGTTGAGATGTGAGGTCTCCTCAGCTAGGTGGCCTACTAACATATGAAAGGCCGCCCCCATCGCAGGTGGTTGTGACCACTTTACTGAGATTGGTTGATCGATAACCGCTCGGGGAAATCGAGCCTAGAATTAGGTTGATTGGTACCCTTCCACTGAATCCAAGAGATAGTGATGAGATACCCCAATCAGGACATGGCATTGGGCCCGATGACCCTCCTTGTTGGGTGTGTTCGACAGAAAAGGTTAAAATACTAACATACATAATCAACAATTGCAGGGATAACATAAGGAACAAAAGCTAAATTGATAGCGTCGTGCGTCAATCAACAACCGCCGGAATAACATAAGGAACAAAAGCTAAATCGATAGCGTCGTGCGTCAATCAACAAACTTCCGGAATAACATAAGAAACAAAATCTAAATCGATAGCATCGTGCGTCAATCAACAACTGCCGGAATAACATAAGGAACAAAATATAAATCGATAGCGTCGTACGCCAATCAACGATGGCTGGAATAACATAAGAAACAGAAGTTAAATCGATAGCACCATGCGTCCAATAATAAAGCGCGGAAAGTATCAAGCGACCATACGAAATGGAAAGTGTAGAGAAAGTAAAGCGGATAACATCGGTGACGCAGCACCCCACATAAACAAACGAGCAGAATATCATAAATAAGAAGCGGAAGAGGTGTTCAAAGAAATATAAAACCCAGAACAAATGGCGAATTAGTGACGCAACACTACAAAAAGAGGAATCAAGCATTGGGAGGAATCGCGCCAGCTCTCTTTTGCGCGACCTCGCGCCGTTTATTCTCGACCCACTCCTCGATACCCATCCGAACCTTCTCGTCTACCTCCTCTGCATGAGCGAAATGTTCCTCCTCGAGCTGCTGGGTAAGATGAGAAACGGTTTCCTCGGCATCGGTCAGCTTGGAACCCAAATCAACCTCGACCTTCTTCAATCGGAGGACCTCCAGATCCATCTCCTGAGAACGTTTTTGCTCGGCTACAAGATCACAAAGACAGAACATTATTCATCAAACACGGTTTAACAATTTTGCAAGAATAAAACGTAATCTAAATCTAAGGAATGGCCTCAACACATCGTCTAAGAGACCTGAAAGGGCTGGTAACACTGACTGAAGCGACTCTACCGACTTGGAAAACTCATCCTCGGCCTTGGAAAACTTCATGGTTAACTCGTTATAGTGCTGCTCGTTGAATTCGTTACTGGGGCAATACTTCTTGTGTTCATTCCACTCATCCATCAAGCGATTGCGTGACGACTGAAGAACTATAAGCTGCGACCTACTCCACTCCAGTTCTCCCGCAACTTTGTCAAATTCACCAACTCGCCTAAGCAGATCCCGATTGGCTTGCTCCACCAAATCTTTATCCCTCAGTATTTGTCGGCGATCTTCATGAAGGTCTCGAATATGCAATTGTAAAGCGTCTACCCGTTGCTCTAGGTTCGTGTCCAGAGTGGTTTGTTCAGCAGCAAGGCGTTGGGAAGAGCCCAAGTGAGCTCGTAAATTATCTATCTCTGCAGGGTCGTACTCAAACTGACGATAACGTTCTAGTTCATCCTCGAGTTCTTCGATTTCTCTGGCTTGGCGATCTATTTTGTCATCTTTGTTTGCCATTCGCCGATGGAGATTCTCCACTAAATCCTTTTCAATATCCCATTTCCTCTTCATGTTCCTAAACTCTGAAGAAGCGTCTAAGCCTACACTAGTTACCTCGGCTATCAGAAGGATACCCGACTCAGGATGTTGGCACGATAAACTCAATCAACATAAGTTAAGGTTCGCATAATTGTAACATACCTTGGGCATCGACGAGTTTAATTTCTAGCTTGCGCGCGCGGCTCCTCTCGTTCTGTAACTGGAGTTGGAGAGATTCTAACAATTTCTTTTCTCTGTGACGATTGGCGGCATCCAAACGAACCCGGTTCAGGATCTAACACAAGTAAACAAAATTCAATTGTAAGCGGCGACGAGAACGGAAATAAAAAATGGGGCATCACCATACTAAGACGAGTCGCTCACCACCGTGTCGAGAGTCTGGGAAATATCGCCATAAAGGGGCACCGCAGCAAGCATTTTCTCCTCTGTATACGCACTGAAATCAGGGGAATTCAACGCTCCAAGAGAATTCATGATGGGACCCGAGACAGTAAAAGAGGTCTCGATACCGGACGAGGACCCTCCAGTAATCTGGGGCAGGCGATGAAGCACCTCCGACCCAGCGTCAACATTTCTTCCTAGCTCGGGCGCCCTCAAGGGTCCTTGTTTGTCGGCCGATTCAGAATTAACAACCACCTCAGGATCGACGTTCTCGCCCATCTCCTTCCCATCGCCCTTGCCACCTTCATCTCCCTTTGAACCCGATAAATCCTCGCCGAATAGGTCATCCTCATCGGGGATATCGTAGATCGGTTTCTGTTGTGTCTTGGCAAAGACATGCTTCCCCCTGTGAGGGTTACGTCTCAAAGGTTCAGGATCAACCTCCTCCACATCGGCCTCATCATCATCGCGTATGGGAAACTTCTGCACAAGGCTTCTCGTCAGAACATGTGAAGGCAAAAAACAGTGGCAAGTACATGTACTTATAATAAAATCACTATGTTTGTTACCTTTCCCTGGTCTTCCTCGACCCTTGTGCTAGCACCTCTTTTCTTCGACGATCCGACAGTCTTGGTAGAATCGCCCTAAGGTTTTAATAACAACAAAACATCCAATTGGCGTCAAAGATGACATAATAGAAATCGAGAAAAGAGGAAAGAGATGCATACCTTATTAGCCTTATCATCATTAACAACCCAGAAAGGATAGGGCTCGACGGGAAAAGAAGGCGGCAGGAAACTACCATGTAGAATGGGACCTCGGACAAGAAGCGGAACTCGGGGATAAATCGGGTCATTGGAATGACGGGGTGGCCTGTTAGAACCCTGGATGATGGGATCCGCATCCAGCATCATCCTTTCAACACCCTTGGGCATAGATCGGTGACGATGAGGACTAGCAGCAAAATCGGCAAGGTCACCTAAGGTGGAAGTACCAGCTCGGTAGTTGGCAAGGAAGTTGGCAACAGTATATGCGGGAGCGTCCTCGGGCTTGTAGGTCGACCACTCGGCATCGGAACCATGACCATCTCGGAGAGCTCTCCACTCATCCATAATGCGAAAAGTGTTGCCAGTCCATTGAGCCAAAGCGCGATAAGTCTTGAGATGGGAGAGGACCTCATAGTAGAAAGGTCTATTAGGGTCATACAAGGGAAGAAGAAGGCCTAGCTCCAGTTGGCTCTGAGTGATAACCACGCATTTAGCTGACTGCTCGTGCTTCTCCATATCGGACTTCTTCAAGAGGCTGTTCCGGCCCGAGACAAGGGTGACTTCGTAATTTTGAAGATCGTACTTCTCCTTCAGCTGCTCAATAAATTCTTCGTCAGAAAGATCTTTCCCCTTTTTCTCGGACCTGCACGAAAATAAAAAGAGAATCATCAAGAAAGATAGATTTCATGGCACGATCATCGTACTTGGAGGGACTCTCGTATGAAAATAGAGAAGAAAGGGAAAAAGCATCAATCTCGGAAAAAAAATCATCAACAAACCTTTTCTCAGTCATAGAGGGAGAAGAATCCATCAGCAGAAACAATGCGGAACTCGGAAATCGACGAAGAGAGTTGGGACGACGAAAACGTAACCACGGCTACTATAGAAATCGGAGAGGAAGAGATGAGGGAAGAAAATCAAGAAAACAAGGGTTTTTGAAGGAAGAAAGTGATGAAGAAATTCTGAAGAGAAGGTTGCAGCGGCGGGGAACTGAAAAAGAAATGGCAAAGGAGAAGAAAGAGGAAGGGAAGAGGGCTATTTAAAGTGGAGAGTTGTAACCGACGCCGACGGTTACAGGTAATAAATTGGATTAATGGGGGACTGCATGGCGTAATTTGTGGCATAGACGAGGATGTGGGCAGTTGGGACGACTTTCTTCCACTCGTGTCTGCCGCACGAGCGAAAGAAGGGGCATAAATGTAGGTGTAAATTATCCACATGGACAGGTGGCAACATCTTAAGCTCTGGTGCACCCAAAAACGAAGAGACGCGAAGCATAGAAGGAAGAACTGGCAGGCGCAAGATTCAAGAAGCCACGTGGATCGGGCATGATCGCTCTATAGCTGTCGAACAAGACTCGACCTCAGGCCCCTGACAAAGCTGACAAGACAAGACAAGACATAGTGAGTCAAACGAGGAGCGGTAGTCAAACGGATAAGAAGATATGTGTCACATCGGCCAACTACAAGAGCAACAGACGAGAAGGGTGACATCGTACCATGAGAACACCCGAAGGGATCGGCTCGGACGAGAGACAGACGGAGGAGTCAAAACACATCGGCTACATGAACTGAATAAGGGACGACATAAGTAGGCCCAACCGCAGAGCTTTAGATTAGATGTAGTGTGACTAACACCATAGTTTGGTTGTATGTAATCTTTCCTATAAATAGAGGAACTTATATCCAAGAGAGGTAGGTTGTAATTTGGGAGAGAGACTTGACATTTCAACAAGAGTAAGAAAGCGAGAAGAGAGTGGATCGTGTAAGGGAGTTTGGTGAAGAGTAACACCTTTGTAACACTTGGAAGTAATAAGATTCACCCTTTCACCCCGTGGACGTAGTTAATCATACCAAACCACGTATATCTTGTGTTCGTTGTTGAGTCTTTACCTTCATTTGTATGAGTAGTAGGTTTCTATCCTTTGGATGTAGTTTATAGTAAAATGCATCTACATTTGTTTTGTATTAGCTTCATTTTTTGTTTTGTATTAGCTCTATTCAAATCATATTTTTTGTTCCAAATAATTCATACATATTATTAACAAAAATTCAATTGATGTGCAGGACCACCAACAAAGATTTGCGGAAAAGAGATTCATGACCGGGCTAATCAAGTTTTGCGGAAAAGAGATTTATGACCGAGCTAATCATGTTTGTTTTTTGAAAATTTATTTTTTCTCGATTTAATTGATAGTTTGGGATGTAATTAGGAAGATTACATTTTTTAAGAATGTAAACGGACACAATTGATAGTTTGAGGATGTAATTAGGAAAATAACATTTTTTGGGTATGTAAACGGACACTGGACACTTGATGATCATTCGATTTATTTTCTCATCACGTGATGATCATTCGAATTATTTATTTTTTATTATCATGAAGAAATCGTGATTTGATATATTATTGGCATGTTATGAGATTCTATAGATTTTGTTATCCGAGGCAAGAAGAAGATTTTCAAAATTAGTTATTTTATTTTTAGAAAAATAATATTATTTTTAGTTAAAATTCAATATTTCATTACTAAAAAAAAGAAAATGGTGGGGACAGAATCAACCAGAAGCGAGAATCAACGTGGAGCTCTGGTGAATGAGAACGCTCGAAAAAACTTTGTTATTATATAGAGAATATAAATACATACATAATTATTTTTAATATAAATTCAATCCAAAATCTTAAATAGCATCTCCATAAATAAAGAAACAAATTGATTTAATATCTTTCCTATTAATCTTCATTCCCTTTTCAATAAAAATATCTATGGCTATGAGATTCATAATAAAGCTTGTAACTATGGATACATAATTTTTTTCATCTCTTTTCTTGAAACACCGTGGAAGAACATAAGCTAGGTTCTCTAGCTAGGACATATTTAAGATCTCATGAATTGACTAAATTCATCTATAAACATCAATGACAGACATGAATTCAACATCCGAAGATGATAATTTGGGCATGTGTCTGGAGTGTGAAGTAGTTGTTCAACAAATGTTGAAAATATAAATTCCTTAATATAACCAAGATATTTGTTTTTATTTCCTTTAAATATTTTCCAAAATAATAATATAATTTTAGTAAATAATCTAGCAGTTAATAAAAGATGAAGGAAATACTATATTAATCTCAAGTATTTATGATAAAAATCCCAAAAATAAGAAAAATACTATATTAATTTCGAACATTCGTAAATAAAAAAAAATATGAGAAATATGTTTATGGGGTAAAAAGGTCTGATTTATTATTTATGGATAATTATTAGTGTCATCTTGAAAAATCTAATCTGTGATTATAAGGTAAAAAATACAATAAATATAGAGTAAAAAAATCTGATTTATATTTTTTTGAGCATTTTTAAGTACAACCTAATAATTAAATATCTGATTTTGAATTCTAAAAAATAATAATTAAAAATATTGAAGAAAAAAAGTAAAATATTAAAATAAGAGTTGAAAAAAAAGGCAAAGTATATGAAAGGGTATTAGTGTAATTCTGAAGATTTAAGGCTATTTAGTAAATTTAGAACTCTTAATTGGGGGATATGAGAATTAATTGGGGGATATGAATTACTCCCCCCAACCAAAGGTGGCTGCTAAGGGGTGCTTTTTGGGGGCGAAAATACTAAAACACCCTTAGATTAATTAAAAAACATTATGAAAAGACTGTTATGCCCTTTTTACTAAAACATAAAATCTAAAAACCAAATAAAATATCCACCATTCTAAGTACTGGCACAGTTGGGGTTAAGGTTAAGGTTAGGTTTCGATTTTTTTTTTCATCTTCTTCATCGTTCTTCATCGATGATTAATCGTTAAATCGAAAATTTCTTCGTCGATTAACCTACCCAAATTATAATCATGCTTCCACGAAAGACAACAACTTCCCAATCGAACCCGAGAGCGATTGCTCAAAAGAAATTGAAAGATAAACTACTATCAAAGATGGCTTCTGTGAGAAGGTTAATCATTTTAAAGTGTTTAATTAGTGTTTCAATGGATTTGTAGCTATGGGTTTAGGTCAAAATCGCAAAACCCTAACTGCAACTTTTGAGTTTCAGAAATTCCGGCATACGCCTTAGTTTGAATACCGCACCGGTAGTGGATACCGGCACTCGATCTAGGTTTAAGACCACGCCGGTATTGAACTTCTAATATACAGAGAAGAAAAGGGTTTGGTGAGTTGTACCGGCATATACTTTAGTTTAGATGTGATGCCGGAACTATAGTTGGTATCCAGGCCTATTGGTTTTCATTTTTTCCTAGAATATTCTGTCTAGGAATCATATCACAATAGGAGGCTTCATGTTCCTATTGGTTTTCATTATTTCTACGCAGCTACTCCTCTTTCCAGACGCATATAGTGAGTTTCTCTTGCACTCAACCGAAACCTGAGGCAACAATTTCTAATAGCAGCATTTCTTGTTCCATGACCAGCTTGGGGAACCAAAAGAATTCCTCAAAAATAAGCTCCTATTTTGAATGGAGGGTCTTTGATAGGTGGTCGGTTGTCAGCCGACACAAATATAATTTCACTTTCTTACTTCCTAAAATAAAAATAGTATGCGATAAGAAAGAGTTCGTATCCACAGAGAGGCTTTTGTTGTTATAAAAAAATTCAGTTTCTTAGTAACCAAGGGGGGTTTTGATTTTTCAAAGCAATAAAAAAATGAATTGAAAGCAAAGTAATAGTAAAAGTAATCAATAAGGAGAAAGTATTGGTCACGGGATAGTTTCATTCACAAACTCAAATTATCAACAATGACTAGAATTGAAATTTTAATCTCTCATTTACTAAAAGTCCTAGGATACCTTGATCGCAAGAGTATCCCGCTAATTCCCTGATTTCATCACAACCACACTAAAAGATGCATATGTGAATTCTTCCTAGAAAGCAACCTAAAGTGTAAAAGCACAATTAAGTTTAACTCCCTAAAAGCAATAAGTTCTAAGGAATAAGACTAATCAAGGCAATCAAAATGTGTAAAAGCACTAATTCAATTTAACCCAAGTTATGATTCATATGTGACTAGTAGGATATATCACTACAAGCACTACCCACATTTATGCTACTTAAAATCAGGGATAAACAACGTTTTCGTATTGAAAACCCTAATATAGCTCGAGACATGAAAGCAAATCGGATTGATTCCGGACTCAACCAAATAAACAATCAACTCATAAACAATATGAACCATGAATCATAAACAGTAAAATATTGAAACAAAACTACATCATTGAATCAAATATCATTTGTGAAATCCACTTTATCCCATAACCAATAATATGAAGTTTATCTACTCATAGTATTTGGATTCAACATAATTATTATTAAAAATAAAATGAAGAACATGAAAAATAAACGAAAGCAAACCCTAGTAGAATCGCTCTCCTCCAAAACTCCAGTAGAATAATACGTGATAAGTGATATCTCCCCAAAAGAATAGAAACTTCTTCTTTTTATAGCCTTCCCACTTTCCAAAATTAGGTCTTCAAAGTCCATCACCAAAAAGTCCACCAAGCCCATGAACCATGTGTGAGAAAAACCCATGTGAAAATATGACCCAAAAATTATTCGCCGGAAAACTGTGTTTTTGGCCGAAATCCGGTGCATGTAAGTACCTCCGGTGACCGGCAAAGTCCACCCGGTGACCGGTCAAACGATCCAACTCGGGTCAACCGATTAAACTAGGGTCAACCGACGAGTCATGTCGAGTTAGGGTGAGTCAAGACCGACTCAGCATCTGACTTGGATGAGTGAGCTAACTAGTCATGCCAAAGCCATTTTGCACAGGCTTGGTTTGTTGTCCAGCCATGACGGCTGTGTATTCACAGGTGCAGTTTCAACTTTGTCCATCCAACCATCTCTAGATGCATCAGTTCAGCTCAGTTCCTTGCACCTCTTGTACTGCATTCCTTCATGAACAACACCAGAACATCTACCTCCAATTACTCGTTGATCTCTGCATCTCCAGGATCGAGCTTCACAAAGCCTTATTGCAGACTGATTTGTTACTGCCGTGTTCCATCACCTGCTTAGCCTGTAGTTGCAACTCTGCCAACTACCTACCCTCTATCCTTGCAGCTATCAGCATCTATTGCTTCCCTGCAATGCAACTTCTCCATAGCAGCACCTCAGTATTGCAGCCTTTCTCTTGCAAACTATAGTAACCACCAGAGACACCTTCTTGCCTAGCACTTCCATCATTTTCGGCACAACAACACCTGCAATTCCAGCTCATTACGAACACCAACTGTAGTCCCTGTAAGCAATCCACCAAGTACTCAACTACTCATCTCAGGCCAATGACGCCTGCAACTTAGATTGCCATTTGAATCCGCAACGCAGCACCACCATCATCTCAACATCATAACAG
The DNA here is from genome assembly GCA_023529315.1 of Papaver bracteatum. Classification (NCBI taxonomy): domain Eukaryota; kingdom Viridiplantae; phylum Streptophyta; class Magnoliopsida; order Ranunculales; family Papaveraceae; genus Papaver; species Papaver bracteatum. The sequence goes on from JAJJWX010003419.1 coordinate 4,421,561, forward strand.
TGAGCGCCATCGTTCATAACCTTCACCGCAACTTCAGCTCATTCAACTGTATTATAGCTCCAATCATCCAGCCACAACACCAAGCTGTTAACTGCAATGGCTGGAAGTGCAACAAAATGCCACCTTCTCCAATTCAGTTATTGACCACCAGTTCCATCAGCAACAGCTTGCAGAGAACACACAAAAACCACCTGCGGCAGCTGCAATATCAGGCCAACACTATCCAGCAGCACCATTGCTATCTAGCTCATGCATTCATATAAACTCTGACTTTCCAGGCCATGTCCAGCTTCTGCAACTCCATTCGCCTTAAGTTCCCTCGTCACAAACTTTCTATCTCCATCATGTCGCAGCAGCAGTCACCAGTTCACTTCACTGTCAGTCGAGCTAAACTGCCTTGGTAACAGAAGCAGCAAACTCTCACTGTCATGATCACACAGAACCTATTTCACCTGCAATCTCATTGCCATCTGTAGCTGCGCCAACACCTGCTACATTGCTAATATAACTACACATCAACCCATTCTAGCTGCATACCTCCACTACAACATGAACCCAACAGATTCCATGGTAACTCCACGAACCCATTCTATCACTCCCTTGAATCTACATCTAACAGCAGCTCTTTCTGGGCTTGCACAACACAATTTCTACCCATTTTTCTTAGCCACAAATACTGCAACAACCCATAATATGTCATACGATCTCAAACCATCAGTAGCAGCAACACCACCACTCTGCTCATTCAAACACCAGCTTGCACCTATTTCTAAACATACATCTAATGCTTCACCAGCTGCACAGGACGTAGCATCAGAAGTGCACAATATCTTATAGGTCTTCTCATCCTCAACCATGGCATAAATAACAACTGCTGCTCAATCTCGTATTCCAATTGCAAGCCATTACACATCAACACAGACTAAACACCAACCCCAATTCGCAAGTAAGCAGAAAACCCCTCTATGAAATTCTTGATTTCATCTCCCTGTAATCATTCCTGACTCGAACTGCTTCAAACCCTAACCACGATTTCACCAGAACTCCCAATTTCATTTCTCAAATTGATTCAACAACTGAGATGTTGCTTATTTTCTTTTCTCAGCTGTTCTTCATCTCTGAAATCATCATTCATTCCTTCATTCGAACCCTAACATCAAACTCAGAAACTTCAACTCTCAAATTCTCCCACAAACAACACAAATCATCAAACCCCATCTTACTGTGTTGATCACTCAAACACCAGCAGAACTCGAGCCTCTCTCAATTTCCTCAATCGAATCTCGATTTCTCTCTGAGTATGGTGCTGCCATTGGTTTTGAGAAGAAAAGAGAAAAAATGGCTAATGATGGGAAATGATTTCCTCACTGAATTTTAGGTATTGTGTAAGAGGTAGAATTGATATTTACATCCCATGGGTTAGGATCAAGGGTGCCCAGTACAATTCATCCTTCACTCCTTCTCGCGCAACCTGGCATGCTCCAAGTATAGCTCGCAAGTGAATTGACCTCTTTTCCTTTACGCTCCAAAAGGAAAATTTCTCCTTCTTTCGCTCCAAAGGACTATTTTTCACCTAATCAACTCAAATTCACACATAAGATACATATTTCACAAAATAAATAGCAAAGAAAGCATAAATACTAGATATAAAATTAGGTGTTTTACAACACCTATCAATAGGCAAAGGCTAATAGAGAGTAGTGGGCGATGGATTAAGAGACTCAGATAAGTCTTAATGAAATGAACGCAACAATCAAACATTAAGTCTGAAAATTTGTTTACCGTAAACTTAATACAAGACTCATAAGCCGCCGCATAAAATGAAAAATGCTAGTTTATAGGCAATGGATAATGGATAAGAATGGAATATACACAAGAATCAAACATTTCAACCACTAGGAAAAATATAAAAATTAATTCGGAGACTCGGATTAGTCTGAATTTTTTTTTTTTTTTACTGGGCTTGATAAGTCTGAATATTTGTTACACTAAAGTTCAACTATCAAAACTGGAACCAGAAAATATAGAACCGAGAAACCTACAGCTCATAAGCCCCTGCATAATAAAATGAAAATGCCAGTTTTACAATTTATAGTTGGTTTGTAAAATCCACAAACCAAAGAGTATAGTGATACCTTTAAGGCTGCAGTTTCAGTTCAGCATCAAAATGCATGTTTTGCTATTTAGTATTTACAATCAGTTTGCAAAATGCACAAATCAAAGAGGTATAGTGATCCCTTTAAGGCTGCAGTTCCAGTTCCGCATCACCAACTCCAAAGCTGGCAAGGATGGCTTCCCCATTCCTATAATGCCCACCTACAAAAGAATCCTGAAAAGTTGTTGTAGAGGTATCAAAAATTGCTCAGAATTCTACATCGATCCATAAACATATTCCATAATTTGCTCTTGCGCTCACTGTTGCTGACATCTTCCCAGGAACTTCAGAAGTACTTCCGGCATCTTCGACATTTTCTTTTCAATGCCGGTACTTAATCCCGGCATCAAGATTATTTAATAGGTATGCCGGTATTGGTGTTTAGTTATGCAGGAACTTCCAAGACTGTACCGGCATCCTCGACATTTTTTTATTTATGCCGGTACCTATATCCGGCATGGATTTTTATTATACATGAATGCCGGTAGTCTTGTTTTTTTATTCAGGAACTTCTTAGATAATAACCGGCATCCTCGACAACTCATTTGTGGTATATTTTGAATACCAAGCAGGTCTAGTTCATATCATTTCTCCATTTTTTTACAATGGCTATCATCAGTTCTTGCCGGCGGAGCCTGAAATCTTATAGAGAAAAATTAAAGATGCATGGGTGGATTGTTGGTATTGATTGATGATATGAACTGGACCTTCTTCATCTCACATCAACTCACAATATTTCAAGTCTCAGTTTCATTTCAAACGGAAAGTTGGCAGTTTGATTTCAAACGGACCCTTACAGATACAGAATCTAATGAATTTTCCCAGAAATTGAAATATATACTCCAAAACTAATCCATTTATTTCTCTACGTCGTCCACTAATGGAAAAATGATATGAACTGGACCTGCTTGAAACCTTGAAGTTCATACTACCATACACCATACAGGAATATATACATGCTGAAATCGATCCATAAAGTTATAACTCACTTTCCAACAGTAAACTTACTTCATCATAAAATCCATCCATGCCTGGGGTTTATTCCGAAGAGCATTAACCATGGGTGCATATTCATGTGGATGCAGCTCGTACTGTGCTAGAATTTCTTCAACCTCAGTAGCCTATGCAATACAAAACAAGGAACCAATGTAGCCATCCCGCTGGCCATGGTGTCTCTATTGTCCGCCATAGGTACAACACATCCATCGATGCCAATACCATTATGATCTCCATATTATTTCATCGTATTCTGTGGGAATTTTCGAGTATCAAAAGAGCATGCGTCAGTAGCAGTGGCTTGGTTAACAATGGACTCAAGCAAGCCATCAACCCTAGCTTTCTCTATATCATACATATCAAAATCGTAACTAGCTAAACATTTACTCATCTTAGTATCAGTTGCAATAATGTCTTCCTTATCATGATCAAGACTGGCCGACTGGGCGACCCTTCGAAGATGGGGAACTTATAGCTTCCCCATATCTTTCTTGCTCTCTGTTCTATCTCTAGATCATTTTTTTTTTCTTTTTTCTAGAAGATTCTTACTTCGTTGTGAAGGATTTTCTGGGATAATTGTGTCAATGGATTCATGCAGGGGTGGGTACGTGTAGAGATTACTGGATAAGAAAGTCCGAGTAAGAGTCTACTAGGTAATGACACGGAAGTACCCGTCAGGTGTGTGAGAGAAAAGGATATATGTCCAGAGATCAGAGACGGAGAAGAGAGTAATAGTAAGACATTATTTGGTTCCTGTATAGAAAATTACATGTACCGGCATGGTGGTGTTTGCTGACGTCCATGCCGGTATTCCAAATTTCCAAATACTCTTAAATATGTGATTGAGAACCGGCATGCAATCTTGGTTTGAATATCACGCCGGTATGTTCTTGAACAGTTGGGGATATTTTGTCCCGGCATACAAATTTGTATGAATACAATGCCGGTTATAGAGGTTCCGGCGTAGTATTCATACAACGAGCATGCCGGTACTAAGCTTTTTCAGATAAAAAAAATGGGGAAACACCATACTAAGACGAGCCGCTCACCACCGTGTCGAGAGTCTGGGAAATATCGCCATAAAGGGGCACCGCAGCAAACATTTGCTCCTCTGTATACGCACTGAAATCAGGGGAAGTCAGCGCTCCAAGAGAATTCATGATGGGACCCGAGACAGTAAAAGAGGTATCGATACCGGACGAGGACCCTCCAGTAATCTGGGGCAGGCGATGAAGCACCTTCGACCTAGCGTCAACAGTTCTTCCAAGCTCGGGCGCCCTCAAGGGTCCTTGTTTGTCGGCCGATTCAGAATTAACAACCACCTCAGGATCGACGTTCTCGCCCATCTCCTTCCCTTGCCACCTTCATCGCCCTTTGAACCCGATAAATCCTCGCCGAATAGGTCATCCTCATCGGGGATATCGTAGATCGGTTTCTGCTGTGGCTTGGCAACGACATGCTTCCCCCTACGAGGGTTACATCTCAAAGGTTCAGGATCAACCTCCTCCACATCGGCCTCATCATCATCGCATCTGGGAAACTTCTGCACAAGGCTTCTCGTCAGAACATGTGAAGGCAAAAAACAGTGGCAAGTACATGTACTTATAATAAAATCACTATGTTTGCTACCTTCCCCTGGTCTTCCTCGACCCTTGTGCTAGCACCTCTTTTCTTCGACGATCCGGCAGTCTTGGTAGAATCGCCCTGAGGTTTTAATAACAACAAAACAGCCAATTAGCGTCAAAGATAACATAATAGAAATCTAGAAAAGAGGAAAGAGACGCATACCTTATCATCATTAACAACCCAGAAAGGATAGGGCTCGACGGGAAAAGAAGGCGGCAGGAAACTACCATGTAGAATGGGACCTCGGACAAGAAGCGGAACTCGGGGATAAATCGGGTCATTGGAATGACGGGGTCGTATGTTAGAACCCTGGCCGATGGGATCCGCATCCAGCATCATCCTTTCAACACCCTTGGGCATAGATCGGTGACGATGAGGACTAGCAGCAAAATCGGCAAGGTAACCTAAGGTGGAAGTACCATCTCGGTAGTTGGCAAGGAAGTTGGCAACAGTATATGCGGGAGCGTCCTCGGGCTTGTAGGTCGACCACTCGGCATCGGAACCATGACCATCTCGGCGAGCTCTCCACTTATCCATAATGCGAAAAGTGTTGCCAGTCCATTGAGCCAAAGCGCGATAAGGCTTGAGCTGGGAGAGGACCTCATAGTAGAAAGGGCTACTAGGGTCATATAAGGGAAGACGAAGGCCTAACTCCAGTTGTCCCTGAGTGATAGCCACGCAGTTAGATGACTGCTCGTGCTTCTCCATATCAGACTTCTTTAAGAGGCTGTTCCGGCTCGAGACAAGGGTGACTTCTTAATTTTGAAGATCGTACTTCTCCTTCAGCTGCTCAATAAATTCTTCGTCAGAAAGATCTTTCCCCTTTTTCTCGGACCTGCACGAAACAAAAAGACAATCATCAAGAAAGTTATATTTCATGGAACGATCATCGTACTTGGAGGGACTCTCGTATGAAAACAGGGAAGAAAGGGAAAAAGCATCAATCTCGGAAAAAACATCATCAACAAACCTTTTCTCAGTCATAGAGGGAGAAGAAGCCATCAGCAGAAACAATGCGGAACTCAGAAATCGACGAAGAGAGTTGGGACAACGAAAACGTAACCACGACTACTATAGAAAATCAAGAAAACAAGGGTTTTTGAAGGAAGAAAGTTATGAAGAAATTATGAAGAGAAGGTTGCAGCGGCGGGGAACTAAAAAATAAATGGCAAAGGAGAAGAAAGAGGAAGGGAAGAGGGCTATTTAAAGTGGAGAGTTGTAACCGACGCCGACGGTTACAGGTAATAAATTGGATTAATAGGGGACTGCATGGAGGAATTCGCGGCATAGACGAGGACGTGGGAAGTTGGGACGACTTTCTTCCACTTTTTTTTCCCTCCTTCTACTCTCAACTAACCCACACAAATTCAAATAAACATAAATACACAAATTATATCCCCCAAATCATTAATATTTTACTAATCATAATTAGTTACTAATCCTAATTAGTGAGGGTTAGATTAGGAATTAATAATTTAATTATATAAGGGGTAACCCAACTAGGATATTTGGATCCCTATTTTGTCATTTAGCTATATCCCCCAATTAGTTTCCATATCCCCCAATTATGCGTTCTAAATTTACTGTCTCTTGGATACCCCTTATAAATATCCATAGGATAGGGTTATTAAAATGGCCCCAAAATTTGTGTGTATACCCCAAATAAAGATTCTTATTTTCTTATTTAATTTTCTGGAAGGAAAACTATGTTCAGGCCCAACATATTTTTCATATTGTTAGTGTCAAACTTATCCATGTCGAACAAACTAATTTGATAACCATAATTTGGAGAAGTATGGCTCACTTACTAGCTCAGGCTCAATTCAAAGAAAGTAATTCTTACTTTCAAGTCTAGTGTTATTTTATTTTAATTTTAAGGGGATACCCATAATTACCTTAAAGCTTAAATTATGCTTGAATTATCACTGAAGATGTAAATTACACTTTGATTTTATTTGGGTAGTAACTATAACTTCCATCGTAAAACGATGACATAATCATGTTGTCATTTTTTAAGAAAAGAGAGAAAAATCAAATGAGTTTTTCAAAGAGAGACAACATGAAACTCGAGAAATACGTAATTTTGGCTACCTTCTCATAAATGAATGGCCTCTCGCAAAGGTTGAGAAGTTTTGGAGGAATAAATTGAATGAAAAGAGTGAAAAGGAGAGGGTACAAAACTACTACAATTGCAAGTAAACCAACTTAATCAATTAAATTTTATTTTGGAAGATGACTTGCAATACCTAATCTTAATGGATTATATATATATGTTTTGCTTATTTTTTGATATTTGTTCTTTGTTATCATAATCTGGTCACTAGAACATATATTTTTGTTTTTGGGTAAAAACTGATTCTGCTGGTTTTGGTAAATTTGGGTGTGCCGCCGAGAAACAAATCTAAACCCTAAACAAATGCACTGCACGGGATTACTTTAGATTAGAGAGATTAATATTTACAATCCTGGCCTAAACCAAGAAATGGCCGTTCAGTCTTGCTTCGGTCACAAAGTGAAGGAGAAGGGTCGACTTTAGGGAGGAAAGTGAAGAAGGTGTTGAGATCAGAATGTTCAACTCTGAAGGTGTGGTTATTTTATGACTTGTATCAGAAAATGGAACTGGCTTGCAGAATGTAAGCTATCAGTTTTTGGTGTTTTTCTGGATACTTGTGTTTTTGTCGAAATATGATGAAAACCTATTTATACAAGTCATGATTGAGCGCGCCCTGATCTCGTATGAAGTGGAGACAGTTAAGTAGTGGAGAAGTAGGTATGTGTAAAAGGTGGTAATCATCACGTTTCCGTCATGAGAGAAGACTGGTCAGCCTTACACAGTTACACTCACTACTCACTACTCACTTACCGTTGTTAACCGTCCGCCCATTCTTGACACTTTCTCATAATGGGCGTGTTGCACGCGACACGCTGTAAACTGCCATACCAATACCGTGATGAACATCCCCCAATTTGTGACAGGTTTGATGTCTTGAGTATTTTCGTGAAAAATATGCAGCAAGTTACTGAATAGGTCTTATTTGCAAGACCTAGTTATTCTGACCAATCACTCGCAAGCCAGGCAGCGGGTCATGTGTGGCGAGCCAAGTCATGAGACTTTCCGTAAATAAAATCATGTGGCGCTATTATGTTAAATAACTACGTAATTTGTGAAACCGATACTTATAAAATATCGTATGTACTTGATGCATGTAAAGCATCGTTTTTAAGCAAGAAGCTCAAAATAATCGATGTATGTGATGCATCATTGTATAAAGCCTGTCTGGTTGGTCGCGAAACCTAATGTCTTAAAAGGAGCGTGACATGCCACTTTCAGGAAGATGCTAGGAGATGTTAATGCATGCCAAAAGTAGGCCGGTCGATCCCTATAGGAGAGTGATGGCTGGTAGCCATTTCGACATCCTATTGGTCGGTCCAAGTTAAATCTAGACCGGTTAAATTGGCTAGCCAAATTGGATGGCTGAGATGATTTGCAACAGTTATTGGTTGCCGCTAATTTATTTAAGATTTTTATAAGGAGCACGACCAGCCATCTTTCGGAGCGCGTTTAGGAGCCGTATGGGCGGCCACGGCTTTGCGGATTCCTCCTCATGGAAGAGGGGCAGCCAATGGTCACGACCACATCTTGTTTGGCGCCTACAATAGAAGTTTGGTCGGCCAATTCATCTGGCGAAGTTGGGAATTCAAGATGATTTACGGAAATTAATGGTTGTCGTTGATTTAATTTAGGTTTTAAAAGTCGTGTGAACAACCTATTTTGGGATAACGGTTTTTGGTGCTAGCGGCGCCCTGGGAGTTGTTCGACCGACCAGCACTAGCCGAACCGCTGATAAGCATATTTGATCCTTGCCCGTTGATCGAGATTACATCTAGGCAGATCAATTCGGCTGGTGAAGTTGGGCGGTCAAAATCGTTTTGCGGCAGTAATGTAATGTCGCTCAATAATATTAGGGTTTTGTAGCTCGTGCATCCAACTGTTTTAGGCTAAGCGTTTGGTGGCTCCACTTGCGATTCGGAAGGAGGCTGATCATCCTGGGCATTAGCAGTCCCGCCAGTGTACATGATTTATGATCATTGTTTGAATATGTAAAATACATGATTTATGATTGTTTTGTGATGATTTTTGTGTATATGTGTGCCATAGATGAACAATGCTGATTTTCGACGAATTATGGAAGAGAGATTGCCCATTTCTTCAACAGAACATAGTGATCATAAATTGAAAATTCTTGATACGTCTAATGTTAGGATGACTTCGTTGACACATCGCAGTACCATAAGTACAATTCATAAAGTGTATACCTCAATTTCTAAGTTACCTAATGCTAAAGTGATTGTAGATAACTGTAGGTTCGGTTCAGTTTTTCAAGTACAATATCCAAAACTACCAGACAAATGCCTTACTACCGGAATATTTGAAAGGTCGTGGCATACCACCAATACATTTCACTTCCATAGTTTTGAAATAGGGTTTACCCCATTAGACTTCACTCAAATTACCGGAATTCCAATCGGTCGAGGAGATCCCATATAATTGGAGTCAATTAGTATGAAGCAAATACATGAAATTGCTCCCCAGACCATAGATTGTTTGCTCCCATATGTTGAGGCGAGACCTACTACTAGAATAAAAAAAGGCACGAACCACGTTATCATTACTAGAGTAAAAGAAGTAATTAGAGATGAAGAAATAGTCCCCTTGAGACGGCAACTTGTGGATAGATGCAACGGGATCAAGAATATTATAATTAAATCGTTTCTTGAACATAGATTCGGGCTGGAGAACGATGTAATAATGCAGGAGCATATGGCAAGATGGATTTTGATTTGGGTTATTGTCAATGTCTTTTTCCCAAACAAAAACAGTGTTGTTGAGGTTAAATGGATTCGTATAATAAGGGATTTAAGTGTGCTGAGGCATTATGATTGGGGTTCGGCGGTGTATGCATATATGTTAAGGGGTATGAGTACCGGAGTCACGAGCAACGCTCTTCAATTGCAGTTCTTCTCGTTTCCTTTGATAGTAAAAATCTCTACCCTCTCGTAATCTTACTTTCCTTTCTATTTAATTTTGTTACCACTATATATTTATATTTGTTAATAACAACGTTTAATTTTCCAGCCATTGTTTTAGGCTTATTTCCGATGTCTATTTCCCTATACAAAGGCTGAAAGTGAAAATATGGATTTGTGGCCAGCTGGTAGGTTATATGATGGATCCCAATGAGAGACGAAAAAAAGGCGGTCAGAGAGATTCAGGTACCCATTCTATGACTATTGTTCGTAACCAAATTGATAACTTGGCATTCAATTCCATATACTGGTCGCCATGGGAGGAGAGTGAATGGAGAAGTAAACCCGAGGTGGAAGAGACTAAACGAATCTCAGTAACACGTAGAGTTTTTTACGATCCATTTGGTCACAGCGTCATGTACCTGGGCGAACGATGTCTCAAACAAGTTCTTGGATTGACCGTAATATCGTGCAACCCTCCTGATTCAATAATAGACATCTACAATGCATATTTGTACGCGGACCAGAATCTTAATAGCCTGCATTTTGATGAAGTATCCGATCGACAGTATAAGTTATGGTGGAAGAAGAGGTCAATAGGGAAGTATAGGGGTGTAATTGTACATGAAGCAAACCGGGATTTGTATGGCACCCAAGATAACGATGCGTATGTACGCCGACCAGCCCCGCAGCGCCAAAGCACATACACACAAGAGTTGGTGCCCGTCGACCGTCATCTCTTCCCATATCCACCAAGACAAACGACGAATAAGATATGTGGCCCCGACTTTCAGGCGTTTGAGGTACCGGTTGGAATGGAGTATTTGGGAATGTTTCCTAAATCCAACTATGATGTCAGCTTGGGTACACCTGTGAGTATAATATAACCCTTAATTCCAATATATTTGACTTGTGAAAAATATTCATACTCACGTCCTTCCTTGTTGTTTACAGGAGATGTGGCGCGATGCTTATGTGGATATGGAACAAAGATACAAGGCTTCAAATCAACAATATTACGACTACACAACGGAGCTGCAACACCAAATCAAATACGGTCAAGCACCCCGTGTGAGATTTGTGAAACCGTATGAAGCCCCATATACATGTGAGTCATTTAGCCAAGGACAGTCTTTGGAATCGGGCCCGTCTACCAGTTCTTTTGTTCCAAATAGTCAAGAAGAACCTTACTTAGGTCAAAATCCGTCTGAGCCATTCAACTAAAGTATAATGACGTATCAACATCAGGGTTGTGGAAATTTTCCATGGTTTGATGTGTAAAAAGGGCTAGTATTTAAATTTCTTAACATAATTGTTTTATTTTACAATATAATGGCTACTTAAGACTTTCCTAACTTTGTTCCACATTTTTCAATGATGATTTTACTGTATAACGTCATTATTTCACAACATAACGGCTAATTTTACTGTATAACGACCTTTTTTTTTAATTCAAATTCCTCTTATCATATCTCTATAAATATAAAATTACTTTCCAATATAAAACCTATCCCAACAAACAATCATACCTCTGTTTTATAAAAATGGTAAGATTCAGCACAGAAGAAGATATTGCTCTTACGCAAGCATGGATTGAAGCAAAAAACAATAATCTTAACGAAGTTCGGGCTTCATGCAACAAATTCTGGAAGAATGTTTTTGAATTGTTTGATAACATTTCTGGAAATCCGAACGCCAGAGACAAGGGAGGTCTGAGATCTAGGTGGAGCAAGATGAACAAGGGGATCATAACTTTTGTCACTATTCAGGCCGGTGTTAACATACGCAATCCTGGAATGGAAATATGAACAAATGGTAAAAATGTTTTACATATTTCTTTCACTTTTAAGTAAATAAATATACTTAATCTAATTTTGATTTATAAATTTCAGATAACTGCTGCTCGTTTAGGCTATCTTAACCAGACGGGCGACAACTTTCCTCATGATGAATGTTATCAGCTATTAAGAGCGGTTTACGATACCTACAATCCTGACGAAATGTAGCTATATTGCAAGATGGTTTTAGCATCAGATGTTAATCAAGTCTTTAGAACAACAATCCTGAAGATTGATTGAATTTGAATGTTCTATCTTTATATTTATGTAATTTTCGGCTTTTCTATTAGGTTTCAGCATCAGATGTTAATCAAGTCTTCGGAACAAAAATCCTGAAGATTAATTGAATTTGAATGTTCTATCTTTATATTTATGTAATTTTCGGTTTTTGAATTGCAACTTTAAGCATCAGATGTTAATCAAGTCTTCGGAACAACAATCCTGAAGAATGATTGTGTTTAAATGTTCTATCTTATATTTATGTAATTTTCGGTTTTTGCAACTTTAAGCATCAGATGTTAATCAAGTCTTCGGAACAACAATCCTGTGTGTGTTTCAGCATCATAAATAGAGTCATTTGTATTTAAAATCCTTGTTTGTTGTTTGAAGATGGTTAACACAATTTATAATATCCGTCAAAAATATCCGTTACAAAGTACAGGTTAAAAACTAGCTGTTGCGATATAGTCGTTCGAAAATAGTCGTTATAAAAGTACATTACAATTATTGAATAAAAGCGCAGGTTACTAGTTTTACTAATCCCAGTTGCGGAACAACACGTGCACCAAGCCTTTAAACCTCTGGAGGACCGCCGTCATTCATTTCCGGATTGTCATAATCCATGTTACCCAGGTTAGCTTTAAAGATTAAGTAGCACTCAAAGCATGTGAATTCAGTACGAGTATCTAGTTGGTACACAAATTTGCCCATTTCCTCCTACACAAAAAAAAAAAACAAAACAAAAGGCAATAGGTTAGTGTGTAGAAGCACACAACATTTTAAATATCATAACAATTAACGATGACGTACCATTATCGCAACTGTCATGTGCTGTGGGGAGTAACCATGAATCCTTTTTTGAATCGCAACGTACTTGCGAACCATTATATCAATTCGAGAAATCCGTTGTTGAACTTGTCGTCTTGTTCGGTTATTAACGTTTCCGAACGCTTGTACAAAGCCGTCGAACACCAACGTTCATTGTTCATACGCGGAGAGGTATTGTGTATCTTCAATAGGAAGATTACAAGCATTTACAAACGCTGTGGTGATTGCAACATCTTCTTCTACGGTATACCCAACCATTACCATGTTATCTTCCAAAATCAGGGAAATTTTATATACTGAGGATACGTTTAAAATTTTGGATTGTTTAGGTTGAGAAAGATTTTGACAACTTATAATAGGCAGTTAAAGTAGTCATTGGAATTTAGCCATTAGTATTTACCCGTTACGAAAGATCCGTTGGAATAACTTAATTTTATTCAAATTATCATAATTAGAAATACATAAATAATTGTTACCGACATAAAATTAACTACACTACCGGAAAAGAAAAACAACGTTACTTAAAATAAAATACAATTAAACTAATCTATTACAAATTGAACGAATTACAAGAAATAAAATACGACATTACTTAAAACGAATAAACACTTAAGCTAAGCTATTAAAAATGGAACTGATTATCTTGTTGGCTCTGCATCTGCCTGGCCAGTATGGCATTCTGTTGATATTCAAAGTACTTTTTTGCATTTGGAGTCATCATCTTGAGATCCAATTGCATTATTTCCCTTTCTTCTTTCATTTGAGATGCCTGAATTTGTTGTTGAGTTGTCTCTAAAAACCTTTCCATAATTTGGTTTTGTTGTAGCTGACGAGGTGGGATAATCGATCGGGATTCTTTTAGATAATCAACAAGTTTACTGCCCGCGTCACTCATCTGAGAGTCTTGCGAGGATGGTGTGTCGGGTTTATTTTTCGCAACCCGCTTTTTAGGAATTTGCGCTTGTTTCCCTCCTCTGGAAATGCATTTATCTCCTGTAAATCCACCAGGTGAGGTTCCAGGTATAGTCATTGGGCTCGTAGTAGGGGTAGATCCTGATGCAAAAGGGATACCGCTAGGGATATTATTTTGAAATGGATTTGCAAATGGATTTTCGACGAACTGGCTTGAGGGTGGATTTTGGGAACTATGGGGTGGGGAATTAAACATATTAGAGAAATTTGCATTCATTTGAGATGGAGGATTAAAATCTTGTTCCATATCTTCAGTTACACCCACTGGTACAATTGGAACATCTTTAAGCATATCATACTCAACATCTCGTTCAAAAACTTTTCTATATATATCAACATATAAGCTTTTCGCAATTATGATCTACATCAATGTAAAGATACCGTAATTAATATATTAGTAAATTATAATGTTTACAAACAACATATACAGAAACTATAATAAAAATATTTAAATAACATACCCGATTAATTGAGTCAATGCCCGGATTAGCGACTGTAGCTCTTGCAACACAACCGAAAAAGTTATCCACTTCACTCTTGATTTTGCTAAACCGATTACGAACGCTTTTCAAAGTACGGCCGTATCAATTTCCACCACAAGCTTCGACAAATTTATTAAAAATCACCTCCCAAAACAGTTCCTTGTCTTCATAACTACTATAACCAACAGCAAGGTACTGAGTAATAAGGTGATGATTTTCCAAAACACTAAATCTCGTTCTTTGTTTCCTTTTTTGGCTTTGAGTCTCATCCATTGATAAGAATTTTTTTTTATAAATATTACTTAAACAAATATAAAATTGGAATGATTTTAGTGAAGAAATCAATTGATGTAGGAAGAAGAAATTGATTTGGTGTGGTTTGAGTAGATAATTAGATTGGTATTTATAGGGGATTTTGAAAAAATGGTCGTTGGGATCCGACGGCGTACAAAATAGATCTGTTATTAGTGATGGATGGTTAGGATCGGGTATGAGAGAGGTGTCAACGAAAAAGGTCAAACAAATATTATTTGCCGAAACGGGAACTGAGTACGTGTACAAAAAGATACGCGTACTCAATACGTGTATCAACGGATTTACGCGTACTCAGTACCCGTAAAGTGAAAAAGCATACGGGTACTGAGTACCCGTGTGATTTCCCTTTCCTACAATGCTGAACAGATCTGTTCACCCATGTAGGGATGGTGGTGTGTATCCCTACTCGTGTAGGGATATGGGAGACCATAATGGTTGCATTTTTAGGATTTTGAGGGAAATGGAGGGATAGGGAAGGGAAATCCCCTCCCATAGTGCTAGATCTTATGGAACCTGTTTTAGGGTATGTAAAAAAATTTCGGGACATACCGAATAAAGATAAAAATGGGTTGGAAATAGTAAATCCAATAGCCCCTTAACCATTTTTTTTTATACGAAAAAGAAATTTTATTTCTTAGGGTGGTGAAAAATTGTTGTCTTTTGCCAGAAGACTACATATTTCAGCATTCAAATTGTTATAAACTTCTATGCCTATGCCAGTGTTTCTAACTGACTTTGCCATTGCATTTGCGACTTGATTGTCATCGCGCTTAACAAAAGAAAAATTACAATAACTAAAATTTTGAGATAAGTGTTTGATCTCTTTGAGTAGATTCATGTTTTCCCAATTTATTAAAAGACAGCTAATATTAATATACTGTATAACCAGATTTGCATCAACTTCAATATGGATTCGTTTATACTGTTTCTCCTTTGCCCATACCAGCGCCTCTCTAACTGCCATGCACTCTCCCTCCTCTGGATTTAGGACTCCATTTGTGTAGCTTCCTCTGATCCCTCCGCATTCACCTGTGGAGTCAGTATTATTAGTCCAGTGCCCTGATTATTTAAAATGTGATTAAAAGAAACATCCACATTAATTTTATATATGCCCTGAGCTGGAGGTAACCAATTAGAAATATACACATCTGTGACAGAATTATGAAGTATATCATGCATATGAGAAATTAAATGGAAATTGATTTTATGCATTGGGTTATAAGGGTTAAGAGTAACTCCTCTTTAAGACAAAATCACATCTATCTTTCCATAGAATCCATGAGCCAATCATAAGAGTGAATAGCCATTTCTCATCTGTGTTGCTTGTTTATGTGTTTGGTAAAAACCAACTAGAAATCCATTCTGTAACATCTGCATAATTGTTGCGAACTGCATTAATGTTAATATTAACTCCACGCCAAACACTCTTGCATGCCTACATTCAAAAAGTAAATGCTCCATAGTTTCACTTCCTCGACCACAACTGCCACAGTGTGTCTCCATCTCATTGTTATAAGTGACAAGTATGACTCTTGTCGAATTTATTCCCCCTGAGACTCTTCCATATGAACAATTTAATTCTATGAGCAACTGGTGTCTTCTATAGAGATTTCCAGATAGAATCATCAATGTTCCTTCCATGAACTTTTACTTGACTGCTACATTCGGTTAACATCTTGTATGTGCTTTTTACATAGAACTTGCCATATTTAGCCGGCATCCACACCATCATAGAACTTGTCATCTTTTTACAATCAGTTAACATCTTGTATGTGCTTTTTCTATGAGCAATTATTAGCTTCTATTTTGGTATGCAGAATATCACCATTCTTGAAATACTTATTGCTGAGAGTTTGTACCATAAAATATTAGATTCAGTGCATATTTTCCATGCTAACTTTGTTAATAGGGCAAGGTTCAGTTTCTCCAAATCTCTCATAGAAAGACCCCCAAATTCCTTTGGTTTACAAACACCAGACCAAGACACATGATTAGAGCCTCTATTAGAGTGATGTCCCCCACAAAAATTTTCTCTCCATAGTAGTTAACTTGGCGATGACATTGTTTGGAAGCTTGAAAGTGCCCATCTGATAAGATGGAATTGAATATGTTTGATCATAGTAACTCTCCCAGCTTGAGAAAGATTAAGATCATTGTAAGTAGATAATATGTGCTCAACATTCTCTTGTATTGACTTGAATGCTTCTTGTTTAGAATGCCCAAGTATAAGAGGTGAACCCAAATATCTTTCTTTAGAACTCATTACCTTAATTCCAAGAATTTGAGTGAGACATTGTGTTGTTTCTAGTTTTGTATTTTTGCTGAAATAAACTGAGGATTTATCAAAATTTATAACTTGTCCAGATTGAGCACTGAAATTGTTGAGAAGATCCAGAAGATTGTTAACTGCATCAAGATTGGCTTAAGTGAAAATCAAGCAATCATCTGCAAATAGTAGATGATTTATGGCTGGAAAATTACCTGCCACTTTAATACCCTTAATTAATTTATCTTGATGTGCTGCATTGAGCTGCCTTGAAAGGAATTCAATTGCAATAATAAACAAGAAATGATACAAAGGATCACCTTGTCTTATCCCTTTTGTGGGATGATATTCTTCACAAGGTGAGCCATTGAGAATAACTGCTAGAGTTGTTGTGCTAATACATTGATGAACAAGTTGACTAAAAACTTCCTTGAAACCAAAGTAATTCATCACTTTGATTAGAAATGTTCATTCAATCCTATCAAAGACTTTAGACATATCTAACTTGAGAGCCAACCAACCAATCTGACCTTTCTTTTTCTTCATGGAATGGATAATCTCTTGAGCAATGATAGTATTATCACTAATGAGCCTGCCTGAAACATATGTTGCCTGATATGGAGATATGATTTTCTCCATTAGAGGCTTCATCCTATTGATAATAATTTTGGAAATAATTTTATAGGATGTATTGCATAATCCAATTTGGTCTGAAATCAGCTGCACAAATTGATTTTTTCTTCTTGGGAATAAGAGAAATGTAGGTGTTGCTTAAACATGAATTTGGTTTCAAAGAATTTTTTGACTATAAGACACACATCTTCTCCTGCAGTGCTCCACTGAATTTTATAGAAACCTGCTTGAAACCCTTTTGGACCAGGTGCACTCCAGTTCTCCATACTTTTTAATGTAGAAAAAATGTCTTCATCAGTAGGAATTCTGGTGAGCAAGAGATTGGCTTCCTCAGAGATGCAAGTAGGAAGAATTAAGAAAGAACCTTCATCAAGAGTGGTACTATAAGAAGTACTTATGCTCTTGAAATGGGAAGTAAGATGATCTGCAATATCCTCTCTTGTTTAAAGAAAAACTCCACTGTGATCTTGTAATGAATCAATGTTGTTTCTAGCCTTTTTCCTATTGCATTTAGAGTGAAATTATTTAGTGTTGTTATCCTGCTCTTTAATGAAAACATCTCTTGATTTTTGTTGATAGAAATCCATCTGAATTTTATGCCACTTATTAAGATCATTGTTGATGGAGATAACTTGGTCTTGAGTAAGATGAGAAGGAGATTGAGTTTGTAGAGTTTCCAATTGATTTTGAAGATCATCAACCTGCTTGTTCACATTAACAAAATGTTCCTTGTTCAATTTAGATAAATCTTTTCTAACAGCTTTTTGTTTCTTGATAAGTTTGAAACCAGGAGAGACTGAAAATTCACTTTTCCAAGCATTAGCAATGACATTGGGTGGGAGCTCAGCTTGTTGCTAGACTCCCGACCAGTTTCTTGTAATTTGTTTTAGTAGTGGATGAAATGAAATTTTATAAAACAATCCAAGTAAGGAAAATTTTTAAAGGTTTCCAACAATTATTGATATTAATGTCAGAAACCAGCAAAATTGGGTTGTGGTCACTACCTACTTGGTTCAGATGATGAAGTTTGGAATTAGGAAAATTAATGAGCCAATCACTATTCCCTAATGTTATATCAATTCTAGATTGTTTATCCCATGTACCTAGGTTATTATTGGTCCAAGTTTAGTTTTTTCCTGTGTAACCAAGATCAACTAGACCACTTTCATGAACTAAGTTATTGACCCAACCATCTATAGAGGAAGAAGCACCACCTACAGTGTCAGGAAAATGGAAGTTCAAATCTCCTAAAACAACCAATGGCATTCTACTAGCTTTACTAATATTTAGAATGTAATTCCATTGTTTTTGTTTTTATGATAATTGTTCAGACCATACATACAAGTGACAAGGATTTTAGGTTTACTGAGATCAAGATAGACAATAAAATTGAACATATTGTAATCATCTCCTATAACATCACAAGCAAACCCATTCTTCCATAGAAAAACTAAACCACCAGAGAGACCTACTGGCTCTATGAAAGCCATATCTAGGTATTGAAATTGTTTGAGAAGAGGTTTACATTGGTTTTTACTAATCTTAGTTTCACACAAGAAAACAATGTCTGGGATTTGAGACCTAATAAGATCAGCTAGATGATTCCTAGTAGAGATATTTTAAAAACCTTGGACATTCCAAGAAAGAATTTTCATGTTGAAAGAAACAACAATATAAGATAAGTGAAAAGTAGATATAAGAGGAGGAGTAAAATATTTTGGAGATACCTGCTTCTCCACTGATGCATTGCTTGATTGTGTAGTTTCCTTGATAGTCATTTGTGGAGCAGAAATATCCAACTGTTTTCCATTACCATGATTAGCAGAGGAGGAAATTTGAATCTGTGGTTCATTTTGGCTTGTAGAATTTCTCTGACGCTTGCCTAGTCTGCCATTTTCTGTAAGAGTATCTCCACTACTATTTGCTGAAGCATTACCAAAACCAATGAATAAACCATATTTTGGTGGAACAAAAGGAGATGCCTTTACTACTTTCTTATGACTATGTTGAGGTGCAATATTAGGACAGGTTTGCTTTATAACAAGATCATTTCTTTGAGATTTAGTGTTCCCAAAAAAAATGAGGTTATTGATGAGCTAATTCCAGAAATTTTGTTGCAGCAGCACAAGTCTTGTTTGAGTGTTTTAACACAAAGCAATTTGGGCATATCCTATGTGGTTGCTTTTCATAGTAAAATCTAATCCATTTTGTGTTACTAGCTGAGTTAACTGCCAAAATTCCTCTTCTCAAAGGAGTAAGCAAATTGATTTTTACACAAACTTTCACAGATTTCCCTGGAGCAGGGATTGCATCTTTTGGTTCAATAACAAGAATTTCTCCCGTGATTCTCCCCATATCCTCAACAATCTTGACCTTCATGAGATCTGGAAGTAGTCCTTTTAGTTCGATCCAAATATCTTGAGATTTCCAATCAAAGTCTTGATAAATACAGCTTTCCAAATAATGATGAAGGACAGTGAGATACCCATCGATGCTCCATGGTCTAGTTATGAAAACCTTGTTTAGATTTGTCTGGTTCTTAAACTTGAATACCATTGTGTTTGGGTCAAGTTCAATAACTTTTACTTCATCAGGTTGGAGAAAATTCCAAGTAAATTGAATCTGCCTCTCCACCTTCTTGTCACTCATCTTCCCTTCAATTATGATTTTGCCAATGAGGAAGTTATCTCATTGATTTTCTTCTCCATCTTCCCCTTCGGATTCATAGTGGTGAACAATGGCTTCCGATACACTTCCTAGTTCAAGTGTTGCACTCTGGAACTTTTCTGTAAGATCTGTGACTGTTTCAGTAGGAACTTCTACCATTTTCCTGAAATTGATTGAATTGTAGCTGCCTCCAAAACAATGTTGTTGGTTATAAATCTTTTGGGTTTGAATATTAGGGTTAGGGTAATTGACAAGTATACCATATTTAGACTGCTGGATACTCGACATATAAGATATATTCAAGGAGTGGAAATTGGATGAAACTATGGAAAATTGGCTGATGTTGATTGATTTGTGAGAAGAGGGGAACTGATTTTCAAATTTGAAACGACTTTTACGGTGCGATGAAAACTGAATGCCACATATTCTATCTTTTTGAATTTGAAAATAATCATTAACTGGATCGTCGCTGACTCAGGAATCGTCTTGAACTGTAATCTTGGTAATGGAAACAATGGAGACATCTTTAGCTTCAACGAGCTTATCATCAAGCTCAACAAACGCTAAAACTATCAGAAACACAAAGATAAACGTCTATGTGATAAATGTCATATGGGCAAACGCCATTTTAACTTGAAACTTGCATAATCTGTTAATACACAATGAAGAAAGTAGATATTTAGTGAGACATAACAAAACAAAAAAACGAATTAAAAGAAAAGAAAAGAAAAGAGAAAAGTAAAACAAACAAGAGATAAAAACAGAGATTAAAAGGGATTCATAAGAATGAAAAGGAAAAGACAAGAAAAAAACTAGTAGAATTTAATTAACAGAGAAGAAATATGATTGTAATTTTTTTTAAGAACGTTCACTAAGTTGAATCAATTTCTAATCCGATTTGCAGAGCGTCTCTCTCCTCCCTGAGGTATGATTAACCAAATATTTTTGGTAATGGAAAATTTACCCTTTCTTTATTAGTGTTAATAATAATGAATAATTTTGATCAGTGTTTAATATAAATGATAAGTGATTAAGATAATTAAGTTATAAAAGTTTGGGATGATGATAATTTTTGTGGAAGAATTTTTTTTTTAGGTTTTTTGGAGAAGAAGAAGAAGGGGAAATGAGGAAAAACTTGTATTTTTATGAGCCAAATCCAGAAGATGAATACAACGATGAGAAACCCAATGCTAACAATACACGATCATACTTCCAGATTATATTTAATTTCATTTATGTAGGTTGAAATCATCAAAAAATTGATTTTTTTACCCAAGTTCGAATGAACTGTAGATAGGTTCGGCTTGAAATTATCAGCCGAACCTAACTTGTATACTACATATAAGATGAACAGTTCTGCTTACTCGAAATAAAATAGTTATTGGACGAACTTATAGTCTGTAACTTCCGACCTACTTACTAGTTAAATGGATAATAAGAAATTTTCATTACAAGACGAACCTTCTCTTGAGAGTTAGGTTCGGTTTTCACTCTAAATATCGTATCAGCCGAACCATATATATTTCCAAGTTCGGCTCATATTCAAAAAATCATATCCGCCGAACATGTTCATACACATTTAGGGGTTAGGATTTTTATTACATATGTCTTCTATTGTGTAGCCTTTTCATAGGATAAATCAAACAAAAAAAGTGAAAATTACTAAAAGTGTTAAGAAAGTGAACTCTACTGATAGAGAATACCAAGGTCCAAATTCAACTCATTAAAATCAAGGAGATCTTATCTTAAAGTTTAAGAGTATGAAAAGACAAACACAACGCAAAAATAATGAGGTCATTCCCACATCAGACGAAAAAGTTATGGATAATACAAGATTGGAAGACTTGAGTCTGCAGAGAGAAGGTTCTGCTGATAACTCATTAGCACGATCTTCGGCATGTGGGACCGGCTTGGAGCATGGTTTGCCGGCCAGGTAACGATCCCGTGCGTTTTCCCTAATTTTATGTATTATTTCACAACTTAAAGGAAATTTCATGATGGGGAAATTAGGCTAAGGCCCAACCCATGGATAACCCATAATATGAGCCCCCTAGTTAAAAGAAGTTTAAATCTAGGCCCCGAGTTATTAAAAGACAACCATACCCTTTTGTATATTTTCAAGCCCCAAATAAAATAAAATTTAAATGTAAGCCCAAAATATTAAAATATAGCAAACATGATGTCACATCCATCTTTAACGACCGCCACCACCTCCGACGACCGCCGCCACCGACCACCACCTCCGATGACCGCCACCACCAACCACCACCACCAACAAACACCAGCGCCTCCGACCACCACCTCCGACTACCGCCACCACCAACCACCTCCGCCGGTGACCACCATCAGCAGAAGAAACCACCACCGCCGGAAACCACCACCTCCGTCGCCGGCGGCGGCCACCACCGCCGACAATAATATATGGATGTGTAATTTGAAGTTACACATGCAACGAGCATGTGCATCCAGAATTTACACATGGGTATGGCATAAAAGGGTTACACATGTGTAAGCAGAAGTTACACATGCATATAACATGTGAATCCAAAGGTTACACATCCATATGGCATGTGTAACGAGAAGTTACACATCAAAAAAATAGACATAACATTAAAAAAAAAAAAAAACAAATACATGTATTACTTTAAGAATTATTTACAATAATTTCTTAGCATGTGTAACTAGAAGTTACACACGCATCTTTCTAGTGCAATTGAAAGTTACATATGCATCTATCTAGTGTAATTGAGAGTTACACATGCATCTGACTTGTGTATCCAGGGTCAACTCTAATTCCAGCAAGACCAAGACCAATACCAATTAGCTTTTATAAAGTTATCGGAAACCTAAAATATCACAACAAGCAATCAGTTTTTATAAGCTTAAATAAACATACATACAATCTAATGCAAAACAATATGGAAGCTTCCCCCAAAATATTAGTTGTCAAATGCTTTTGGTACTTGGTGAAGGAAACTAGTTCCTAGGTATGTACTTCAGGAACATGCTAATGCAAATAATCTGATTTAGTCAGTCTTAATTAATAAGTAAATACTCCAAAACTAACCATCATTCCAACATCAACACACAAATAAAACCAGCCAAGAAATAAAACTACGCATTATTTTGGTTCAGTCAAATTTTTACACATCCAATTAGCATGTGTAACTAGAAGTTATACGTCCAATTAGCATGTGTAACTAGTAGTTACACATCCATCTGAATAGTGTAACTATAGGTTACACATACAATCCACCATCATAGTTTTTTGACCTATACTGTATTATTCCATATACCACTACGGTTTAGGGTCATTTCACTGTGTTTATTGAACATAACAGAAGCTAGGTCTCAGTTAGCGCACTTAATTGAGTTGTGAAGAAAGCAACTGAGACGTAAAATACATTTACTTTCGCTAGCAGTCCTCTATGTGGATGCAAGTCACAAATCAAGTGTTTCTGGAATATCTAGTCGATGATCCATGAAGCCAACAACACCAACAACCTACAAAGTCAAAGAGAGAAAAAAAGTCAAACCAAACTCAAATTATCAAGCAACTATGTCAAGTTAGTAATTCAACTGAAGTATTCTCTTCCAGGTAGTTCTGGTAGTTGATTACTTTAGAGGTAGAAAGGTATTGAAGTCTACATGTAATGAGTTTAACTCCGTCCATGGAACTGACTCGGTCATTATTTTATTTTCTTACCCAGAAATACAAAATGCATGTGTAATCAGTAGTTACACATGCATATGTCATATGTAAACATTAGTTACACATGCATATTAGCATGTGTAACTAGCCGTTACATATCTAATATGCATGTGTAAATTTCAGTTGCACATACAATCAGTACAATACTTCATCTCTATCTTTCCTCTAAGAAACTTCTCTATAGATGGTTTTATATTGAGCGAGCCTCCCACTACATATTATGTATCTTAGCTAGTGAAAAAAAGCTAACTACAAAATCAAATAATCAAAACAAAAGCTTGTTGAAAATTACTGTGTAAATGTTTATGAACAAGTTACAATTCCAAGATTGGTCAAGCTACATTAATCTACAGACCTTAAGTGTTTCATGTATTCAAAATAAAAGAACATCATAACTTTGAAATATTACTACCCAGGTTACTGCCACCATCTACAACAAAGGAACACATTTTTTATATGAATCATCTAACAGGAAGTGTAACATAGTTGATGCGGGGGGAGGGAAGGAGAGCACTAACCTTCACCCTCGCCTACTGGAGCATAAGCTGATCATCTGGATCGCGCTTGCTGTGTGGTGTGGGCTGGTAATAGAAAACAGGAAAATAAGTGAATTACTTGTTTATTACAAAATAAGAACTATATCGGAACAGTAACTTTGAAACATAAAGATGCCTGTAATTTTGGTCGGAGTGCCTCGAGTGGTCCTTTAGGCTTTGCTTTTCATAATGGGAAGTGATAACTAGTATCAATTACCTCTCCAAGATCCCAATCAGCAGAATCAAAGAATGCACGCTCATGATCCTAGAAAAAACAATAACACTCGTCGATTAATTACAGCCTAAAAAGTAGAAAAACTAGGTAGCGACTATTAATCATAAGAATTGCAGAAATAGATTGTTACCTTGGATATCAAATGAGTTTTCTTGGGTAAAATTCCTCCATATTTCTTCTTGAGTACTTCTTCCTGAAGACATGTTTTTAATGTTAAGTTTCTACCATTTTTAAATTAGGATTGTACCATAAGGAATCCAACTTTGGTAATCTAGAGAAAAGCATCAAACATAATCATGCCAAGTAAGCTCTAAAGCAAGCGATGGTATACCTTTTTTATAAGAACCTACAATATATAGAACATAAACATTATATCCCAAGATGTGTAACTAGAAGTTACACATCCATATAACTTGTATAACTAGTGGTTACAGATCCATATAGCTTGTGTAACTACTAGTTACACATCCATATACCTACTAGTTAGAAGAAATCACTAACCACTTCCAATTCTAAACCACCTCCAAGCGCAAGTCCTCCTATAGCATCAATTGTTGGATTTGGGCATCTGCATGGACGAACCACCATGATCAATCAAAGATAAGCTAAGATTCAAAATAGAAAATTTGAACTCTTACCATCTAGTAAGGTTTCATACGAAACAACAACTTCGTTAGTTGGAGTCTGATCTTACTTCGTCAGCATTCTAACAATAAACCCAAGTCATCTAGTCTATTAGTCAAGTCCAATGAATTACTTATATAAATTTCAGATGAAATAAACCAAAGGTACTGGCATTTAAAAATCCAAACACAAACCTTGATCCATGTACTTATGATACTATTGAGCAAGCTCTGTGTAGTTTGAGGTAGTCAATCCACTACAAAAAAATAATTCAAAACCAAATAAAGCAATCAAAATTATTGCCAACATTATTTAATATCTTTCAGCATACATTGACCATAAATGAACCAAGAATCATATAGAGGCATATCATCGTGTAAGCTTACACCAGATGACTTGTGTAACTGAGAGTTACAATGCATATAACATGTGTAATTAGGAGATACACATGCATCTGACTTGTGTAACTTTCAGTTACACATGCATATGACTAGTATAACTAGGAGTTATGGCTAGTAATAATGGATGTATGGATAAATTCAATCAAATATGAGATGATGATCAGGTTTGTAAGTTGATTAATTAAATGAACAAAGGCTGAACATAAGCATACCTAACTTCACCCAGCAAGCAGCCACTTGAATCTCATGATACAATGACCTTTTAGCCGAGGTAAGGAACACAAATGGAGGACTGACCATAACCTCTGTACAAAAAATATTCCCAACTACATTTAAATACTTTTAATCCATAGAAATATCAAATATAATAGCGTATTCACAACATTTATAAGCGCATCCACTCACCATATGGATGCAATTTCAGCACCGTTAGTATGTCAACAATCTTCTTCATTTGGTCCTCAGTTCCATTCTGAAATTCCATAATTACCCAATTATGAATTCCACTTCCTAGTCCTCATTTCACCATTTCAGCGCAAACTCCAATTCCAGGAAGACCATCCTACAAAAATACCACAAATAAGCAGTCAATCTAATTAAGTTATTGGCAACATGAAGAAAACAAAAGGCAATAAGCTTTTATGAGATTAAAAAGAACAATACACACAACAATGTATAACCAGTTTTATATGCACTTGACTTGTGTAACTAGGAGTTACACATGTATATGACTAGTGTAACTAGGAGTTACAGAGCATTTGAATAGTGTATCTGAGAGTTACACATGCAATTCGGATGTGTAGATGCAAGTTACACATGCAATTTGGATGTGTAGACGAAAGTTACACATGTTGTGCTTAATCAACTCCATACCTACAAAAATATAAACTAATTCATTCCCACAAAAGCAAACTTCAAGAAATTCTACAGAAGCTAATTCACATCAGATATACTAGCCAAAAAGTAAAGTTCACATACTACGTCATTCACTAAAAATTGACCATCAAACAAACATACAAAAAAAGGATTTCCCAAATCACAGTTAAATTGTAGTAGTTCTTGTAGGACCAGAATATCGCTACAACGTTATTCCTGCGATATTAACAATGTTTCTACGAGCGTCATTGCCAATTCTTTAACAATGTTTCACGAGCGTCACAGAATATCCAAAAGAAACTGACGATGGAAGAAATAAAAGAAGAATATGTTGATCCTGCGATGATCATCATTCTTGCGATAGAGAATATTGTAGCGATCGCGATGAGATCGCAGAATATATCTGAAATAGGAGGAAAACTTAGCTATCATCCATTATGTAAATCCTTATATAAAGGGCTAGATAGATCCAGAAAAGGATGATGTATTTTTGAGAGTTGAAAGAGTCTTGAGGAGAGAGAAACTTCAAGAGAATATTTGTAATCTTGATTCTTTCCAATTCTGTAAACATTTCTGAAATTTGAATAGTAAAGTGTCATTTAAATCTTTGAAGTTTAATTGATTTCCAATAGATTTCTATAGAATCTTAACAAGGGTGTAGTGTGGGAATTCCTGCAACTACATTTTGGCGCCCAGAAACAGGGAGAATCAAGCTAAGAAATCTCTAATTACAATTTGAAGATTTGAAGAAATTGTTAGAAAATTAAAGAAATGGTTAGAAGAAGAAGAAATACATCAGAGCCACCAACAACTGTGAGGAGGAGTAAAAGGCTTGCAGGTGAAGGAACAAGTGAATTAGAAGAATCTTCAAGGATAAGAACAAGAAGAAATAGAACAAGGATTGAAGGAGAAAATCAAATTCCTCAACCGAATCAACAAACATCAATACAAGATAGGATGTGGATTATGACAGAGTAAGTGTGCATACTTGGAGGTCAGATTCGATAGAAGAAACAGAAGATCGACAATTTGGAAACGAAGAAGGAGAAGAAAGAAATCAAGAAATAGTTGGAAGAATAATTCAGGAAGGAGGAGAAAATGAAATAACGGATAATTTGAGACAAAGAATACAAGAAGAAAGAAGATTAGAGGCATAAGAGCGTGTGAATTTAACAAGGCAAAATCATGAGTTAAGAATGGAGAATTTGAGATTACAAAGAAGGAGATCAAGAAGTACTGTTAGATCAAATTCAAGGTCACTCAGAGAAGAACCAAGGCAAAATTCCCCTATAAGAAATGTTAGAGAAAATACTCGAGGAGAAGTGCAAAATAGAGAAGAAGAGATAATTGGTGATCGCTATAATCCGTGTGACAATAGAAATCAAGAGGGAAGAAACAACCAAATTGAAGAAGAAAATTCAGAAGAAGGTAGGAGGATATTACATGGGCGAGAGAATCAAAGAAATCAAAGAATGATTGAAGAAGAAATTGAGAGACATTACGCTGAACAAGCACGTCTAGCCCGCGAGAGGGAAATATTAAGGGCAGAAGTAGAAGAACATGAATTTCGAGAAGCAATGCGACAAAATAATCATGAAAATCGAGAAAGGAGACGTACGCAAAATCGCTACAATGGTAATATTCAGGGGGAGTATGCTAGGATACAGAGGAGAATAGAGAGACAACAAAGAGAAATGAGGAGAAATGAAGAAATCCGCAGAGAAGAAGATAGGAAGTTACGATATCAAGAGGAAGATGAAAGAGAAAATCGCAGAGAAAGACGAGATGATGATGAAGAAGAAGATACACAAAATCTCGCAAGACAAGAAAGGCAAGAACGCAGAAGAAGGGAAACATCATTAAAGAGGCTAATGGAACAAAACTCAGCTGAGAATGAGCAAATATTGAGAGAATTAACAGAAATGCGAGGAATGATAAACAATAGAAGAGAATGAGGTAGAAGGCAACTTGATGAATCTATTGAAGAAGATGCGAGAACTCCATTTACTCAAGAAGTACAGTTAAGAGGGATACCTCCAAAATGAAATTTACCAGCATTAACCAGCATTTTTGATGGAACTACTTGTGTTGTTCAACACGTCAAAGCTTATGTTAGATATATGCTACAGTGGGAGAATTATGATGTTGTGCTATGCAAATATTTTGCATCCAGCTTAACTGGCAAGGCGTTGAAATGGTTCGAGGGATTACTAAAAAATACCATAACTTCTTTTGATCATTTACAAATTACATTTTTAGGAGCGTATATTATCAACAATTCATCGCGGCCGGGTATTGAAGATGTGTTTGGGTTAAAACAGAGAGTTGGCGAGAGTCTGAAGCACTTAACCATAAGGTGGAAATCAATGTGCAGCGAGATGGCTGGAAGAGTAGATGAAAGATACCTGATTCTATCCTTCATTAATGCAATGTTCGCGACTAATCTGCTGTACATTCAAATTTTCAGAATCAAAAATACAATCACCATGACAGAATTGCGAGAGTTACAATAAGAATACATTGCTTTGGAGGAGAAACAAAATGAGATGGAATCATACCCAATCGTGAACACCAGCTCGCTAGCGGCAAGTGGAAGTTTGCTCACTAAAATGATAAATAATGTGGCGAGTACCTCGCAGGCACAACAAGAGAAAGTAGTAATTAATAACCAACAAAAATTGGTAGCGATGGGCAGTCGAGATCAAGAAGAATATAAAAGGGAGAAGAATTATTACAATCGCGGTGGAAATAATAAGATTCAAAGACTTGATCAACCGCAAGAAACTTATGGCGGACAAAGCGCATAATAACTTTAGAGGGCAAGGAAATCAAAATATAATATGGGAAGAAATTAAGATGCCACCTCTTAATGCTAGTATAGAAAAAATTTGGGAAGCTATCATTCTGATGGAAAATATACCATCACCATGGAACATGGGAAAAGAACCACATCCAAGCAATCGAAGTCAGGAATTTTGTACTTAATATCACTTTCATGGCCATTCAATAAATGATTGTAGGAATGTAAAGAGGATAGTTTTGAGGATGATTGATCATGGGAAATTAAATCACTTTCTATAAGGACATCCACAACCTCATCAATTACCGCCAGCACCAGAAACTCGCAGAGTGAAGGTTGTAAAAGGAGCAGAAACATTCGTGATAGAAGTGGGGGCTAAAGCAAAGAATTTATTTTGTAACTCCATTGTGCATTCATGCAGAACTGTGGAAGATTTCCATGATAATGTTTTAAGTAGAGTCTTCGCGAAAAATACAGATGGAAGAGAGATAATGAATATAAATAGAGCCTCGTCATTAGAAGAATGGAAGAAACAAACTCTATCTTTCACCGCGCAAGATGTACCAGAGCTTGGCGAGCAACATGACAACCCATTGGTGGTACGATTAGAGATAAATCCAAAGCAAATGCAAGAAGAAGATGAAGAAAATGATGGTAAAATCGAAGACTCTTGGGACATCAACAGAGTCATAATAGACACTGGGAGTTCAGTTGATATCTTATTCTATCATACCTATAGAACCATGGGTGGAAGAGATGAAGATTTGATACCATCAACGTATAAAATCTATGGATTTAACGGTACAACTAACAAACCAAAGGGGGAAATTGAAATGCAAATACCGTTAAAAGGAATATCTTCAAAAATCTTATTCTGTGTTGTGGACATCGAATCACCTTACAATGCTTTAATAGGATGACCTTGGTTACATGGGATATTGGGTGTAGCATATACTTATCACCAGTGTATCAAATTTCCTCATCCTAAAGGTGTTGGAGTTATTAAAGGAGATTGGGGAGAAAGCAACAAATGTTATGAAATCGATATGAAGTCTTACGAAGAAAGAGCTGAAAAGAATAGTAATTGGAAGTACAAAATCAAACAAAAACAGAGATGTGAAAGGTTAATGATTGATACAATAGAGAGGAAAGAGGATGTGAAAGCTGATGGCGAGCGTCTCGCAGAAAAATAAACAACAGTAAAACATAGCAGAAAAGCAGAATCAGAAAATAGTAAGTAGAGAGGTAAAATGATGAACTTTAGAGAACTCTATGAATGATTTGTTTGAAGAATATGTAATTGAACAGAATATTCTGCTTGAAAGAATCGCAAGATTTTACAAAAATAAAGAAGATCAAAGTTATGAAATTCTATCAGAGTTGTAGTTGCAGGAATTCCCACACTACACCCAACTCAAAAATTTATGACACAATTTGAAGATTAAGGACCTATTTATTAATATGATCTTAAAAGAATTATAGTAATCAAGAATACAATTCACTTAATAAGATTTTCTCTCTCTTAAAAACTTTCTTCATACTCAAAAATTCATCTCCCTCTCTAGAACTATTCATTTCCTTTATATAGGCATTTACATAATGGATTACAGCTCATGACAGCTCATTTACAGTTAAGATTCCCTTTAATTTCGGATCTGAGTTCCTGCGATAAATCGCAGTTAGCACCGCCTTAATCATTCGCAGGTTTTATTGGTTCGTCGCAGAAATGTCACACTTTATTCATGTTTCTGTCGTTTTCATCTGATATGTCATTCCTTACGTCACTTTGAGATATGTCGCATAATATCATTGATGTGTCGCAGAACTGTTGTTTATTTCGCAAGAATATTGTTGTGACAATATTCTGATCCTACATCTTGCCTCTTCTCATATCTTTTCTGCGAAGAAGATAAAGATCATGAGAATTTAAGTTTCTTGATTTGCCGCAACTCCTTATTTTTTACCCGACAAAGTTCCTTGTTTTACGCTTTACCGTTGGCATGTGTCAATCCTTACTTTTTTACCGATTAACCCGGTTACCCATCCTTCATCTATAAATAGATGTCCCACTCGAGGAGAGATTTTCTTTCACCTTCTCTCTTTTCTTCAACTTCTTTCTTTTTCGTCTGCAACTTTTTCTTTCATAATATCCTTCCTGCTACTGCTCTAATGGAGACTCAAAGGTATGTTCTTATCTTGAACCTTATTTTGTTCATGTTTCATCATTTCTATCGCCTGATTTTCTTTATAAGCCCCATATTTTATATTATCCTTTTCAGTAACACTACTTCTCAGACTAAGATTACTGTCAAAAACCATAACCCTGAAGTTCCTCAGAAAAGGCGTGTTGGAAAGGCGAAAAGATCTGAGAATGATAAGGTAGTAAGAAACACTTATTTCTTCGAAATAACAATATTGTTGCCTCTGTTTCTTATCTACATTATTATTCGCATGGTGAAGAAAATATTTCTAGACCTCTTAAGCGTTCTCGTCAAGTTAAAGGTCTTCCAGATGAAGTGGATATTCTTGATTTTTTGCCTGCAGACCCTGTTCCGTCGCAAGATAAATCTTCTCCTTCTCCTCGCGTAAATTCCAGTATTAACACCAATACTACTTCTTCATCATTTCCAAGTGAAGTTATTGATGCTAATATTTCCGTCAATATTTTAAAAGTTGTGATGGATGAATCTTTGATGGCTGGAACTAAAGTGAATGAATCAGCAGCAAATAAACTTGCGATTAATGAAACTGTGGTGAATGAAACTTCGGTAAATGAAACTGCGGTTAATGGAGCTGTGGTGAATGAAGCCATGGTGAATGAAGTTGCGATGAATGATGTTGCGGTGAATGAGACTGTAACTGCGACTAATCAAGTTCCTTCTTCCACTCCTACTACTGCGAATGATTCTAATCTTCAAGTTACTGTCGCCAAAACCTCTTCCTTTACTTCTCTTCCTTCTTCCCAAGAAATAACAACAAAGGTTGAAGCTGCTTTTCAAATATTATCTGAAGTTTTGAACGATGCTATAAAATCTTCTACAGATCCTGCGAGACAGGATATTTATATGATTCTAAGAAAGCATTTCGGATCCTGCGGTTCTTCATCTAAGCTAACTGCTTTAGAAAGTGAAATTGAAATCTTAAAGAAGGCATAATAAGACCACAAGATCACTACGATAATACTCGCAGTTGTTGTTAGCGATAACATCGCAAATATCAAAGCAAAATTTATTTAAAGCTAATATCTAATCTCTACTAAATTTTTTTCATATTGCAGATGAATAATAGAGGCAAGTGTAGTAGCAGGATTTCCCACACTACACCCCTATTAAGATCCTATAAAAATCTAAGTGAAACTAGTTGAAGATTAAAGAATTAAACGACACTTTTATTATTTAGATCTCAGAAATGTTTACAGAAAATATTCAAACTCAGAATTACAACTTTCTTTTCTGGAGTTTCTCTCTCCTCAAGATTTTCTCAACTCTAAAAAATACATCATCATCATCTGGACTTACTTGAACCCTTTATATAGGAAGTTACATTGTGGGTGACAGCTAAGTTTTCCCCTTCTTTCGGATATATTCTGCGATCTCATCGTGGTATTTACAATATTAATCTTCACCAACTTTTGTAATCCTCGTGAAACAACACTCTCATAACATGTCTCTTCAATTGTCAGCTATTATGATGCTTCCCTGTGACGCTCGCAAAATGTTGCTGAAGAATCCTCACGACACTCTCGTGAATAATGTCATTTATACTTATAGGAATATTTGACCTTCTCGTGAAAGCGTTGTTCTTATCATGAGAATATCGTTGTGGCGATATTCTGGTACTACATCTTGCCTCTTCTCATGTCTTTTCTGCGAAGAAGAAACGATCATGAGAATCCTTAATTATCGCAAGAATATCTGAACTTTTTTCTCCGGCGATATTCCGCTAATTCAGCTTTCTTTGTTAACACGTGTTGTAAATCTGTCCTTTTGTATTGACACGTCTCACATAATTTACTCCCTTCTTTGCCTATAAAAGGAAGAGTCGAATTTCATTTCTAGTTTTCTTCTCTTAACTCTCTTTCCTCTTTACTTAGTTTCTTTGCTTTTTGTTCTGCAACTTCTTCTCCTTCTCATTCTTTAACTCTTCGTAATAATGGAGTCCTCGAGGTATATTTTTGATAATGGTATTTTCTTAGATCAAATTTTTTATTTATATTCTTCGATCTTCTCTTACTTAATTCTTTATATCCTTATATTATGTATTCTTCAGTGGAGATGCATCTATTTCCCAATCCTCGACTCAAAAACCTATTATTCATAAGAGGCCGACTGGAAAAAGGAAAGAAAATTCTGCGAGCAATAAGGTAGTAAGAAACACATTCTATTTCTTAATAACAATATTGTTTCCTCTATTTCTTATCTAGATTATTGTTTGCAGAATAACGAGGGTAATGCTAATCCTCCTAAAAGATCTCCCAATTAAATAAGACCTTTGGAAGTAATTTCATCATTCCTCCCTTAATATCTGCGAAAGCTTCACCTACACCTGTGCAATCTGATCTTCCTCCTTCTTCTGGCGAGAAGCTCGCTTTTACTACCACTGCCTCTACTGGTCCTTCACCAATTCAAATTGCAGAACCCATCATACCTGAAATTCCCTCTAGCCCTTTACTTCCTTCAAATGTTACTTTCCCGAAAACTCCTCCTTATGATGATACAACCATTGCTAATGACTCAAATCATCAACTTGTCCCCACTTCCTCTATTTCACCTTCTACATCCCTTCCTTCATCAAATGAGACCATCGCAGGAATTGATGTTGCTTTCAAAATTTTATCTAACATTCTAAATAATGCTAGAGATTCTTCTACTGATTCTCTCCAAAGCGGAGTTTGCGAAACTTTGCTCAAATATTTTGGCTCAGAAAATTCTGTTTCACGAGCTTCTCTAGAGAATGAAAATGCTGCTTTGAGAAAAAGTCTTCAAGATAAGACTTCTGAATATGAAACTCTAAACCACAAGCTCAATAACTCTGTACTGGATCGCGAGAATCTAGCTAAAAATATTGATGGGCTAAAAAGTACTGAATGAGAATAATCAATTATTGCAAAATCACAGTTTTCTAAACAACGAGGTTACTCGCCTCTCATATTCGTTATCCAAGACTAATTTGTCTATAGAATCTTTGTCAGACAGGAATAGAACTTTATCTCAAGAGAAACACAAATTATCAAGCTTGTTGGCGATCTCCTCGTAGAAAGTAAAAAATCTTCAAGGGATATGTGATGACCAAAAGCAGTCTCTCCGCTCTCTTAAAAATAAACTTGACGAAGTAACTGAATCATCTGTCGCTGAAATAGACAAACTTATCAAGGGTAGACTAACTCTTAGTTTGAATGCCAGCAAGCTTCGAGATGAATATTCCCAATTAAAGGAATCTCATTCCTCATTGTCAAAAGAAAATTCATATTTACGCACCAAAGAAGAGAACATGAAATCTCGTATAAAAGGCATGGTTGGCGACAAATTTGATGATGCTATGAATCAATGGGAGAACTGCCTCTTTTCATTAATCCAAAACTTAACTTCGCAAAAAGAAGATAGTCAATTATGACTGCCTCACTTGTTGATTTCCCTTGTCACAATTTATGTCATATTTCTATAACCTTTCATTATTTTGTTGCTCGCAGAATCTGAAAAAAGCCTTCATTCTACTGTCACCAATCTTACTAAGGAGCTGGATAGTGTTCGCAAAGAAAACAAGACTCTTCTTCTCAACCTTTTAGAAACTCGTGATAAAGCAGAAAGAAGACTTGATTATCTTGAGTATTTCAAGAATATAGAGATCAGAAATCATGACAAAGGTTTCCTTCGCCAAGTTCATCTTAGTGCTGAAGTTCTTGTGAATGAAATTTTGATCTCCAACTCTCTTTCTCCTGTATCCATTCCACCTTTGAAAGTTGACGATGATGAAGTCCCTCTTACTATGGACAAAGATTTAGAATATCCGTCTTCTGAAGGAGATGTTGAAGAAAACGCTGAAGAAGAAAATGATCAAGGAAAAGAAGAAAACCCTCTAAAAGAAGGAGAAGATCGTAACAAAAAGAACTCTGGTGATGATGTTTGCGATGAAGGAAATATTGGTGATGATAACAATCCTGACAATTCCAAATCTGGCGAGACTACCGCTTGAAGCTTGAGTGCTATTTTTAATTTCTTTTTTCTTCTTCTTTCTCGCAAATGATATAACCCTTTTTGAACTATAATATTCCCAAGAAACTTAATGAAATCCAACATATTTATTCCCTTGCTTGCCTCCTCATTAAATTTCTTGAGACTTGTTGAATTCAACTTGTTTCTTGTGATAAAGAAATCTTCCCTGCATGCTTAACAAAGAAGAATTAATTTTTGAGATTATTCTATTGGTCTTATTTTGCCTTCCTAATTAAAGGTCTTATTTTTCCAATTTTTTATTTTTGCGAAAAAATCGCAGGACGTCTTTACACTTTCATGTATTGACCCATTGATCTTGCCTTATCTGTATTTCTTTATTATATTGCGACAATATGACGAGTCTAAGTTTTCTCGCAAAAACAAAGCCTCGTGACATTGCCGTCTTGCGATGAAATCGTAGGACGTCTTCACATTTGCATGTAAAAACCCCTTGATCTCATCTTAACTTTTTTCTCTTTTGGCTTTTTGCCTCTGTATAATTTACGCGACAATATGACAGGCCTAAATGATCTTGCGATCTTAGAGCCCCATGACATTTCCGTCTTAAGACACTTAACAGCTCCCTAATGGAGAGTTCCGCCCTTATCTTCCCCCTGGTTTCCCCTTCAAGGAGGGCACATCGGCCATACAAGACTAGCTCTTCCCATCCATATTTACCAACAACAAGTTGTTTTCGCAGTCTCTTGTCCTTTATGCCTATATGGCTTATAGTTACAAGACTGCACCCTAGGTGGGGTTTTCTTCAGGCCAAGTGCATTATATCCAAGACTTACCAAATATGGCCAGGGTAGGTTCGTCCGTCCCGGGCATCCTTGGCTAAACCGTGTACCTCGGCGCCTTGGTCATACTCTGCACTTCTTGGAAGAGACTCTCAGTCATCCAACCAGGGTATAACCTTATAAAATTGGAAATCCAAGATCTCTCTCCCGGATAGGTTTTCTTTAACCCCTATATCTGTATGACTCAGGTTCCAGTAGCGGTATAACCTTATCCCTGAATCATATAAAGAGATACCCCCTTTATAACATGCTTGTAGGTCTTACATTTTCCTCTTACGAAATTTTATTCGCGAACTAAGTTGCACGCCATAAAGGTTTGTCCCATTCTCTTAATCTCTACGAAATTTCATTCGCGTTTCTCGCGATATTGCTCGCGTAATCTTTAAAGTAAAAATAATCACTGATAATAACCTTTAATTATGCCAATATTTCTTACCTTAAAGTATTTGTCACTGGTAATACCTTTTCAAAAATATTCTATTCCATGGTCTCTCAAGTCGTTGGCCAACATCTCTTCCTTCAGGATCCATTAATTTGTATGCCCCATTTCCAATTATTTCTTTAATTAAGTAAGGTCCGTCCCATTTTTTCGCAAATTTTCCACCATTCTCTCGCTGATATCTCGGTGTCTCTCGCAAAACTAAATCACCAATTTGGAATTCCCGTTTTTTGACACGTTTGTTGTATTCGCGAGCTAACCTTCGCTGGTAGTTTTCCATATGTTGTAGATTTTTCTCCCTTTTTTCTTCCAATTCATCTAGTTTATGTAAAATCATACCAGCACTTAAATTCTTTTCCCACGCTTCTCTTTTTGTTGTAGGAATAGCAACTTCTGTTGGTAATACAGCTTCAACCCCATATGTTAAACAAAAGGGTGACATTCCAGTAGCCTCTCTTCTAGCGGTGTTGTAGGCCCATATTGCATTATGTACTTGCACACACCATGATTTGTGATATCCTTCTAATTTATTTTTCAGAATATCTGCGATCGTTTTATTAGTTGCCTCAGCTTGACCATTTGCTTGTGGGTATAAAGGAGTAGATTTTCCACACTTTATCTTAAATGCATTGAGTAGTAATTCTATGTTTTGTCCTTCAAACTGCTTTCCATTATCAGACATCAACTGTGCTGGTATTCCAAATATGCAGATGATATTCTCGAATATGAATGTGAAAATATCTTTATCACGAATATGTTGTATTGCTTTTACTTCTCCCCATTTTGTGAAATAATCTGTAGCCACAATGAGGTATCTCCTTTGTCCAGAGCCAGGCACAAATGGTCCCACAATATCTAATCCCCATTTTCCGAAGGGCCATACACTTGTTGAGGATGATAGTGGTGCTCCTGGTGCATGTATATTTTTTCCAAATCGCTGACATTCTTCACAACGCCTTGAATGTTGTTTCGCATCTTCATGCATGTAAGGCCAGTAATACCCTTGCATATTCGTTCTATATGCCAAAGATCTGCCTCCGCTATGATTACCAGCATCTCCACTGTGCAGCATTTTTAACACCTTTTCTCCTTCCTCCCTTGTTAAATATCTTATCAATGGTCCATTAAAAGATCTGCGATATAACACTCCGTCTCTTAATTCATAATTAGTTGCCATGCTTCTTAGATTGTGTGCCTCCAATATATTTCTTGGAGTTTATCCTTTCACCAAATAAGCAAGAAGTTCTGCTCGCCAATTTTTGTTTCTCTATTTTGATTCTATTTCGCCATTTTCTACAATCATCACATCCTTCTCTCCTTCTTCGTCAATTTCGACAGAATTCCCATCCACATCTTCGTCTTCTTTATTTACTGAAGGTAATAAGAGTGTTTGAATTTTTATGCATCTCGCAAGTGGGTTTGTCATCATGCTAGATATGAAAGAAAAAGCGTCCGCAAGCCGGTTATCTTTCCTTGATATGTGCCTCCATTTTATCTTTGGAATTATCGCAGATAATTCTTCCACGAGTCTCTTATATTTCTTTAAAGAAGGTTCATTTGTTATATATTCTCCAGTTATTTGACGAATAACCAATTGAGAATCGCTTGTAATTCTAGCATTTTCCAACTTCATTTCTATTGAAAATTTCAAAGCGTGGATAACAGCTTCATACTCTGTCTCATTATTAGTGGATGTAAATTCTAACCTGAATGAGAAAGCTGTTTTTTCTCCTTCTGGTGAAATAAAAACAACTCCAATCCCATTTCCTTCTCCATTAGATGATCCATCCACCAATATCTCCCATCTATTGGGTTCTGTCAATAATTCTTTTGGATCTCCATGTTCTTCTTCTGCCTCCATCATTTCTTCCACAGCTTCATCATTTTCCAAAGGAAATTCATCTAAGAAATTTGCGATGACTTGGGATTTTGGCGAGTATAGAATTTCATATTTGATATCGAAATGTCCCACTTGTGCATTCCATCTTTCTACTATTCCTGATCTTTTTGAATTCTTCATTACTGATTCAATTGGCACTTTTGTTAACACCTTGAGATTATGTGCTTGAAAGTAAATGCGAAGCTTGAAAGTTTCATGTACCAATGCTAGGATTAACTTCTCAATCTTTGAATAATTTTTCTCTGCTGAATTGAATGTTTTACTAATATAGTAAATTGGCTTCTCTATCCCAGCATCTACTCGCAGCAATACCGCACTTAGCGCATATGCCGTTGTCGCGAGATAAATTAATAACTCTTCTCCTGGTTCAGCTTTCTGTAAAATGGTTATATCCATTAAATGCTCTTTTATTCCCTGAAAGGCCTTCTCACATTCATCTGTCCATCTGAATTTTGTTCCCCTTTTGAGTATATCGAAAAAATGCTTGCATTTATCAGAGGATCGCGAAATGAATCTTCCTAACGAGGCTAACAGCCCATTCAATTTTTGCACATCTTTCACTGTAGCTGGTGTGGGCATATCGCGAATCTCTTGCACTTTTTCTGGATCAACTTGTATTCCTTCCTTTGATACAATATACCCCAGAAACTTTCCTGAAGTCACTCCAAAAGTACACTTGTCAGGATTTACTTTGATATTAAATTGCCGCATTTGTTCAAAAATCTCCTTCAAGTCTTGTACATGATCTTCATCTTCTTTGCTCTTGATCAACATATCATCTACATATACCTCCAGTGTTTTGTGGATCCACTTTGCAAATACTTTCTCCACCATTCTTTGGTATGTTGCACCAGCATTTCGTAATCCAAAGGGCATTTTTGTATAACAATATAATCCTCTTGGAGCAAAAAATGCAGTATGTTCTTGATCTTCTTCAGCGAGGGGGATTTGGTTGTATCCTTTATACCCATCTAACGAAGATATTCTTGCATTTCCCGCTGCTGACTCAACCATTTGAGGAATATCTGGTAGTGGAAAACTATCTTTAGGACAAGCTTTATTTAAATCAGTAGAATCTATGCAAATTCTTATTCCTTTATTCTTCTTTGGGACCACCACCATATTTGCAATCCACTATGGATACTTTGTTTTCCTTATTATTCCTGCATCAAGCATCTTCTGTAATTCTTCTTCTATCTGAGAATGGTATGCTGTTGCGATTTTTCTTATTCTCTGCTTGAACGGCTTTACATTTTTGTTGATTTATAATCTATGACATGCTACCGATGGATCTATCCCTGGCATTTCATCCATGCTCCACGCGAAAATGTCTTTGTATTCTCGCAAAAGATTTATAGTTCTTTCTTCCTCGTCTATCTCCATTCTAGTCCCAATTTTCAATATTTTAGGTTCTTCTTCACTCCCAACATTTATTTCTTTTGTTGGTTCAGCTGAAGTGTAACTGGCTTCTGGTGCTGGTGTTTTTATGATTCTCGCATGTTCATCTCCTTCTCGCGAAAATTCATTGGGTATCCCTTTTCCATCTTTTGCTCTTATCATGTAAATTTTAAATTCTTCTTCTTTTCTTGTTTCTCTCATCAATTTTATGCGAGATTTTCGATGCTTAGGACGTTCTTCACAATTTTTTACTTCAATTTGATAGCATGTCTTCGCAAGATCTGTATCTCCTTTAATTTCCCCAATTCCACTAGGCATAGGGAATTTGATGCGTTGATGTAAGGTTGACGCTACAGCTTTGATTGCGTGTATCCACGGTCTTCCCAATATCATGTTGTATGGTGATTCCATATCCACCACTCATAGTGTTACTTGTGTTTCAATTTCTCCAAGTGGTAATCGTACTATTATTTCTCCTCTTGGTTTTGTTATAGATTTTCCGAAACCATGAATATGATATGAGGAAATAGACATTTCTTCATCCTTATACCCCATTTTCTTAAAAGCATGATAGAACATTATATCCACATAACTTCCTGTGTCAACTAGAGTTCTATTTATAGCCCATTTTTCTACATATTTTATTGATTTTTCCTTCCTTATTGGTATCATGGGTACCGTA
Source organism: Papaver bracteatum (assembly GCA_023529315.1). Classification (NCBI taxonomy): domain Eukaryota; kingdom Viridiplantae; phylum Streptophyta; class Magnoliopsida; order Ranunculales; family Papaveraceae; genus Papaver; species Papaver bracteatum. The sequence goes on from JAJJWX010003419.1 coordinate 4,462,201, forward strand.
ATCACCAAAGGAGATGTATGATCTAGATTTTCTTCTAAAACTTCTGTTGCTGTAAATGTAATTTCCTGCTTTTCTCAATTCTTTAATAATGGCGTTTTCTCTACCATCATAATTTTTCTTCCTTCAAAATCACGTTTATGTATTCTCCCCTTAATATTTTCATGAAATTTATCGATCATTTCTCTTGACACTAATTCATACTTCAATTTCCTACAATTTTCTTTAATTCTAATCATTTTTCTTCTGAATATTTCACCAATCTTCTTCAAAGTTTCCTTGATCTTGAATAATTCATGTCTTCTTTTTTACCTTTTCTTCGATTTTGCTAATTCAACGTTCCCTGTTTATAGCGCCAAAATGTAGTAGCAGGATTTCCCACACTACACCCCTATTAAGATCCTATAAAAATCTAAGTGAAACTAGTTGAAGATTAAAGAATTAAACGACACTTTTATTTTTTAGATCTCAGAAATGTTTACAGAAAATATTCAAACTCAGAATTACAACTTTCTATTCTGGAGTTTCTCTCTCCTCAAGATTTTCTCAACTCTAAAAAATACATCATCATCATCTGGACTTACTTGAACCCTTTATATAGGAAGTTACATTGTGGGTGACAGCTAAGTTTTCCCCTTATTTCGGATATATTCTGCGATCTCATCGTGGTATTTACAATATTAATCTTCGCCAACTTTTGTAATCCTCGTGAAACAACACTCTCATAACATGTATCTTCAATCGTCAGCTATTATGATGCTTCCCTGTGACGCTCTCCAAATGTTGCTGAAGAATCCTCACGACACTCTCGTGAATAATGTCATTTATACTTATAGGAATATTTGACCTTCTCGTGAAAGCATTGTTCTTATCATGAGAATATCGTTGTGGCGATATTCTGGTACTACAGCAAGTATGGGAATGCATAAGAGCGATGAAATTATTATTCATCCACCATATAAAAATTGCATAAAGATTGTTAAATGATAAATTTGCATAGATACTTAAAGGATAATAATTATATTGATTGATTAATTTGCGGAAAAATAATTGTTTTCTAAATTCATACAGATAGAAGCAAAATAAATTTACAGAATTGGAGAAACTCGCAACAATGTTACAGAAAGAAGAAAATAAATATACAAAGAAGATAGAGGGAAGAAGAAGAACTAGCTAGATTCATCGCCATCCTCTTTGTCAAATTTCTCTTCTTCGCCAAATTTATCCATTTCATCATTGCTATCTTCATTCTTATCAGATTCTTCTTCTCCACTAGACTTTTCTCCTTCGTCATTATTATTATTATCTTCATCCTCATCAGAATCCTCAGCCTCGCTGTCAGAAATGTCAAGACTTGGGAAATGTGCGGGGATTTCCTTTGCAAGATCATAATATATAGAAGGAGAAATTCCATGATCACTGCAAACCAACCTAACAGAATCATTACGAACAATAATGAGAGATCTATTTAAATTCGCGGTAGTAATGTCAAACTTCTCCTTCAATCGTGAATATTTATTATTGCGAGCAGCAAGGGTATTCGCGAGTTGATTCTTCTCATTTTCAAGTTCCTCAATTCTGTCAAGATATCTTTTTTCATCTCCTGCAAGAATATGACAACAAGTTAGAAATTTTGTAGAGAAGAATAATGAAAATAAGAAAATAGCGAGAGGAAGAACAGCTAACAACCTTCTCTTTCAGAAATCATATCCCTAATTAAAGCCGCATGTTCAACTTGAAGGCTAACATTTACACCTAAATCATTCCTAGCATTATCAGGAATCTTCGTAGCCCAAGAAAACTCATCATCGCTATTTATAAGAAGACTATATCGAACTTGAGTTTCCCTCGCAAGAAGATATTCATTCTCGCGGACAAGCTTATCTCTTTCCATTTTAACGTTAAGAAGAGTCTTATGGAAGTCAACTAGAGTCTTGGAACCCTTTTTAACAGCAAGATCCTTCTCATCAATAAGATCACTATTCCTTTTTCTTAATCTATTTATTTCTTTCTTTGAATCAAGATGAAGGCGCTTATATTTATTGGTCAAACCTAAATTGAATCTGTGTTCAATTTTTAAGAGATTAAGTTTGGATTTTAGTTCATCTATGGAAAGGGATTCAATCTTATTATCTGAGAAGTTACTTAAAGAGTTATTAAGGCTAGCAAGAAGAGTATTATCATCTACAGGTTCAGGGAAAGATTGAAAGAATGTAGCCTCGTCAGTGAGACCATAAGTATCTGCAAGTTAAAAGTGGGTGCTTGAATAAGCCGCGATAGAATAAGGATAATTAAAAGAAAAAGGGAAATAAGTAATACAATAGAGTTGATGGTTAGCTTTGTCAAGATCAGAGATCTTTTGTTTATTAACTGAAGCTTCAGCCTCCAATTGTTTATTCTTCTCATGGAGCTCAGCAACTTCAGATTCTAATTTTTCTTTATCCTGGCGAAATTTAGCAGCCTTCTTTTCATAGTTGTCGCATCTCTTATCTAAATTAGAAGCAACAGCAAAGGAATCTCTTCTAATCTACGAGAGAATAATATAAATTAAGAATCTAGCGATGGAGTAAATACATAAACAAATTGAAGAAATAAAACATACCAGGGTACCAAGAGAATTCAATAGACTGGGATTCAGCGATCTTGAGATTCCTTGGAGAGAATCATTATCCGCTAGAATAGGGGCATCGCAAACTTTAGTGAGAGCTTGGGATATCTTGTTAATAACTTCATCCTCATCATTACACGTTATGTTGTAGGAAATATCGCCAAAAATTCAAGATAAATGGGTCATTGAAGAATCAGATGAAGAAGAGTTCTTTATAGAAGGGAATCCAGAATTATTATTGTTAAAATCTTCATCATCATTATCCTTATCAAATTCAACTCTCAGATTTTCTGGAACGGGTTGAGGAGTTGAAAAAGAAGAGGGATGGGTTTTCCTTTTCTTCAAAGGAGGATCGCCAGATTCTTCACCACGAGGAGAAGAAAGTTTCCCTTTGGGAGGAACAACTGATTTGTCCTTTAAAGATTTCTCTTTAGTTCTCACAGTTTTTATTGGCTCTAGTTCTTCGATTTCCTGCGAGCACAGATGAAGATAAGAAATAGGGGCAACAATATATTGTTAAAACTTACGAGAAGATATTTCTTACTTCATCCGTGAAGGATTTGAGAGCTAAGAAAGTGCTGGGCTTCCTAAATTTTTTATAACTGAGTTTCATCCTGTCAATCTGGAAAAGATAGAAGTCATTTAGCGATAGCGAGAATGTGAAAACGGAAGGAGAATAAAGGATCATAATTATACAAAATATCAGAGAGATTATACCTCTTTAGCTCGTTCAGGCCAATTAAAGACCCAAGGTTGATATTCTGCAAGATTCGCGGGAAGTTCGCGAGAACTAGAAATATAAGGACCTTCGAGACACAACGGAAAAATAAACCACTTGTCATCGCTAGAATGGCAAGGTCCGTGATTTGTTTTCGTATGAAAGTCAATATCTAGCATGAGAGATTCTTCGACAACGAGTTTCTTCAGGCGAACACCCCAGCAGGTGCTATCCCTCTTCATAGGGAGTATCTTGTAATTTTTGAAAAAGTTTTCTACAGTATAATATGCAGGGTTAATTGGAATATGTTTTTAAAGAGGATTTTGAGCATCTTCATAATAGTGCGATCCTTTACCAGCACCACGAGAAGCATATTCAAGTAGCAATCTAATGAAATCTCCACCTAATTGATATATTGCTCGCGAGAACCTCTCGTCAGATATTATTTGGTAGAATAATGGGAGTTCTGGGTCATAGAGAGGAAGGGGAAGACCATCTTCAAGTTGGCCTAGCGATACTATGATTTTTTCTCCAGAACATTGATCATCAGTAAATAATTTAAGAGAAAGTTCAGGTCTAGAATCCTGATATGGAATTAAAGACAAGTTAAAACCTTTAATTTTGAGTTTCTAGCGTATCTCATTAAAGGCCTTAAAGTTTTTAGTACCAGCAGCAACCATTTTTGAGTATGGGAATGAAAGAAAAGGTTGAAAAGAAGAAAGAAATCACAGCAGTAACAGAAGCGCAATTTGCGGAAGAACAGTAAAATTTGCAGAGAGGGTATGGAGAGAAAGAAGAAGAAAGTAAAAGAGAAAAAGGAAAGGAATGAGAAAAGTATTTATAGAAGAAGAAATTTCTTGAAGAAGATGAAGGCAATTAATGCAAAGAAAAGACGTGGGTGGTCAGATCGCAGCGGTTAGAGGAGACGTGTCAAAAATTTATTGGAAGAAAGAATTCGTGAAAACAGCTGGCGAAGGACATAGAAACGTGTCAGAATGGAGAAGTCTGAAAAGATAAGCAGTTATGGAATTTTAAAAAGATCTCATGATCTTCTCTTCTTCGCAGAAAAGACATGAGAAGAGGCAAGATGTAGGACCAGAATATCGCTGCAACGTTATTCCTGCGATATTAACAACGTTTCTGCGAGTTTCACTGCCAATTCTTTAACAACGTTTCATGAGCGTCACAGAATATCCAAAAGAAACTGACGATGGAAGAAATAAAAGAAGAATATGTTGATCCTGCGATGATCATCATTCTTGCGATAGAGAATATTGTAGCGATCGAGATGAGATCGCAAAATAGATCCGAAATAGGAGGAAAACTTAGATGTCATCCATTATGTAAATCCCTATATAAAGGGCTCGATAGATCCAGAAAAGGATGATGTATTTTTGAGAGTTGAAAGAGTCTCAAGGAGAGAGAAACTTCAAGAGAATATTTGTAATCTTGATTCCTTCCAATTCTGTAAACATTTCTGAAATTTGAATAGTAAAGTGTCATTTAAATCTTTGAAGTTTAATTGATTTCCAATAGATTTCTATAGAATCTTAACAAGGGTGTAGTGTGGGAATTCCTGCAACTACAGTTCTACAACTAATATTGATAACAATAGAAATTATAAATTCCTAACAAAATAGATAACCTAATAGAAAACATCAGTCAAAGTTAGCTCTACACATGAATATAAAAATTGGTACACAGTAACATATTTGATTGGAAAAAATGAGAGTTGAAGAGAAATGGAAAAACAAACCTAATGTCATCATCTTTCATACGATCCAGTTAGTGATGAGTTTGTTTTGTCCCATCTTTTTAACGAGCTTCTTATTGATCACAGTGAATGGTGAGAAGGCTGCATAACGTCAAGAAAAAATAAAAACAAATTAGTATTCTTAACTTGGAAATAACTTAAACAAATTTCATTTGAACATATATAGGATTAAATTAGATAAAAAATCAAAAGTTGATGAAACTTAAATCAATTGAAGGGGTAATAAAGAATAAAGTATCATGAGTTCAAATATGAACTTATCTTTTCAATAAGAATTATACATTCAGAGATAAGTTAAATCTCATTCAAGAACCCTAGAAAGAAATTAATTGAAATTTTCTCGAAATTTTCATTTCAAAAGAGAGATAAAGATGATACACTAATATATCTAAGATCCGACTATGATTTGACACAATATATCATTGCGAATCCAAGATCTGATGGAAGAACAACCGAAATTAAAATGCAAACCTAAATCGAATGAAACAAAAATGTAATGGAAACTATATAACTACCTCAATTTCAAGTTGATCGCCCTTTTTACTTTCTTTTTACGGTCTTTATAAAATCTCTTTCTTCAATTTTGTAGTTTATGAACTGAATTCATTTGTAAATCCTAAATCTTAGTGTGTTATCAGATCTTGGTGACCGATAAATGACGACGACTTATTTGCTTCTTCATTTCTGCTATTTTGGAGGAGTTGTTTATTCATTGAAGAGCTCGATCGAGAGGGTTAGGGAGAACGAAAGAGAAGAGAGTTTTCAAATATGATTTGGTTTAGTTTCTCCGAAGAGAGAAAGATAAATAGAAATAAGAGTTAAAAATGAAAATATCTCAACTGAATTTTGTATATAAATGGGTACTTTAGGTAATATAAAAATTCCATATCTAAAAGTTTTATTGGCAAGCCCGATAATTAAAAGTTGTGGGCCTAGAAATATCAAAATGTGAAAGAATGGAATTGATAGTGAAGGATCCATTTTGTGGGGTTTCTATATGTTGAACCCATATAGTAAGGGGGTTATAGTATTTTTCACTTTCATAATTTGAAGGAAATATCATGAAATCAAGGAATTTCATGGGATCAAGGAAACATGAAAAATATAATAATAATAAAAAGGGACATGTGGGGCCATCTAGGGTTTGGCCGACCGGCTATGGCCCGTGCACAAGGTTTTCCCAATTTTATATTATTTTTCATGGGACCAAGGAAATATCATGAGATTAAGGAATTTTCATGAAATTAGGAAAATAATAATAAAATAATGAGGAACCATGAGGTGTGGGGCCGGCTGGGACCAAGGCATGGCCGGTTGTCCAATGGTCACACCCCACAATATTCTTCCCTAATTTTATATTATTTCTTTGGTGTGAAAGAAACACCATGAAACTGAGGAGTTTCCTCAAAACGAAGGATATTTGTTCAAATGAAAGAATTTTCATGAACTCAAGGAAAATAACAAAAAATATGATAAAAATATGAAACTGGCGTGGGATTGACCACGACACGGTCGACCGGTCAGTGGGCCCATGCTCCCAGTGCCTTGGTCAATTTTTAATTTTTTTTAATTTTTTTCATAGGTTCATCGTCTCGTCGTATTTTGAAATACTCGTTCGTGCGGTGATTGTTAGTGCATCGTCGTCGTTAAGTACACTTTCACCATTTAAATCGGGGCTTACTCAGAGGTAGCTCAGATGTCCATGTGTTGAATATTTATTACTAACCCATGGATTTCTGCTGGGAAGAACCATGGTTTGCAGTAATGAAATATCTGCGAAAATATTTGAATATTTTCGGAAATTCTGTGGATGAATCCAAGAATTCTGGAATAATTAACTTATGGCTCTATACTAGCAGAGCAAGCGGTCTAGGAGCATTAATTATTCTGATATGAGCTTGCTGGAGCTTCATATCCTTTATATAGTCAGGGTAAACTCGTTGTTTGTATCCTGAAGACGTTATCGCTCTATACTAGCAGAGCAAGATGTATAGGAGCCGTCCATCCAGTGATACTATATAGAAATAATTACTGAAGTATTCAGTATTCATGAGATATGATGTTGTCTAGCCGTGAGACCACATATCTACATGTACTCTAAGAGAAAGTATTCTCAATCAGAGGATTCGATGAGACACCTGTGTCTCAGTACTCACATCTGATTTCTGGATCAGAGGTTCGTATAATTATGGGTGTACGATTTTATCCTTTGTCGAAAATCCACCATCTACAAAAAGCCATCTTCATTCCCTCCGACGAAATTAAGACAATTCCAATTCCATTACCTTCCCCATTCGAGGATCCATCTACCAATATTTCCCATCTATTTGGTTATGTTAACAAGTCTGTTGGATCTCCATGCTCTTCTTCTATATCCATCATCTCCTCCACAACTTCATCATTTTCTAAAGGAAACTCTGCTAAAAAGTCTGCGAAAACTTGTGACTTTGGTGAAGATAATAATTCATATTTAATTTCAAAATGTCCTACTTACGCATTCCATCTCTCAACTCTGCCTGATCTCTTTGAGTTCTTCATTACCGATTAAATTGGTACCTTGGTCAATACTTTGACTTTATGTGCCTAAAAATATATGCGAAGTTTAAATGTTGCATATATTAATTCTAGAATTAGCTTTTCAATCTTTGAGTAATTTCTTTCTGCGGCATTGAATGTTTTGCTGATGTAATAAATTGGTTTTTCAACCCTTGCGTCCATTCGAAATAGCACATTGCTTAATGCATGCGAAGTTGTCGCAAGGTAAATTAATAATTTTTCTCATGGTTCCGCCTTTTGCGAAATAGATATATTCATCAGATGTTCTTTTATTCCTTGGAAAGCTTTCTCACATTCATCTGTCCATCTGAATTTTGTACCTTTTTTGAGTATGTTGAAGAAATGTTTACATTTATCTGATGATCGCGAAATGAATTTCCCAGCGAAGCCAAGAGTTCGTTTAACTTCTGTACATCCTTCACCGTCGCTGGTGTTGGCATGTCGCGAACTGCTTTCAATTTCTCTGGATCAACTTGTATTCCTTCCTTGGATACAATGTAACCTAAAAAAATTCCTGATGCAACTCTAAAAATGCATTTTTCAGGATTCACCTTGATATTAAATTGCCGCATCTGTTCAAAAATTTCCTTTAAATCTTGTACATGATCTTTAGCTTCTTTACTTTTTACTAACATGTCATCCACATACACTTCTAACATTTTGTGTATCCACTTTGCGAACACTTTCTCCATCATTCTTTGATATGTTGCTCCAGCATTTCGCACACCAAATGGCATTTTTGTATAACAGTATAATCCTCTTGAAGCAAAAAAAGCAGTATGTTCTTGATCTTCTTCAGCAATAGGAATTTGATTATAACCTTTGTACCCATCTAGAGAAGATATTTTATCATTTCCCGCTGCCGACTCAACAATTTGTGGAATATCTGGTAGTGGAAAACTATCTTTAAGATAAGCTTTGTTTAGATCAGTAAAGTCTATACAAATTCTTATCCCCTTATTCTTCTTTGGGACAACAACCATGTTTGCTATCCACTCTGGATATTTGGCTTGTCTTATAATTCCTACATCAAGCATCTTCTGCAACTCTTCTTCTATTTGGGAATGTTATGTCGTTGCGATTTTTATTATTCTTTGTTTAAATGGTCTTGCACCTTTGTCAATTTCCAACTTATGACACGCCTCAGAAGGATATATTCCAGGCATCTCATCCATGTTCCACGCGAAAATATCTCTATACTCTCGCAAAAGATTAATAGTTCTTCCTTCTTCATCTGCCTCCATCTTAGTCCCAATTTTTAGTATTTTGGGTTCTTCTTTAGTTACAACATTCACTTCCTTTGTTGGTTCTACTGCGGTGTAACTGGCCTTAGGTTCTTCCATGGGTGTTGGTTCTTTTATCACTTTCGCAAGTTCCTTTCCCTCTTCCGAAATTTCGCTGGGTATTCATTTCCATTTTTTTTCTCTAATCACATAAATTTTAAACTCTTCTTCTTTCTTTGCCTCTTTCGCCATCTTTCTGCGAAGTTTTCGCTTCTTTGGACGTTTTTCATAATGTTTCACTTCAATTTGATAACATGATTTTGCACTATCAATATCTTCCCTTATTTTACCAATTCCTCTTGGTATTGGAAATCTGATGCATTGATGTAATGTTGATGCTACGGCTTTAATTGCGTGTATCCATGGCATTCCTAACAACATGTTATATGGTGATTTCACATCCACCACACACAGTGTTATTTGTGTTTAAATTTCTCATAGCAAAATTCGCATCATTATTTCTCCTTTAGGTTTTGTTGTAGATTTTCCAAAGCCATGAATATGATACATTGAATGAGTCATTTCTTCATCTTTGTATCCCATCCCTCTGTATGCATGATAAAAAATTATATCCACTGAACTTCCTATATCTACTAAAGTTCAATTCACCGCCCATTCTTCCATGTTTTTTGCGGATTTGTTTTTTTCCGTGTGGTTACCGTGATTACCAAAGGAGATGTGTGGCTCAAATTTTCTCTTGGTATTTCTGCTGCTGTAAATGTAATTTTATGCTTTTTCCAATCTCTTAAGGGAGATATCTTCTCTACTGTCATAATTTTCTTTCCTTCAAAATCTCGTTTATGTATCTGTAGGAGCGGAATATCACAGCAAATGATAACTTATGAAATTGTGGAGAGAAAATAAATCTTGCGAGCAAAGGAAGTTCGTGAAGTGAATTTGCGAAAGTTCGTATGATGATTCTTTGATCCGAAATTAAGGGACAGGTAGTTGTTATCCAATGTGTAAAATCATATAAATAGCCATTTAGGCATGAGAGGAAGGGAGAGACACATTTTGAGAGAGGGGATAATTTTAGGAGGAGAGAGAAATTTTTAGAGAGAGATGTATTTTCTTTATCATCTTCTTCCCCAAAATTCTAGAGCTCCAAATATCCATTAATGGAGTCTCAATTGTAAAATCATGTAATTACATACAATCACTAGTGAAGAATCGTGGATGTAGATCACATTGATCGAACCACGTAAAAATCTTTGTGTCTCCTTTTAGAATTTTAGTACTTTAATTCTTAGTTTCATATCAAATTAATTAGATTTAGGAATCATTTTAATGGATTCTTATGAGGGTGTAGTTGTGAGATAATCCGCAACTACATAATTGGCGCTAGAAACAGGGAGAGAGTAATGGATTTATCCTTCCTGTAACTTGTTGGTTTAAGAAATTTTCATGAAGATTAATTATTGCTCATATTTTTCTAGATCTACAAATTTTAGGCTCAAAAATGGAAGTTTCATGGAAGAAGATACACTTTCAGGGAGTAAACATCATCAACAATTCAAAGATATGAAAAGAATAAGAGAAAAAATTAGTTGTTGTGGTGAAATTCAAGGGGAAAATGGAAGTTTTAGTTGAAGATTTACATGTTCATGAGATGAAGATAAGATGCAGAAATTGTGAATTTTGTCACAAACAGGAATTCGTGAAATTGGTTCAGGAGTTAATGAATAACAGAGAGGTCGCAAGTTCGAATTTGTTTGCGAGCATAATTTTCTTCTTTTTTACAGAGAACAAAGAATTAGTTCGCAATATTACTTCATCATTTCGCAAAAAGAAGTTAGCACAAGTGGTCATCTACGAAGAAGAGAAGCTTAACATCGCATGTTCGAATCTCCCCATACACGAATCATTTTTCGCAGATTTTTGATATACACAGAGCGATTAAAAGAGAATAATTTGAATGAATATCACAACCTCAACGCAAACAGCAGCCAGCACATATGGTCATGAGCAAAGCTAGGGAACTCAGCATCGCGTGTTCAAGTCTCTCTACTCGCAACATTTTTAATATTTTTTCACGAATGAAGTACAATTGCTAAAAAGAAGATCATAGTAAGTTCGCTGATTGAGGACTTTCTATCACATCTTAATGATAGAACAGATGGTCATGGGTGTAATCAACGAACGTGAAGACGCGGGTTCAAATCTCACCATTCGCACAAAAAAATTTCCTCGCAAATGTTTACCTTGCGAACGTTCGCAGCACCAACACTTCAAAAACATTACATCGTAAACGTTTCCTTCGCAAATGTTCATCTTGCGAATATTCGCAACACTATGTTCGCAACACTATATTCGCAACACTATATTCGCAGCACTATTCGCAGCATTATTCAGAAGTTTAGAAATTCGCAGAAAACCCCAGAAATTCACAGAAAAATTCAGAAATTTGCAGAAAAATCCAAGAAGCAGGTCAAGGGTTCAAGTCTCACTTCTCACACTTGTTTTTGCGACTCACATGAAAGCTAAGTACCTCTTTCCTTAAACATTTTACTTACAAAAAATAAAAGATTTTTGATTTGATTTACAAAGCGCGATACAATCGTAGAATTACAAAGATTTCACAATTACAAAGATGATACAATTACAAAGATCTCAAGATTTCACAATTACAAAAGAAACCGAGAAAAATATCTCGCACAAATCAATTTATATATTTCTCTTGAAAAATTTACTTTATTTCCAATGATATGATATTCGACATGGAGAGTAGTAGCTGGCAAACCTTTATGGCGTATACTCGTAAAAGGCAAAGCACCTCAGTGCGTCATATGAGGGGGTACCTATTAGGATCATTTCCATGGAAAAATATTTGTCAAGAGAGATGAAATAGATAATACAAAGGAAATCAAAACAAACAAAAAGATTTTGAAGTAGCATATAAATAAAAAATAAGAAATTTTGATAAAATAAATGTTGAATACTAATCTAAATTTTTATTTGCATTACAGCATAGCATGAGGCAAAGAACATGGAGTGAGAGTTTCGCATGATGGGTTCGCAATACTTCTTACATTTAGAGGATTAAGTACTTCTTAAGGATACTTCGCATACTTCATACTTCTTATATATTTCGAGGATAGAGTACTTCTTATACTTCATCAAGGATATTTCATACTTCTTATACTTCAAGGGTGATACTTCTTATTTACTTCGCAACATTCCGGAACTTCGCAAAAGAATAGAGGCAAGTATATACTTTTTGAGTTTGATATTCTTTCGCTCGTTCCTTCATCAACAAAGATCAAAGACTACACCAACAACTACAACAACTAGTTTTTTCTTAAAGATCGCTCTTCAAGAAATATTCAAGAAAAAAGAGGCAAGATGTAGGAGCGGAATATCACAGCAAATGATAACTTATGAAATTGTGGAGAGAAAATAAATCTTGCGAGCAAAGAATGTTTTGCGAGCAAAGGAAGTTCGTGAAGTGAATTTGCGAAAGTTCGTATGATGATTCTTTGATCCGAAATTAAGGGACAGGTAGTTGTTATCCAATGTGTAAAATCATATAAATAGCCATTTAGGCATGAGAGGAAGGGAGAGACACATTTTGAGAGAGGGGATAATTTTAGGAGGAGAGAGAAATTTTTAGAGAGAGATGTATTTTCTTTATCATCTTCTTCCCCAAAATTCTAGAGCTCCAAATATCCATTAATGGAGTCTCAATTGTAAAATCATGTAATTACATACAATCACTAGTGAAGAATCGTGGATGTAGATCACATTGATCGAACCACGTAAAAATCTTTGTGTCTCCTTTTAGAATTTTAGTACTTTAATTCTTAGTTTCATATCAAATTAATTAGATTTAGGAATCATTTTAATGGATTCTTATGAGGGTGTAGTTGTGAGATAATCCGCAACTACAGTATCCTTCCTCTAATGTTCTCATAAAATTCATTAATCATTGTTTTTGTGATTACGCTACACTCCAACCTTCTTTTATTTCCATTGATCTTGATTGTCTCTTCTTCAACTATTTTGCTATTTTCTTTCATCATTTTCTTGATTTGAACAATCTTTACAACGATCTTCACAATTTCCAATTTTCAGTCCCTGTTTCTAGCGCCAATATGTAGTTGCAGGAAATCCCACACTACACCCCTCACAAGAATTCATACAATCAAGTCATTTTTGGATGAACAATCACAATCTTTATTGATTAATCTCACAAATTCTACAAGAAAGGAAAGAAATGAAATTAAGAAATTAACAACTGCTATGGATTTTCTCTCTCTTATTGACTTGCTCAATACTCGAAAAAGATCTCTCTCCTCTTAGGCCAGCTCGGCTCTTTATATAGGGAATTACATAGTGGATGACAGCTGATCTGTCTTTTATTTTAGGATCTGGCTTGCAGTACTTCGCTAGCTTACAAATGCACAATTTCGTAAACGTCCTAAATATTGCTAGATCTTCACACCTTTCTCATGTTTACGCTGTCTTTTCTTGTTACGTCATTTCTGAAACTATTCTGCGATGCCTTCGCAACGTTGTTGATTGGATTTTCGCTGAAGCGTTGTTGTTTTGATATTCTGATCCTATGGCACTCCCCACAAAGATTTGGTAATTAAGCACAAGTTCAATTAAGAACTCTCCCCCATAAAATGTCATTCCCGAAAGAACAAAAAGAGCGACCTTACTTTTACAGGAAAAGAAGAATTTCTTTGGACATTAACAAATTACATGAAACATGAATTTGTATCCAGAAAATTCAATTAAATTAGCCACAAGAGAACCCATGATTAATTTAATCGGAAATGATCAACATAAGAGAACTTATGGAACCATATAGTACTTTCACATAGAAGTGGATCAGGGAAAGATCAATACTGTGGAATATACAAAGATTCATTCCATTTTTCATCAATATTTGCATAATGACACATCTTTGAAATCAAAAGTTCATTCTATTTTCCATCAATATTTGCATAATGACATAACAAACTTTACCTTTTGACATATATGGGATAATCATAGTTCACGGACACAAACACACATATCTCATAATATTATTTGCAATATATAAAACCAATAAAGATTAATATTGCAAAATCATCTTCCAAATAAACATTAGAATTTAAATAAACAAATATAAAAACATTGCAAGATGAAAATCGTTGGCAATAACAATGTGTAATCACAATAAAGGCTATTCCAAACCCTAGTTATCCTTTTTAAAACATAAGAATAAATTCTCATAAGAAGTTTCCTAGACAAAATAAAACGAAGAGACAAACATGTGAAGAACTAACAAGATGATTTTCCCTTAGAAGGTAGAATCAATCTTTTTCACATGGATTTACACCAAGAATGGATACCAAAGGCATATAAAAATATTTTCTTAACAAATAAGAAAATAAAAAGTCATTAATGACCAAGCACTGTAGTTCACATAAGTGGATTGCGAACATTCAAGAATCCCATAAGTACGCATACTACTGCCCATTCTTGAAATTTCTTCTTTGTGATTCACCAACAACATTCTTAAAAGGTACAAATGAGCTTAGAATATAAGTACTCCATGAATACAAGTGCCCAAGTCCATGATAAGTGGAAAAAGTCCAACAAAACGGAGCAAAACACTCAAAAACAAGAGACGGGAATATAATTCAAAGAGAAAGAGAATGCAAAATGAATGAGGTCATTCCAAGTTCAGACGAACAAGTTACGGCCAAAACAATTTTTTTATCGAATACCGAAGACAGAAGAAGTTTGCAAACGGGATTTTGTGACATGGAGCAGTTTGCAAACAGGTATGCGAACTGAATTCCCTGGATTTTGATTTTAAATGATGGTATGCATACCAAATTTATGGGTAACAGGAATGCTAAACATCCCGAACTACTATTTTCTAACCTGGCATTTTAGAAACTTAAACACAAAACAAGTTAGGCAAACATGAATGATAAACAAGGTACATGGATCATGATAGGAACTTTAAGAAAATAATAAAAAAATAAATCTTGCTCAAGTTTATAGACATACCTTTTATAAGCATCCAATCATGAATCCTACGGTTTTACCAAAAATTCAATATCATAACTAACATAATATGTATGCCTAATTCTCATGCTTCCCTCACCGTATACATAACATGGCATTCCTTGGTGAGGATGCACTTACAACACAATCAACTTATGTTGGGTTGAACAACGTCTTAAAAACCACAAGTTACTGAAACAGACTTTTCCGCAACTATAAATATTTCACCATCTATAGTGTTTGGCTTATTCTGTTTCACTTTTGGATTATCATGAAAGAGATCGCTTTTAGAACCTTTCACATCCAAATCCATATTTCCAAAGAACTTTTTAAGTTCCAACATCATGGATACTTCCTTCTCCATAGTTATGGAATTTTCTGGGAGATCATTCCTTTTCACACTCAAAGCATCATTGACTTTCTTAGGTACCCACTTCTGAGTGCGTTTAGGAACAACCAGAACCTTTTTCCCATTACTCTCTTATAGAATTCTCGGAAGAGAATTGGATTTACTATTCTTTTGCAAGTTAGTATTTCTCCAATTGGGAGCATCGGATCTTATCTTCTTCTTTACAAAGTTATCCTTTTGATAATCATTACGATTGTGAAAAGGTTTCTTATGACATTTATAGGAAAATATAGGTTTATCACAACACTGATTCTTTTTCCTAAAGGTTGGATGTTCACAACTCGTAATGTCAAGGGTGTTGGCCTTAACATATGATATAGGTTTAATCACTTCTTTTGACACCCAAACAAGAATATCATGAAGTTTTTCATTCCTTATATGAAAACAACATCTCCTTTCCATGTGACCTTTGTTTCCACAATAATGACAAATATAAGTAACGTTCTTACCCGGATTCATGTGTGTTGGTTTTGATCGATTCGCAAGAGAGATTCAAAACACAAATACCTCGGTAAATCCTTTTCAATTTCTTGTTTACTCAACAGAGAGTAGTCAGAAAATGCGTGACATGAGAAGTTGTCATCTTTTTCTATTCCACACAATTCAATAGCTTAACATACTATGAGACTTCCTCATCAACATATCTATCAATATTAGAGTCCCCTTCGTCAGAAAGTTCATCCAACAGTTCTTCTAGGCGTGTTTCCCAGTTATCAACAGTTTGTCCATCAAGAGAATGTTTAGATATTGACTTAGATGTTGTTAGAGCATTACTCGGTCGAACTCGCATGCGTTGATATCTCAAGCATGTTTGTCAATGTTAGTGATCAAAACTATAAGTCTTGATTTCTAGTCTACTATAGCTAAGGTCTCGGACTAGGATAGAAAGTGTAGTTGAGCTCAAGAATTCCATGGAAATCATCATACAAGACAAAGGACTACTTAAGGAACTGGTGGATCCTCATTGACTAAAAGGTATGTGGAGACTTGAACTTATCTATCACTCAAAAGTCTATTTATCTCCTATCTTAATACAAAAGTCATTTTTCTGTATAGACTAAGATTATACACATTTGGTATTTCGAGTCGAGTATACCTCGCCTATCTATTACTCGAAATATGTGTTGGTAAAGCTTTCGCTTTAGCCAAGTTCATCTTTACCTAGTGATCGATGTCATAAGCGTCAAAAATAATTCACTTTCTTACTCAACAAAATATGAACGAAGTATAAAGTAAGGAAGAGTTCGTATCCACAGAGAGGCGATTATAGTTATCAATTTCTAGTTCCTTAGTAACCAGGATGGGGGATTTCTGATTTTTGTAAAATAAAAGTAAAATAAAAGCAAAGTAAATAGTTGCAAGTAATCAATAGAGAAACATATTGGTCAAGGAATTCATCTTCAATCTTAAACATGTGCTTGCATATATGATTAGAATTACAATTTAATCTCTTTTATTATCAAAAGCCTAGAAAATCAAGAGAGCAAGATAATCTGAAAATTTCCTAAGTTCATCAACACACACATTAGAGCTGCGTATGTGAATTCTACCTAAAGAATAACCTAACGCCTTGCACTAATGTAGTTGCAGGAATTCCTACACTACACCCTTGTTAAGATTCTATAGAAATCTGTTGGAAATCAATTAAACTTCAAAGATTTAAACGACACTTTACTATTCAAATTTCAGAAATATTTACAGAATTGGAAGAAATCAAGATTACAAATATTCTCTTGAAGTTTCTCTCTCCTCAAGACTCTTTTAGCTCTCAAAAATGCATCATCCTTTTATGGATCTATCGATCCCTTTATATAGGGATTTACATAATGGATGACAGCTAAGTTTTCCTCCTATTTCGGATCTATTATGCGATCTCATCGCAATCGCTACAATATTCTCTATCGCAAGAATGATGAACATCGCAGGATCAATATATTCTTCTTTTACTTCTTTCATCGTCAGTTTCTTTTGAGTATTCTGTGATGCTCGTGAGATGTTGTTAAAGAATTGGTAGTGACGCTCGCATAAGCGTTGTTAGTATCGCAGGAATAGCGTTGTAGCGATATTCTGGTCCTACATCTTTCCTATTCTCATGTATTTTCTGCGAAGAAGAGAAGATCATGAGAACCAATATTCTTTATTTCCCTCGCAGCTTTTTTCCCTTTTATACTTTCTGCTCGACAAGATTCCATTAATCTAGCCTTTCTTACACGTGTTGTGAATTCCTCCATTTACTGACACGTCTCTGCTCAATGGGCCCACCCTCTTTTTCCTATAAAAGGTAGGACTAAATTTCAAAACTAATTTTCTTCTTCTATTTCTTCGTCTTCTTCATTTGTCTACTTCGTATTCCGTCTACAACTTTCTTCTTCTTCATATTCTTCTGCTATTGTTCTAATGGAGTCACCAAGGTATGTTTCTTGACTTATGACATTTATTTAAGCCAATTTTTACTTTCATTCTCCAATCTTTCTTATTTGATTCCTTATAATTTCCATGTTGTGTCTTCTCTTCAGCGGAACTAAACAATCCACGATTCAAAACCCTAACACTCGCAAAAGACTAGTAGAGAAGAAGAAGAGGAGTTATGCGAATGATAAGGTAGTAAGAAACATATTCTATTTCCTAATAACAATATTGTTGCCTCTGTTTCTTATCTGAGTTATTGTTCGCAGAGTGATGAGAACCCTGTTAAACCTCCTAAAAGATCTCGCCACTTTAAGTCACTTGGGGAAGATATCATTATGCCCACATTAACATCTGTGAGGATTACTCCTACACCATCGCAACCAAATCTTTCTACTTTTGTTTGCGAGAATATCGCTACCCATACTTCGACTTATTCTGATCCTTTGACAAATCAAGCTTCTAAAATTGCAGTGACTGAGACTCCTTATAGTCCTTTACGGCCTTCAACTGTTGTTTTTACACATACCCCTCCTAACAACTCAACCACCACAAATGATCACCAACTTGCTCTCATTACTACTTCATCTTCTACACCTCTTCCTTCATCAAATGAAACTTTTGCTGGTGTTGATGTTGCTTTTAAAATCTTGTCTAACATTTTAGATAATGCTAGAAAGTCTTCCACTGACCCTCTCCAGCATGAAGCTTGCGAGACTCTACTCAAGTATTTTGGATCTGATGATAATGCTTCACAAGCATCTTTGGAAAATGAGATTGAAGCTCTGAGGAAAAGCCTTCTAGCTAAAATTGCTGAGTGTGATACTTTGAATCACATGCTTCGCAACTCTTCTCTAGACTGCGAGACTCTTCGCATAAAAAATGACGAGCTGAAAGGTACATTTTTCTTGTCTCTGCTCTTTTGTTTTTCTGTTTTATATATTTTCTGTACTCAAGATTCCTTCTTAAATTCTTGATTCATATATTAGTTTCTGTTGATGGAGGATTTCTATTTAAATGGAAAAATTGTAAAAAGCCAATTTTTGTAAGCTGACGTCCTGCAAAGGATAAATCCTTCAGGCGATGAATACTTCTCGCCATATTAATTCATTGGAGTATGTGCAACCATCCCTGAGAATTAAAACATACCCAGAACGGAGCATGTGGCAACCATCCCGACGGAGCATGTGGCAACCATCCCGGTTTTCTGTAGGTATACAGCATTACTATTAATGCTTTAATTAAAGCCTTGTGTTCGATGTGCAAACACCCGTAGGCTACCTGATGGAAGGTTATACTAGCCCCGTTGAACGCATGCAAGACTTCCCATATTAGTCTCACTTGATGAAAACAAACCCAAAAATATATCTCATCCGTCCAATTTTGACGGCATACATGGAGGGTGTAGATATATATTCAAGGGGTCCTGAGCATGCTACCATGATCACCTCGGACCCACCTTCAAACATGATCGAACGGTCAAGACCAACTACGGTTGGTCCTTCCAAAACATGCGCTCAAAGTGAGCATGATGCACGGCTAGGGTTTCTTTTAATCGTGAGCGTCCAACTTCACTGGCATAGTTGGACGGCTTAGATTATAACCTAAAACAAGTAATGAAGTGATGGTACACCATTGGCGGGCCCACTTTCTACCTACATGACCGACTCCCTCATAGGCAAGCCGTGGTGCAAGAAACGATTGCCCAAACAAGGCTAGATTAACGCCTTATGCAGGTTGAGAAGATCCAAAACGATCACGACCATCCGACTTCGCCGGCATAGTTGGATGGCTTGGATTGCGCCCAGGGTCATAGAGCAAGCATGTACATGCTCACCGTCGACCCAAGATGTTGCATACATGGTCGGTCTCCCCAAAAGAGGCGCGCGCAACCCAAAACCGATCGCCAAAGTGGCCGATCCAAAGCCCTAATTAGGGTTTGCGGCGCAGAAACATCTCGAGCGTCCATCTTCGCATGCTTGTACGGAAGGCCAATATGGAGACTTAGAAGGAACCGAACATGCTAGCATGACCACCGTGGGCCCGGCTTCACGTCTAGCTGATCGGCCAAGACCGTCGGTGTTCAAGCTCCTCGGTACGCGCGCCAAAAGGTGACATGTCACGGCCCCTCCATAAATTCTAATCTCGACCACTCGTCTTTGCAGCCTGAGTCGAGTGGCTTAGATTAAATCTTTGCGATTCAAGCAGGCATGGGCGTGAACACCATTGTACTACCTCCATGCAGGGATGATCGGTTCCTCCATTGGAACTCTCTAAGCATGCAAACGTTTGGGCCGAAAGAGGCATCATGCGCGCCTCCCATCCAACGGCCGCAAGCAAGGCTACTAGTTATCTCGTCCGTCCAGCTTTGCAAGCTTGGACGAATGGCTTAGGGTGCGAATCAACCAGCAAACAAGGTATCACTATGACCACCATCCGTCACTCTTCTTCACAGGGTAACCGACCAAGACATGGCTTGTCTATACATCCTCCAAACGGTCACCTGAAGATGGCTGCATGCGATGTTATACCAAGTTCATGGTTCACCCTGCACTATTTTCTGTGGGTCCCGTGATCCACACACTCGAGACATTAATCACGTCACAACTGGGGGATACAAACTGGGGTATTGGTCTGGCGGTTTACAGCGTGCAATGCGCCATCACAAGAACGTGTTAGGAAGACATGGGCGGTTAAGTCAAGATGGGAGAAGTGGGCAGTTTTGATCGTGTGACACTCACACACAACTCCACTCTTTCCTCACTCCACTTCCTCCACTTCCCACGAGAGATGTGAAGAAGTCTTAATGACTTGTATAAATAGGTTCTCCTCCCTATTTCCAAAAATAGAAGTTCGAACAACACAGAAAACCAAGTGTTAATCGTATTCAACACCAAGATCCTTCCTGCAACATTTTCTAGCCTGCTCAACTTTCTGTTAACAAGTCATCAAATAGCCTTCACCTTCATACTCTCAACACCTTCTTCGCTTCCCTCCATAAGATCAACCTCACATCCTTCACCTGTGATCGAAACAAATCTGGAACGGCCGTGTCTTCGGTTTAGGCCAGAATTGTATAGATTATCTATCGAATCAAAGTGCTCATCGTGCAACACATTTGTTGAAGGTTTAAACTCACTTCTCATCCACACACACCCAAAATTACCTAAACTGGCAGAAGTAGTTTTCTCCCACAAACAATTGGCGACCACAGTGGGAGGTTAATCTCTCGGTTGTGAAGTCGATTTCTTCAATACCAATTCAATCTCTCTGATTTCAAGAATGGTGGATCTTAGGTCTGGAGCAGCAACCAACGATGGAGTTAGCACCGACAACGCTTCTGGTGGCGCTGATATCCAAATTATTGGTGTTACAGTGCAACCCGCCAGTGCAACCAATGTGTCTCGTGGAACCGCATATTCTATTATCAGTACTAGTGGAGCAGGAGCAGACATTCCAACAGGCGTGACACCTCCCATTACAAGAGCCAGAGTGGCCGCAAATCCAGGAATTTCCTCAAGCATGACACTTCCGTCCGTCACCAGAACAACTATTAATTCCCCTTCAGGACGAGGATCTGGAGGACCCAGAGGAGGACAACCTCCTATCACCATGGTGGACTTGATGGAGAGACAAGAAACCCTAGCTAAAGCTCAGGCAGACATGGCAACCACTCAGAAGGAGGTACTCACCTTCCTTAAAACATTAACCGATCGATTACCACAAGAGTCGAGACAACCTCAAGGGCCAACAAGAAATACGTTTAGCACACCTGGAGCAGGTGCCTCAGTTACGCAAGCCTACCTGAATGAAGAGTCTTATGTTGCTGACCACGCAAGAGAAAGGGACGAGCGTCTCAAGGAAAGGAGCCAATCGTCCAACTTTATTACACGTGAAGATCTGGAGAGACTCCTCCAAAATCGTGGCAAAGAAAATCCGATGGACGCGCATCGACACCAACCTCCATATCCACAAGACGTGCAAATGATTCCTCTTCCCAGGGGATACACCTCCCCTCAATTCATCCTTTACGATGGTACCGGTAATGCTCGTGAACACGTCTCTCGATTCTTAGAATCCTTAGGAGAACATGAATACAATCACGTTCTCCTCCTGAAAGAATTCTCCAAATCACTTACGGGGAGAGCCTATACGTGGTACAAAAAAATCGCACCCGACAGCATATCCAATTGGAGTGAGATGGTCAGCGCGTTTTACAAGAAGTACTTCTTTGTATCTGAGAAAGTTACTTTCTCAGACCTGGGGAGAATCTCCCAATGGAACAACGAACATCCAAATGATTTTGTCAAAAGGTTCAGAACACAAGCGTTGGACTGCCATGAACCAAATGTCACAGAACGACAGCTAGTGGAATTATGCATCAACGGAATGATACCCATATATCGCGCCCTGCTGGAAAACTTGGGATTCCAGACGTTCTCAAAACTCCATGAAGCAGCCAAACGTTCGGCCACTACCACCCCAGCATTATTGGAAAGGACCAGGGTCATTTGGAGCGACGATTCACGAGATAATCGGGGAAATAGGTGCCTCATCAACAAGCAATATAATACTGGCCCTTCTGTCAGTGTAGTAAGCGAAGGCGGAAAGAGAAAAGCTCCAGCGGCGGCAGAACAACTTCCCAAGTGTGCGGCTCAAACGCATAAAGCTTCTCCTCGAAAGGGAACATGCAAAGATCCTGCGCAGAGCACCAAAGACACAGGCTTCCCATTTCCGATAAATGAAGTAATAGAACTCTTGGAGGCATGGATTCAGGATGATGCTATCAGACTACCTTCTATCAGACGTCCACCAACTGAGAAAGACGTGGCAGACCCTAAGTACTTTCATTATCATAGGTTTGTCCACCACCCAACTAAGGATTGCAACAAGCTGAAGGAAATATTCATGGAAAATATAGCAGCAGGAGAACTCCAATTGGGAAATGAAGGAGTTCACACAGACCCCTTTCCTGTCCGAAGTTGCATGATCTCTGGAAGCTCTGTGCGCAAGACTGTACAATCCATGATGGAACACCTGTGTGAAATCTTGTACCTTTCCAAGGTACAACGTCAATATATATTCATGGCCCTCAACCATATTGTGTCAGTCAGGCGCTTGTACCCAGAAAAGGAAGTCGTTCCAGCATCTCAAGCCTCCTTGGAAAAGAGCACCAACAAAGGAAACTATGGACTTTTGACCGTCGCCCATCTGAAAGATGTCAAGTTCGATAGCACATTAATCGATGCAGCTTCTGAATTTAACATCGTTACTATCAAGGCCCTGCAAGCTGCGAAAATCTCAAAGCAAGAGGCTACCCGTGGTCCAACTGTGATCAAGAGCCCAGCAGGAGAATTTGTGGATGTCTACGGATACATTGACCTTGATGTCAAGATTGGTAACACTCCAACACAAGCTAGATTACATATAATTAAGGAACATCCGGATTACGACATGATTCTGGGGCGCCCGTGGGTACACAAGGCGCATTCCTCACCAATCTCAGTACCTGAAAGAATCTCCAACAAGCCAGCTCCGATGATTTCCAACAAACCTTGGAGAATCGAAGACTTCCTGTTGCCCCCATATCAACAACTCACAGGCATAACGCAACTCCCTGGTGAAATCCCTTCGTCCTACATCAAGAGATTCCGAGCCCAATTAAGTCTCATTTAACGACCCTCTTTGCAAGTAGTGGATGATTGTCCTGTTAGACCACCGGGGACTGTTTCACCTGACAGGCGGGCCACCACCAAGAGATGTGAATGGAGTGCTGGCCCCTTTAAGCGCTTCACCAAAAGCTTGGAAGCAATCAAGAATGACACGTGTCAGAAGCAAGCTGTTATGGCAAGTCCGAATCCGTTTCAAATCGGAGATATGGTAGCAAAGGTAACCACGTTCCAAGTTGGAAACATGGAAGTAAAGATAATCGCCTTGATCTGATATGCCTGCAAAGGAAGAGGAAATATTCTTAGTGGCAGATGTTATCTTGGGCGGTTACTGCAAGATCATCAATGCAGATAAACTCGAAGGTATGGTTGTTCACTCACGATGGCTCAAGCCCTACCTTACTTGAATACATGACATCGCCTCTCTAATCCCCCCCGGGGGATTCCTCCAACAATTTTCCTTTTCACAATATTTGTAATTCCTTCAAAATGATGGCACTGCTTGCCTTCATACTTATTAGGGTTTCAATATTTATTCAAGTAATAAAGATTTCATTCCTTTTACAATTTCTCATAAAATCACACAAAGTTATGAGTCACCTTCAAACCACCATTACCCAGAAATAAAACCCTAAACCCACATACCAAATCTTCATACTATCCTGGTAATATGGGAGGAATAAAACATGTAAAAGGGGAGGAGGAAGATATACTACGTGATCTACTTTAACAAATCCATACTCACGTCAAGGGGCACAAGAAGGAAAATATGCATGTTTCGAAAGAAGCACTGAATAAAACTTTGTTCAAGACAAGCAAGCAAAAGCAAGGAAGAAAACTTCAAACTCAGCCGCCACTGAGTATAAAAAAAATATACAAAGAAGAATAACAGGGAAACTCAATTGCTGGTTGCTTCTTCATCACTGTTGGGATCCACATCTTGTGCCGCTTTCTCCAGAGACGCCTCGACTTCTTCGGGCACAGCAGCTACCGCCTCAACATCTTCAGCATGCGTATCTTATGCACTTTCTACAGAACCCATTGCAACCGTGGAAATCATGCCAATCACTTTCGGACGTTCAGTCTTATAAGTATCAGGGTCAAGGATTATCACACCACCACGTATTGGGTAATCACACTTCCCATCACCCGCATGACATTCATGTTCAACCCTCCATCTCTTTAACCGAGCCGCAAACCTTTCAGTTCTCGAACTTACTGGTGCTTGTGACGCCTCGCGTTTCCACTTCACCCGCAACGCTTCTTCATGTCTTTGTTTCTCCTCCATATCAATTGCAGATGAAAGAGCACAGAGCCGCCCCCTGACAATGGTTAAATGCAATACATAAATTCCCTGTACAGCATGGCCGACTTCACGAAGTGGCAAATCAATTTTATCCATCACCTCTTCATGTGCGTTAGCTTCTGGTTTATCAACTTCAAAACTTTTTTATGAAGAAGCTGCAGAGTTATCATCACCAACTCCTTTCATGATCTGCAAAAAGAGAGGAAGATGAGTTACAGCGGCACATAAAAAATATTCTAATCACAACTATCGTCGATCGATAAATCAACGTGTGAAGAAATACCTGAGATGTTGAAGGAGATCTCCTAATGAGAAGAATACAAAAAACTTCATTATATACTTCACGATCCAACAATATCCCCAGGAGAAAAGAAGTCCGCCTTGCCGCTTTCTGAGGCTTTTGAGTCGGGATTGTAATCGACAATGCTTATCGAATGCACGATGCCTGCTAGGCATATGATAAGGCACACCGAAATAGGAATGCCGAGGTAGGTCGACCCATCAAGCTGTAATTCCCCAGCCGAGCTTTACCATTGGAAGGATTAACTCAACCAGCTCCAAGGAGTTTAACACACGTGACATACCTTCTCCCACGCGGTAAACACGTATCTACTCTAGATTTAATTATTTTTGTATGAAAATTGTCACCATCTCATGCCTACCATAAAATAGTGTAACCATTGCATGCTAGGAAGGGGACTTAATGTTGATGGTGGATTTCTATTTAAAGGGCAAAATTGTAAAAAGCCAAATTTTGTAAGATGACGTCCTGCAAAGGATAAATCCTTCAGGAGATGAATACTTCTCTCCATATTAATTCATTGGAGTATGTGCAACCATCCCTGAGAATTAAAACATACCCAGAACGGAGCATGTGGCAACCATCCCGGTTTTCTGTAGGTATACAAAATTACTATTAATGCTTTAATTAAAGCCTTGTGTTCGACGTGCAAACACCCGTAGGCTACCTGACGGCAGGTTATACTAGCCCCATTGAACGCATGCAAGACTTCCCATATTAGTCTCACTTGATGAAAACAAACCCAAAAATATATCTCATCCGTCCAACTTTGCAGGCATAGATGGAGGGTGTAGATATAGATTCAGGGGGTCCTGAGCATGCTACCATGATCACCTCGGACCCACCTTCACACATGACCGAACGGTCAAGACCAACTACGGTTGGTCCTTCCAAAACGTGCGCTCAAAGTGAGCATGACGCACGGCTAGGGTTTCTTTTAATCGTGAGCGTCCAACTTCACCGGCATAGTTGGACGGCTTAGATTATACCCTAAAACAAGTAATGAAGTGATGGTACACCATTGGTGGGCCCACTTTCTACCTACATGACCGACTCCCTCATAGGCAAGCCGTGGTGCAAGAAACGATTACCCAAACAAGGCTAGATTAACTCCTTATACAGGTTGAGAAGATCCAAAACAATCACGACCATCCGACTTCGCCGGCATAGTTGGATGGCTTAGATTGCGCCCAGGGTCATAGTGTAAGCATGTACATGCTCACCGTTGACCCAAGATGTTGCATACATGGTCGGTCTCCCCAAAGGAGGCGCATGAAACCCAAAACCGATCGCCCAAAGTGGCCGGTCCAAAGCCCTAATTAGGGTTTGCGGCGCAGAAACATCTCGAGCGTCCATCTTCGCAGGCTTGGACGGAAGGCCAAGATGGGGACTTAGAAGGAACCGAACATGCTAGCATGACCACCGTGAGCCCGGATTCACGTCTAGCTAATCGGCCAAGACCGGCGATGATCAAGCTCCTCGGTACGCGCGCCCAAAGGTGACATGTCATGGCCCCTCCATAAATTCTAATCTCGACCACTCGTCTTTGCCACCTGAGTCGAGTGGCTTAGATTAAATATTTGCGAGTCAAGCAGGCATGTGCGTGAACACCATTGTACTACCTCCATGCAGGGCTGATCGGTTCCTCCATTGGAACTCTCTAAGCATGCAAACGTTTGGGCCGAAAGAGGCAGCATGCGCGCCTCCCATCCAACGGCCGCAAGCAAGGCTACGAGTTATCTCGTCCGTCCAACTTTGCAGGCTTGGAAGAATGGCTTAGGGTGCGAATCAACCAGCAAACAAGGTATCACTATGACCACTATCCTTCACTCTTCTTCACAGGGTAACCGACCAAGACATGGCTTGTCTATACAGCCTCCAAACGGTCACCTGAAGATGGATGCATGCGATGTTATACCAAGTTCACGGTTCACCCTGCACTATTTTTTGTGGGTCCCGTGATCCACACACTCGAGACATTAATCACGTCACAACTGGGGGATACAAACTGGGGTATTGGTCTGGCGGTTTACAGCGTGCAGTGTGCAATGCGCCATCACAAGAACGTGTTAGGAAGACATGGGCGGTTAAGTCAAGACGGGAGAAGTGGGCAGTTCTGATCGTGTGACACTCACACACAACTCCACTCTTGCCTCACTCCACTTCCTCCACTTCCCACGAGAGACGTGAAGAAGGCTTAATGACTTGTATAAATAGGTTCTCCTCCCTATTTCCAAAAACAGAAGTTCGAACAACACAGAAAACCAAGTGTTAATCGTATTCAACACCTAGAGCTTGCCTGCAAAATTTGCTAGCCTGCTCAACTTTCTGTTAACAAGTCATAAAATATCCTTCACCTTCATACTCTCAACACCTTCTTCGCTTCCCTCCCTAAGATCAACCTCACATCCTTCACCTGTGATCGAAACAAATTTGGAACGGCCGTGTCTTCGGTTTAGGCCAGAATTGTATAGATTATCTCTCGAATCAAAGTGCTCATCGTGCATCACATTTGTTGAAGGTTTAAACTCACTTCTCATCCACACACACCCACAATTACCTAAACCGGCAGAAGTAGTTTTCTCCCACAAACAGTTTCAAATCGGACTGGTTTCATAGAAAGACTCAAATTTGAATCTATCGCTGAAAAAGCTCGCGTTGAAAGAGATTCTTGGATGGATCAACATACTAGACTAGACAATCTTTACACTTATTCAATTGATCACATAAATAATCTTACTAATGAGAATAATCAATTATTGCAAAGGAAGGATTTATTAAGTGGCGAGGTTGATCGCCTCTCATATTTGTTTTTTAAGGCTAATTTGGCGATGAAATCTTTATTAGATGAGAATAAAACCTTGTCCCAAGAAAAACATAGATTTTAAAGCTTAATGACGATTTCCTCGCAATAATTAAGTAATCTTCAAAGCATATGTAAAAATCAAGAGCAATCTCTTCGTTCTCTCAAGAATGAGCTCAAAGAATTAACTGAATCATCTGCTGCCGAGAAGGATAAACTTATAAAAGGTAGACTAACTCTAAGTTTAAGAGCCAGCGAACTTCAAGACCAATACTCTCAATTAAAGGAATCTCATTCTTCACTAGCAAAGGAAAACTCATATCTTCGCAACAAAGAAGAAAGCATGAAATCTCGTTTGAAGGGTATGGTTGGCGATAATTTCGATGACGCAATGAATCAATGGGAGAACTGTTTATTTGCATTAATCCAAAATTTAACCTCGCAGAAAAAAGGTAGTCAATTGACTGCCTCTCTTGTTGATCTTCTTATAAAATTTTGTGTTATATTCCTTGTGAAAATTTTGTCTAACTGATCTTTTATTATTTTGTTGCTCGCAGAGTCCGAAATAAATCTTCATTCTACCATCACTGATCTGACCGCTAAATTGGATAAAGTTCGCAAAGAAAATAAGTCTCTTGTTTCCAATTACCTCGATTCCCGCGACAAAGCAGAAAGAAGGCTTGATTATCTCGAGTACTTTAAAAACATAGAGATTAGGAATCATGATAGAAGTTTCCTTCGCAAGGTCCACCTCAGTGCTGAAGTTCTTATGAACGAGATTCTGCTCTCCAATTCTCTCCCTCCTGTAATTGTTCCTCCTCTTGTAGGTACTGAATATCGCAAGATAATATTTCACGAGTATCGTAACAGATAAAGGAGAAAAGAATTATAAAATGATACGATGATAGAAGAAGCGCGGAGAAATATGAAGTTTTGCGAGGATGGAGTAATTTTGCGAGTATGAGTTGCGATACTTCGTAACTCATGTACAGCTGTATAAGTTTTACTATAAATAGGAGTTCAAATGTAAAATTTGAGAGGTTCTTTTTGTGAGTGTTAGAAAATATCTTAGGAAAGAGAATAGAGAAAGTTGTAACTATTCTAGTTCCATTTAGATACTTCTTTGTAATCAATTGAGAACATTAATAAGAAAAGTTTTATTCAACATCAAGAACTTCTTGAGTTTTTACTAATTCTATTGAGGGTGTAGTTGTAGGTTATTCTGCAACTACATAATTGGCGCTAGAAACAGGGAGAGAAAAATTCCTGTACCAGAAAAATGACAAGAAGAAGAAACACATCAGAACCATTAACTGAAGTAAGAAGAAGTGTAAGACTAGCAGGAGGAGAAGCAAATATAACAGGAGAACCTAGTAGGAGAAGGAGTAATCGAAGAAATCAAGCTCAACAAATAGGAGATCATGATCAAGTGAGTATACACACTTGGAGAACTAATACACCAGAAGAAGAAGATAGAGAACCACAAATCAGAGAAAATGGAAGGTTGATGGGAAGAACAATTCTTGAAAGAGAAAGGGAGATGTTAGAAACATTGAGACAAGGAAACCAAAAAGAACGAATGATCGAAGCTGAAGAACGTGCCAATTTAACAAGACAAAATCAAGAATTGAGGATGGAAAATGAGATATTACAAAGGAGGAAATCTCAAAGTGTTGCAAGATCAAATGTTAGAACAGAAAGAGAAGGACAAAATTCACCGATAATCAATAATGAAAATGATATGCAAGAACAAGCGCAGAATCAAGGTGATAGAAATCAAGAAAATCGTTTCATTTTAATACAAAATCGCGAACAAAATATGGAGAATTTACGAACAAGACCAAATCCTAGAGAAAAAAATCAGAATCGAGAGGAAGAACAACAACTTATGGAAGAAACTGAGAGACAACAAGCAGTACATCAAAACAATCACGAGAATGGAGTAAGAAGACACGAAGAGGCTCGTAACAAACAAAATGTTGAGTATGAAAGAATTAAGAGAAGAATTGTAAATCAACAAACAGAAGTGGAGATGAATGAACCAAATTCTCGAATCAGAGTACAAGTAAATCAAGAATAAATAAGTCACAGAAGAAGGAGAAATGAAGAAGAAGAAATTCCTGATATTCGCATGAGAAGAATGAGAAGAATAGAAAGGGAAGAACAAGAATTCCAAGATGCTTTACAACTGAACAATTATGATAATTTAGAAAGAAGATATTTGCAAAATTATGCAAATGAAAACATTAATGAAGAATATGATAGAATGCGAAGGATCGCAAGGGAGGAAGCGCAAGAACGTAGAAGAAGAGAAGATGCATTAAAAAGACCAATGGATGAGAATTCTGAGGCAAATGCATGAATCTTTCGAGAATTAGCAGAAATGAGAGGGATGATAAACAATAGAAGAGGAGGAGATAGGAGGCAATTAGATGAAGCAATAGAAGAAGCTGCGAGGACTCCATTTGCTAGAGAAATACAGTTGGGAGGAATTCCACCAAAATGTAATTTGCCCACACTTACCAGTATCTTTGATGGGACTTCATGTGCTATTCAGCACATTAAAGCATACATAAGATGCATGTTACAATGGGAGAATCATGATGCTGTGTTATGCAAGTACTTCGCATCAAGTTTAAAAGGGAAGATCTAAAGTGGTTCGAAGGACTCCCTAAGAACACTATTACGTCATTCAATCATTTGCAAGCAATTTTCCTTGGAGCATATATCACAAATCACTCTTCACGGCTTGGTATTGAAGATGTATTTGGTTTAAAACAAAGAGTGGGTGAAAGTCTGAAGCATTTGGTAAGACGATGGAAGACTATGTGCAGTGATATGGCAGGGCGTGTGGATGAGAGATACTTGATTCTGTCCTTCATAAATGCGATGTTCGCAACTGAACAATTATATGTTCAAATCTTCAGAAGAAAGAATTCCATAATGATGACAGAATTACGAGAATTTCAAGAAGAATACATTACACTAGAAGAAAAGAAAAACATTATGGAGTCATATCCAGTAGCAAACACTAGCAATCAAGATGGAGGAGCAAATTTACTTCCCAAAATAATCAATGTAGTAGCAGGTACTTCGCAAACATCCTCACAAACTTCTTCTCAAATTTCAGAAGAGAAGAAAATCAATGATAGCCAGCCAAAGATGGTAGCAATGGGAAGTAGAGATCAAGAAGAGTATGATAGAGAGAAGAATTTCTATAATCAAATAGGAAATAGTCAAATTCCAAGACTAGATCAACAACAAGAAAATTATGGGGGACAAAGGCCAAATTATTTTGGACAAGGAAACCAGAGACAAAATTATAACAACGGTCAAGGAGGTCAAAGAATGGTAAGGGAAGAGATAAAATTGACACCTTTGAATACAAGTGTAGAAAAGATATGGCAAGCAATTATCCTGGTAGAGAATATACCAACTCCATGGAATATGGGAAAGGAACCACCAATGGGTCCAAGAAGTCATGAATTTTGTTCATATCATCATTTTCATGGACATTCTACAAATAATTGCCATAATATCAAGAGGATAATCTTGCGAATGATTGATCAAGGAAAACTAAATCAATTTTTACTTAAGAAGACACAGTCGCAACAATTACCACAGGCTCCAGCCATAACTCGCAGGGAGAACACGACAAAAGAAAAGGGAGAAGAAATCCTACATATAGAAGTGGGATCAAAATCAAGGAATGTTTTCTGTAATTCCATTGTTCATTCATATAAAACCATAGAGGATTTTCATGATAATGTGTTAAGCAGGGTATATGCGAGGGATGGTGAAGGAAAGGAAGTAATGAACATCGCAAATATTTCACGACTTGAAGATTGGCAGAAACGTGAAATTTCTTTTGAAGCCACTGAAATTCCAGAAGGTTGTGAAGCACATGATAATCCATTGGTGGTAAGATTAGAAATCTACATGAATATGGAGGAGAAAGAAGATGATATGGAGGAAGAATCAATTGGTCTTAATAGGATTTTGATTGATACGGGAAGTTCTGTCAATATCCTCTTCTATTCTGCTTACAAAACTATGGGGGGAAAAGATGCAGATTTAATACCTTCTACTTACAGAATTTATTGTTTTAATGGAACTGCCAACAAGCCCAAAGGAGAAGTGAGCATGCGAATTCCATTAAGTGGAATGCGAACTGAAATTCTGTTCTGCGTTGTTGATGTTGAATCACCATATAATGCTTTGATAGGAAGACCATGGCTTCATGGAATTCTAGGCGTAGCTTCCACTCTATATCAGTGCATAAAGTTTCCTCATATGAAGGGTATTGGAATTATCAAGGGTGATTGGGCTGAGGGAAAGAAATGTTACGATACAAAAGTAGAAGTTTGCGAAGGAAAAACTGCTGAGAAGGAAAATTGGAGAAAAAGAGCAAAGGCTGTGAAAAGAAGTAAAAATTTAATGGCAGAGGATTAAGGAAAAAGAGAATAAAGTTACGATGATAATCATACAAGAAATTTACGATGATAATAAGGGATTGTGATTTGCGAGGAAAAAAGAAGGAAAATAATAAAACAAGAAGGTTATCAGTATGTTTGCTCGTGAAAATGAGGTATGTGGCAAAACAAAAATTTTATTTCGTGATAAAATTTTACGAATATTGTTTGCTCGCAGGAAATTGGGAAAAAGTTACGAATTTTCAGAATTTATATTCCGTTTAAAATTTCATTAATTTGCGAATAAAAGACCGCAATCTGTGATCAGCCTCCAAAAAAGAAAGAGAGCCGTAGAAAATTTTATACAGGCAAACCTTTGTGGCGTATACCCTAGTTCGCGAAGCTATATTTCGTAAGAGGCAAAGTCCTAAAGTACGTCATTTAAGGGGGTACCTATAACGTGGCTAAGGGTAACCGGAACACCACCAAGGGCCCTTAGTACATGGTAAAAATTTTGGGGTACAACCCAATAATGGGGTACCTATCCGGGTTAGACACCTTGGATTCTCACCTAATCTAGCGATATTACGCAATATAAAATGCGGTGTAAGAAGATTTAGGCTGGGCGACTAAGGCATACTGTCTTTCCCAAGAAGTGCAGAAAACGATCAAGGCGCCGAGGTACACGGTTGAGTCAAGAGTTCCGGGTGAGGTTGAACCACATCTGCCATTTTTGACAAGTCTTGGAAAATGATGCACTTGGCCCAAAGATACCCCATAGGGTGCAACCTCGTAACTATAAGCCCTATAGGAAAAAAGGATAAGAGGTTGCGATCAAAAGCTGGTTGTTGGCAGAACCGGATGGGAAGAGCTAACCTTGTATGGTCGATGTACGCTTCCTTGAAGGGGCAATCAGGGGGAAGATAAAGGGAAGCACCCTCCATTAGGGAGCTGATACGTGCTATAAGACGCAAATGTCACGAGGCTTCTTGTTTGCGAAAACATAAAGGCTTGTCATATTTGTGCAACAAATGAAGTTCTGCGAGCCTTCTAAAAAAAAAAAAAAAAAAAAAAAAAAAAAGAAAGAAAGAAAAGAATAAAGAACTCGCAGAACATAATAAAGAAGTTAATATGAGATCAATGGGTCACCACATGAAAGTGTGGATACGTCCTGCGATTTCATCGCAAGACGGCAATGTCATGGGGCTTTATGTTCGCAAGAATATTTAGGCCTGTCATATTGTCGCAACAATTCCTGAAGAGGCTAAAATACTATACAAAGAAGTTAAGATGAGATCAATGGGTTTTTGCATGAAAGTGTAAGAACGTCCTGCGATTTCATCGCAAGACGATAATGTCACGAGGTTGTATGTTCACAAGAATGCTCAGACTTGTCATATTATCACAAATACAAAAATTTACTACAAAAGAGG
The DNA here is from genome assembly GCA_023529315.1 of Papaver bracteatum. Taxonomy (NCBI): domain Eukaryota; kingdom Viridiplantae; phylum Streptophyta; class Magnoliopsida; order Ranunculales; family Papaveraceae; genus Papaver; species Papaver bracteatum. Next base: position 4,495,879 of record JAJJWX010003419.1, read on the forward strand.
TGGCAAAATAAGACCTTTACTTAGGAAGGCATGATAAGACCACAGAAATTAATGAAATTCATTGCATTAACATCATTGAAGAAATTATACAAGAATATACATTATGAAGATCTGAAAAGAAGACAACTTCGTCAATATCATTGAAGAAATTTTATAAGGATATACATCAAGAAATTTTGAAGAGAAAACAGTTCTGTCAATATCATTGAAGAATTTTTACAAGAAGTCCTATCATAGAAGACAATATCAATGAAATTTTTTATGAAGACTTAACAAAAGATGCGATTTTGATAGCAATCAAATACAGATAAGTTCATATTCGTAAAAATTTACGAGAATTGCGTACTTCTTATACTTCTCCATATATTGAATATTTCTCCAAAAGATTGAATACTTCTTATAATTCTTCAAGAATATCTCATATTTATACTTCTTTAACGGATATTTAATTTTGCGAAGGTTAAGTACTTATTATACTTCTTCATACAATTCTTATACTTCTCCATATATTGGGCAATTCTTCATGAATTGGACACTGCTAATACTTCTTCAAAGATATTTTATACTTTTTATACTTCTTAAGGATATTTCATATTTCGTATACTTCATACTTCTTATACTTCAAAGGGAGATTTATTATTTACCTCGCAGCATTCCACAGAAGGCAAAAGGCTTATATTTCTTATACTTTGAAGGGAGGACTTTTTATTCTTAATCACAATCAGACAAAACTTCGTAAGATAAATTGAGAAGGATATTCTAATACTTCCAGCAAGAGTTGATCATCTGAAGAGCAATAATAAGGGGAAAAGGAATACTAAGCTAAGTCTTTAAGATATATTATTTCTCTCCACATGATCAAGTTATACGAATAAGGGAAACAAATATCAAAGAAAGATTAATTCAAATTAAGCTTTGAAAAAGAAATTGTTGGATTAATTCAAAGTGCAATCAAGAAGAAAGTGTTATATTGAAAAGAAACAGAACAGAACAGACATACAAAAAAAAAAAAAAAAAAAGAGTGAAGTTATTTTTCAGGCGATTTATCCCCATCAAAATGATCTTCTTCTTCAACTTCACTATCATTTTCAACTTCACTTTCAGAGATTTCCAAATATGGAGTATCTTCAGGAATTTCTTCAGAAAGGAGCGTATGGTACTTCTTGAGAGGAATTTCATTATCTTCGCAAATCTTGCGAGTCATCTTAGCTCTAAAACGCTTGACATATAAACTATGGTTATGCTGGGAAATTAGAAGCTGAGATCTCAAGTCAGAAATTTTCTTATTACGATTAGCAAGGAGAGTTTCCAGATCATTATTCATCTTCGCATAATTTTTCTGCAGAAGGAGAGAAATTAAAGAATTGGTTAGCAAATTACGAAAGAAAAGTAACCAAAATAATTACCATCGCAAAGAATTTACCTTCTAGTTGCTTCTTATCATTACGAAGAGAAGAATTTTCAAGCTTTAATTGATTATTCTCCTCAAGAAGAGAAGAATTATCAATTGCGATGCTCGCAGATTGTGTATTATGCTCGTGACGGGATATTAATTCTGCGTTATCAATATTTAAATCTTCTACTTTCTGACGGAGACTTGAATTTTCAACCTCTAACTTCGTACAACGATTCAAAGTTTTATTCTCTGCAAGAGAATGACGTCTTTCCCAATCAGAAGCAGCTGCACAACTAACTCTTCCAACCTAAACAAGAAAAAAGGGGTTAGAAATCAACAAAATAAGGGAAATAAACAAGGAATATAGAAGAAACTTACCATGCTGCCTAAAGCATATAATGAAGCAGGAGAGACGAATCTTGAAATTCCTTTGAGGGAGTTATTATCAATAACAGTAGGAACTTTACAAGCCTTCGCAATAAGTTTGCGAGCATTCGATGTAGGAGAATTTCCTAATCCACGAGAAGAATGGAGGAAAGCCTCAGAGATGCTAACCATTGCTTTGAGGCAAAAGTTTCTGGGATACTATAATCTTCATTCCCACCTTCATCAACATCATTATCATCATCTCCTTTGTCAGAAAGGGTATCGGAATTAGAACTAAAGTCCTTCTCAGGAAATTTATCATCTTCATCACCAAGATCTTCCTCAATGTCCTCATTAGAAGAAATTACATTGGAATGGGATTTGGTTGAGAGTATCTTCTTTTTCCTTCTCTCGTAAACAACATCTTGAAGTTTTCTTTTTCCTTTGCGAAGAGCATCATCTTGACTATCAGAAGCTTGGGAGACCTTCGCAGAAAGAAGAGTTTGTTGCCTCGCAGTAAGCCTTTTAGAAGAAGTAGAACTTTTATTTTCACTCGCAGCAATCTCAGGAAGAAGTGGAACCTGTAAATTCAAATAAGGATAAGAAACAGAGGCAACAATATATTGTTTAGAAAAATACAAGAGTGTTTCTTACCTCATTTGAAATTAAAGGGTAACAAAAAGATAAGGAAGTGGAAATACATACATTTCTAAAAACCCAAGGTTGATAATAGCGGTTACGAAGATTCGCAGGAAGTTCTACTATCCCAGTAATATAAGAACCTGATAACATGAAAGGGTACTTATACCAATCTTCATCATTAGAACGACGAGGTGTCTTATTATTTCCTGAAGCATAATCAATATCGTGCATGAGAAGATCATCTGCTGCGATATTAGCTTTACGATGAAGACGAACACCCCAACGATTATCTTCTTTCCTCGCAGGAATTAGTGTGTAATTTTTGAAGAAACCCTCAACTGTATAATTCGCAGCAACAATTTATATATTCTCAAATCCAGGTTTCCTAAGATCATTTGAATACAAAGATTTCCCAAAAGCGGCACGATTTGCGAATTCAACTAAGAGGCGAATACAATCACCAGTCAATTGATAAATGGCACAAGAAAAATTGGGGTGGGAAATAATTTTGTAGAATAAAGGAAAGTTAACATCATAAAGAGGAAGAGGAAGACCTGCGAGGATTTGACCTCGTGAGATTAAAACTTTCTGATCATCCCAAACATAGTTGGTAAAGAGCTTCACACAGAGAGAAGACTTATTATCATAACCTTCAATCTCAGAAAGAATAAGGTCTCTATCAGCAAGTTCCGCATTAATTTGTTCAATAGTTTTCTTCTTTGGTGCCATTAAATATAAGAGGGAAAATAGAAAAAATAAAAGAGGTTGCAGAGGCAGAAGCGATGAAGAAGATGAATAAGGGAATAAAAAGCAAAAACAAAGGATAATATTTATAAGAGAGTTTGATGAAGATAAAAATTCATTAATACGAGTAAGCGTGAACGGTTGAAAAGGAACGGTTACGAAGAAACGTGTCAAAAAGATAAGGGAAAAACAAAAAGACGTGTTGCGAACTTGATGGGTAGTAATAACTATACTAAATTTACGAGAATAGGGATTCTCATGACATTTCTTCTTCGTAGAATTGACATGAGAAGAGGCAAGATGTAGGTACTGAATATCGCAAGATAATATTTCACGAGTATCGTAACAAATAAAGGAGAAAAGAATTATAAAATGATACGATGATAGAAGAAGCGCGGAGAAATATGAAGTTTTGCGAGGATGGAGTAATTTTGCGAGTATGAGTTGCGATACTTCGTAACTCATGTACAGCTGTATAAGTTTTACTATAAATAGGAGTTCAAATGTTAAATTTGAGAGGTTCTTTTAGTGAGTGTTAGAAAATATCTTAGGAAAGAGAATAGAGAAAGTTGTAACTATTCTAGTTCCATTTAGATACTTCTTTGTAATCAATTGAGAACATTAATAAGAAAATTGTTATTCATCATCAAGAACTTCTTGAGTTTTTACTAATTCTATTGAGGGTGTAGTTGTAGGTTATTCTGCAACTACCATTCTAAAGGTTGATGATGATGAAATTCCTCTTCCCATGGATGAAGATTTAGAGTTTACTAATGATGAAGAAAATACCACTCAAGAAGATAGTGAAGAAGAAGAAAAAAGAAGTCCTCCCAAAGAAGAAGATACGGGTGGCGAAGCAAATGTTGATGAAGGGTCAAAAGAAGGAGAGACTCATGATGATAAGGATGCTGAAGAAGCTGATAACTCTGGCAGAAATAATGAATCTAACGAGCAAGAAGAATAAATCTGGCGAAGCCACCATTGAAACTTGAATTTTATATTTTCTTTCTTTTTCTTCTTCTTTCTTGCGAGCGATGTAATTTTTGAGACCTTTTAGAACTTACTTGCCCTTCATTATCTTTTTCAAGGAAGATAATGAAATCTTACTTCTCTATTCCCTTACTTTCCCTTCATTATCTTTCTTGAAATGGTGAATCATTTTCTGTATCTTCTTTAAGGAATTGTGTTGTTGCATTGTTCATGAAAGTATGAATATATTAGCGATACAATGAATATTGCTGCGATGTTCTGAAAAATTCTGAAGTAATCTGCGATGTGAAGAATTTTCCTTCCTATATATGATTCTGCGATGAATGAATACTTCCTGTAATCTTAAAATGGAATAGTTAATTAGTAATATTATTCTTTTGGTCTTATTTTGCCTTCCTAGGTAAAGGTCTTATTTTGCCAAACTTTTCTGTCTGCGACAAAATCGCAGGATTTCTTAACATTTGCATGTAAAGACCCTTTGATCTTGTCTTATCCATGTTTTTTAAAAATCTTTGCGGCAATATGATAAGTATAAACTCTCTGTCAAGAATTTAGCCTTATGACATTGTTGTCTTGCGATGAAATCGCAAGACGTCTTTACACTTTCATGTAAAAACCCATTGATCTCATCTTAACTTTTGGCTTGTTGCCTCTGTATAATTTACGTCACGCGATAATATGACAGGCCTAAATGTTCTTGAGATCATAAATCCCCATGAAATTGTCGTCTTAAGACACTTATCATCTCCCTAATGGAGGGTGCCGCCCTTATCTTCCCCCTGGTTGCCCCTTCAAGGAGGGCACATCGGACATACAAGACTAGCTCCTCCCATCCAGATTTACCAACAACCAGCTGTTTTCGTAGCCTCTTATCCTTTATGCCTATATGGCTTATAGTTACAAGACTACACCCTAAGTGGGGTTTTCTTCAGGCCAAGTGCATCATAGACAAGACTTACCAAGAATGGCAAGGGAGTTTCATACACCCTTGGCACCCTTGGCTCAACCGTGTACCTCGGCACCTTGGTCATACTTTGCACTTCTTGGAAGAGATTCTCGGTCGTCCAACCAGGGTATAACCATATATAGTTGGAAATCCAAGATCTCTCTCCCGGATAGGTTTTCTTTAACCCCAACATCTGCATGACTCAGATCCCGGTATAACCTTACCCCCGAATCATGTCAAGAGATACCCCCTCCTATGACGTGCTCGTAGGTCTTACATTTGCCTCTTACGAAATTTTATTCGCAAACTAGGGTGCACGCCATAAAGGTTCGTCCCATTCTTTAATCTCTGCGAAATTTTATTCGCTTTTCTTGCGATGATGCTCGCTGCTACTGTTGCGCTTTGTTATCAGAAGAATTTTTCAATTGTAAGAGAGAAAAGAATTTATTATCTGTGTCATCATATAACATACCAGTATTTCTTACCGCACATAAGATGTCATTGATAATACCTCTTCAGAAATAATCTATTCCACGGTCTATCAAGTCTTTGACCAACATCTCTTTCTTCAGGATCCATTAGTTTGTATGCCCCTGTTCCAATTATCTCTTTAATGATGTATGGTCCATCCCATTTTCTCGCAAATTTTCCACCACTTTCTCGCTGATATCTAGGCATTTCTCGCAGTACTAAATCACCAGGTTGGAATTCACGCTTCTTAACATGTTTGTTATCCTCGCGAGCTAATATGCGTTGATAATTCTCCATATGTTGTAGATTTTGTTCTCTTTTATCTTCTAATTCACCTAACTTATGCAGTATCATACCAGCACTTAAATTTCTTTCCCATGTTTCTCTTTTTGTTGTAGGTATAACAACTTCTGTTGGTAATATAGCTTCTACCCCATATGTCAAACAAAATGGTGACATTCCAGTTTCTTCTCGTCTAGTTGTGTTGTAAGCCCATATTGCATTATGTACTTGCTCGCACATGCTCTGTGGTATCCTTCTAACTTCTTTTTCTAGATGTCTACGATTGTTTTATTAGTTGCCTCAGCCTGACCATTTTCTTGTGGGTATAAAGGAGTAGACTTTCCACATTTTATCTTAAATGCGTTGAGTAACAATTCTATATTCTGTCCCTCGAACTGCTTTCCATTATTAGATACTAATTGTGCTGGAATCCCAAATATGTAGATTATATTTTCAAAGATGAATGTAAAAATATATTTATTGCGAATATGTTGTACTGCCTTTACTTCTCCCCATTTTGTGAAATAATCTGTTGCGACAATCAGATATCTTCTTTGTCCAGAACCAGGTAAAAATGGTCCCACAATATCTAATCCCCATTTCCCAAAAGGCCATACACTTGTTGAAGATGATAATGGTGCTCCTGGTGCATGTATCTTTTTTCCGTATCGCTGGCAATCCTCGCAACGCCTTGAAAGTTGTTTTGCATCCTCATGCATATACGGCCAATAATAACCCTGCATTTTTGTTATATATGCTAAAGATCTTCCTCCACTGTGATTACCAGCGTCACCACTATGTAACATCTTTAATACTTTTTGTCCTTCTTCTCTCGTCAAACATCTTAGCGATGGTCCATTAAAATATCTGCGATATAACACTCCATCTCTTAGCTCATAATTGGTTTCCCTACTTTTCATCTTGTGTGCTTCTAATATATTTCTTGGAATTTCTCCTCTCGCCAAATATGCATGAAGATCTGCTCGCCAATTTGTGATATTGCTCGTAGGTTCTCCCTCGCCAGCTTCTACCATCATTACATCTGTCTCTTCTTCTTTTTTGTTTATCGATGGAAATGAAAGTGTTTGAATTTTTATGCTCCTCGCCAATGGATTTGTCATCATACTAGATATGAAAGAAAAAGCATCTGCAAGCCTATTATCTTTCCTTGATATGTGTCTCCATTTTATTTTTGGAATTCTCGCAGATAATTCTTCAACAAGTCTTTTGTACTTTCTCAGGGATAGTTCATTTGCCGTGTACTCTCCTTTTATCTGACGAATAACCAATTGTGAATCGCTGGTGATTCTGGCATTTTCCAAATTCATTTCTATCGCGAATTTTAAAGCATGAATCAAAGCTTCATACTCTGTTTCATTATTAGTGGATGCAAATTCTAATCTAAATGAAAAAGCTGTTTTTTCTCCTTCTGGCGATATGAAAATAACTCCAATTCCATTTCCTTCTCCGTTTGATGATCCATCCACTAATATTTCCCATTTGTTGGGTTCTGTTAATAGATCTTTTGGATCTCCGCATTCCTCTTCTACATCCATCATCTCTTCAACAACTTCATCATCTTCTAAAGGAAATTCAGCTAAGAACTCTGTGATGACGTGTGATTTTGGCGAGGATAAAATTTCATACTGTATATCAAAGTGTCTAACTTGTGCATTCCACCTCTCAACTCTGTCTGATATTTTTGAATTTTTCATTACTGACTCAATTGGCACTTTCGTTAACACTTTGACCTTGTGTGCTTGAAAATATATGAGAAGTTTGAAAGTTGCATGTACCTATGCTAGAATTAGTTTCTCAATCTTTGAATAATTTCTTTCTGCAGAATTGAATGTTTTTCTAATGTAATAAATTGGTTTTTATACCCATGCATCCACTCGCAGCAACACAACACTTAGCGCATATGTGGTTGTTGCAAGATAAATCAATAATTCTTCTCCCGGCTCTGCTTTCTGTAAAATAGTTATGTTCGTTAAATGCTCTTTTATTCCTTGAAAAGCTTTTTTGCATTCATCTATCCACCTGAATTTTGCTCCCTTCTTGAGTATATCGAAAAAATGTTTGCATTTGTCTGAAGATCGCGAAATGAACCTTCCTAGCGAGGCTAAGAGTCCATTTAATTTTTGCACATCTTTGACCGTCGCAGGTGTTGGCATATCGCGAATTGCTTGTACCTTTTCTGGATCAATTTGTATTCCTTATTTTTATACAATATACCCCAAAAATTTCCGTGAAGTTACTCCAAAAGTACACTTATCGGGATTCACTTTAATATTGAATTGCCGCATTTGATCGAAAATCTCTTTCAAATCTTACACATGATCCTCATCTTCTTTGCTTTTGATCAGCATATCATCTACATACACTTCTAATGTTTTGTGGATCCACTTGGAAAACACCTTCTCCACCATTCTTTGATACGTTTCCCCAGCATTTCGTAAGCCAAATGGCATCTTTGTATAACAATATAATCCTCTTGGATCAAAAAATACGGTATGTTCTTGATCTTCTTCAGCGAGAGGGATTTGATTATATCCTTTATACCCATCCAACGATGATATTCTAGCATTTCCTGCTACTGATTCAACCATCTGTGAAATATCTAGTAATGGAAAACTATCTTTTGGACAAGCCTTGTTTAAATCAGTGAAATCTATACAAATTCTTATCCCCTTATTCTTCTTTGGGACCACTACCATATTTGCAATCCACTCTGGATATTTTGCTTGCCTTATAATTCCTGCGTCGAGCATCTTCTGTAATTCTTCTTGTATTTGAGAATGATATGTTGTTGCGATCTTCCTTATTCTTTGCTTAAATGGTCTTATGTTTTTATTGACTTCTAATTTATGACATGCTATTGATGGGTCTATCCCTGGCATCTCATCCATGCTCCACGCGAAGATATCTGCATATTCTTGCAAAAGATTTTTGTTCTTTCTTCCTCATCTGCATCCATTCTAGTCCCAATTTTCAGCATTTTAGGCTCTTCCTTACTCCCAATATTTATTTCCTTTGTTGGTTCCGCTTCGACATAACTGGCTTCAGGTTCTCCCATTGGTGTTGGTGCTTTCATAATTTTCGCGAGTTCATCTCCTTCTTGTGGGATTTCACTGGGTATTCCTTTTCCTTCTTTTGCTTTTATCATGTAAACTTTAAATTCTTCTTCTTTCTTTATTTCTCTCGCCAATTTTTTGCGAGCTTTTCGCAGTTTTGGACGTTCTTTGTAATTTCTTACTTCAATTTGGCAACACAATTTCGCAAAATATGTGTTTCCTCTAATTTCTCCAATTCCACTAGGCATAGGAAATTTAATGCACTGATGCAACGTTGATGCTACATCCTTGATTTCATGTATCCATGGTCTTCCCAGTATCATATTGTATGGTGATTTCACATCTACCACGCATAATGACACTTGTGTTTCAATTTCTCCTAGCGGAATTCGTACCACTATTTCGCCTTTAGGTTTTGTTAACGATTTTACGAAGCCATGAATATGATATGTTGAATTAAACATTTCTTCATCCTTATATCCCATTTTCTTAAAAGTATGATAGAACATTATATCCACAGAACTTCCTGCATCTACCAAAGTTCTACTCATTTCCCATTCTTCTTCAAATTTTATTGATTCTCCCTTTCTCATTGGTATATCGGATATCATAATTACCAAAGAAGATTTATGACCTAGATTTTCTTCTGGTATTTCTGCCGCTGTGAATGTGATCTCCTGCTTTTCCCAATCTTTTAATGATGACATCTTCTCCACTGTCATAATCTTCCTTCCTTCAAAATCCCGTTTATGTATCTTCCCCTTAATGTTTTCATGAAATCTATCAACCATCGTTTTTGATTCTAATCATTCTTCCTTCAATTATCTCACCGATTTACTTAATGATTTCCTTAATCTTGAACAATTTTTATCTTTTTCTTCACCTTTTCTTCAATTTTTGCTAATCAATCCCTGTTTCGGGCGCCAAAATGTAGTTGCAGGAATTTCTACACTACACCCTTGTTAAGATTCTATAGAAATCTGTTGGAAATCAATTAAACTTCAAAGATTTAAATGACACTTTACTATTCAAATTTCAAAAATGTTTACAGAATTGGAAGAAATCAAGATTACAAATATTCTCTTGAAGTTTCTCTCTCCTCAAGACTCTTTCAGCTCTCAAAAATGCATCATCCTTTTCTGGATCTATCGAGCCCTTTATATAGGGATTTACATAATGGATGACATCTAAGTTTTCCTCCTATTTCGGATCTATTCTGCGATCTCATCCCAATCGCTACAATATTCTCTATCGCAAGAATGATGACCATCGCAGGATCAATATATTCTTCTTTTACTTCTTTCATCGTCAGTTTCTTTTGAGTATTCTGTGACGCTCGTGAGATGTTGTTAAAGAATTGGTAGTGACGCTCGCAGATGCGTTGTTAGTATCGCAGGAATAGTGTTGTAGCGATATTCTGGTCCTACATCTAATTAAGTTCAATTCCTATGAGCATTAAGTTTTGGAAATAGGCTAATCAATGCAAGTGTCATACATTGCGCATAACAATTCAGACAATGGTCAAACTCTACATATGATTATAAGAGTGTATCACTACAAACTATAATCATATCATGCTACTTGTATTTGGGGTTATCGCTCGATGAAAAATCCTAAAATAGCTATGGACAAGATGCAAGTTCAATTAATTGGCCACTTAACTAACCAAACATCTAAATCCTATTACAATACATCAATCATGTGATATTAAAAACAGTAGAGATATGAACAAAAACAAAGAGAGAAAACTAATACATAACCTAAGCACAAGTTTTAGAAATAGGACTACATCCTTAACCAATAATATTATATTTAGCTACTCATAGCTATGGAGTTCATCATAATATCTAATCAAATAAAGAAGATGAAAAATTAAATACGAAAGCAAACCCTAGTTGTAGTTCTCTCCTCTGCTCCCAATAGAATAATACGTGATCCAAAAGTTGTAGAAGTCTTCCCTTTTATGTCTCTTCTTAGGTCCAAAATTAGGTATAGTCTTCAAAGTCCATTAGTTGGAAATTCACCCGTCCCACGAGAGAGAGAAACCCGTGCAAAAATTCTGTCCCAAAAATGCTCGCCGAAAAACTGGGTTTTTGGCCGGAATTCGGTACCGGAAAAGCATCTCAGGTGACCGGCAAAGTCCTCCCGGTCACCGGTCAATAACAGCGGACTGAGTCAAAGTCAGAACCGAGTTAGAAGCTGAGTTAAAACCGATTCAGTGATCCAACTCGGCTGACTGGTTTAGGTCAAATCATTGCACAGGCTTGTGTAATGCTACACATGTGTTTCACTGCCTCATATGCAGCCATGATGGCTATGCCTTCTTCACAGCTGCAGCTTCAATTACTGTAACACAACAACATCAACAGACCATCTTACAGTTCTACCACCATTAGCATCAACTCTGCTGCACTTCATAGCAGCATCACTTGCCTACTCAAAGTCACCACCTAGCCTTGCACTGCAGCTGAACTACTAGCCCCTCCATTTTCCATCTTGCTCAAGCCAACAAACACCACTGAGCACACAGTTCAACCATAGTAACCCCGTTATTCATCATCAATTCAATCAGTAACATCGGATTCCTCCACAACAACCCAAATCACATCCATTTCAACTTCTTTAAGTAACAACAGTATCAATCACTTAGAACCAGCATACACACACCACTTGAGTCATTCTCCATTCAGTTCAACACTATCTTATCACCAACAACTTCTCCTCTGAATTGGCACCAGAATCATCTTCTCAAGGCCCTTATCCATTAGCTTCTACCAATATCAAGCCTTCAACACCATTCTTGTCCTGACCATAGCTCATTCTGCATCTTTTCCATCATAACAGCATCAGCACCAGACCAGCTCAATAGCTGTACCACCATAGTCAATCCCTGCAACTCATAGTTCCCTCTTCTCATAATAACTCTAGCCTCTTCCTGCAAAAGAAACACCTCCATGCTCAGGCCACCATCTCTATTTCCACCTACACAGCTCCAGTAACACAATCATTAGTAGTTCATAATTCAAGCACCACACAGAGCTTCAATTCATAAACTTCAAAACCCAAACTCAATCTCAGTATCCTGACACCCTTATAACCACAACCACAACCACCAGAATCAACAGCTCCATAGTATCTCCATATCCCCACTCCAGATATAGCTGCACTTCAACCAAACCATTTTAGTTCATACCTCATACCTACAACAGTTGCACTCAACCAACACCATGGCTTGTGGCAACTCTACCTATACATATACATCCACAGTGCCTCCTAACTGCAACATCAGTCTCACTTCATAACCACCAAATTTCAGCAACAATCTTCCATGTATTCCTTGCTTTACTGATCTATTAACATCTGCTATCAAAACAAATTTCATAACCACCAAATTTCAACACCTTGACCCATTGTATCTCCCAGAAACCATTGGCAACAACCAAAATTTGTACTACCTATCTCAGTTCAATTTCTTCCCAAAACAACACCTGAACCATTACTGCAATCTTGTTCAGTCAGTACCATGGCAACATCATCACAAGATATCCATTCCTACAATTTCTTGACCTAATTATCATTTATCAGCTCAACCATCTCTCAATCGAAGCCACTAAATCAGTTTAAGAGACCAACACAAACCCTTAATTGATAATCATCTCTTATGTTTCAACTGAAATCAACAAATTCATCTTTTGGTTTCTCCATCGACCCATCTCTGCTTTGGACTGCACCACCAAATCTTGACCTCCATCTGTTCACAGATTCAGAAACATAACACTACCACTTGCAATTGAATCAGCTACTCTTAACAAACCAAAACCCTAATTTCACTAGAACCCATTAAAACTCATCTACCAGATCCCCTTCTCATCATCTTCACCGGAAGAAACTAAGAACCATAAAGTCCGGATACCAAATTCAAAACGACTCAATTTCCTCCATGGTAGCACCTCTTTCTATCTCTCAATCCCTCTGCCTGTTTCAGTAGCAGTGGCCTTTCTCACCTTCTCAATTTCAGGGAAATGTAATGAAAAATTAGATGGATTGAATAAGAGACAAATCTCTTGAAGTTAGGGTTGTAGGAATGATTGGGTTGATTTATGCACCCAACTGTAGAAGATCCACCCAGCTAGGAACCCCCTTTAACCTTGGATGGCTTGGATATAATGCTCCTCCAAAAGAGTTTCCCTTTAGCGTTGACTTGGCTTCCAATATTGCTAGTGTATGAAATGACGCTTTCATCCTTCTTGATCCAAATGAATACTTTCGCCCAGCAATAGCCATCCCTTACTCCTCAGATTCACTTCTTCCCTTCAATGTCTCTTCATCACTAAATTTGTCATGCTTTTCAGACAGAAATTGCATCACTAAAGCGGACATACTTTTCAGACAAAGATGAAGAAATAAAAGCAAATAATGAGAAATAATTCGCCTTGTCATTTTAAGAAGCGTTTCTTCTTCTTTTGTTCCAAATGACTCCAAAGTACCCAAATACTCAAAAACAACATAAGATACATAATTTACAAGAAAACTAGCATAAAAAGCATAAACAATAGATAAATATTAATGTGTTTTAGACACCTATCACCTAGTGACGAAAGTCATGTTAAGTTTCAATCACTTTGTAAATTGCTCTATCGAAAAATGGTTTGTGAATAACAACTATATAACGTCCTCTGGGAATGTTTCAATGATTGAAATGCGAGTTTAGACAATATAACTAATGGAGGATATAAACATTGTTGTTGAAACACATATGTGTATAAGTCCTTATTTCTTGAACAAAAGTTTGCGAACTTTGATTGAACAAGAGAACCGGAGAAGTGTGTGAGCTTCAGACCGCGAACTTAGTTCATGAACCCAGTCCATGAACTGGTGAAGTTCTCAAACCCGAGAATATTTGCTGGAGTTTGTGAACTCCATCCTGGAACTTAAGCCCACGAACCCAGGCCGCGAAATTGAGTAGGTTATGTCAAAAAATGATGTTTGTGAACTTATCTTTATAAACTAATGGATGCTATTGCAAACCATGGATATATAGTTCATGAACCGATTCGAGTGAACTAAATCATTTTTGCTTCAATTGTGTCTTGTGTAGTACGTGAGATTTCCTTGCAATTGAAAAACTCTCTAACTAGTTCATTTGAGTCATTTGAACTAGTTATGGTGAAGAAGAATATGGTTGATATGAAAGTTATCATATGGCTAACCATTTGGTTAACTATTGTTGAACCAACTAATGTACAAGTTTGGGTACGGTTTTCACAAGCCAACAATAGTGCATTTCATGTGTGTATAAAAAGATATGTTTTCGATCTAACGGTTGATAAATATTAGCTTGAATCTAATAAGGTTTTCATCTAATGGAGAATATTGAATGCTTTGTTACTAAGCTAACATTGATTGCAAACCCTAATTTGAAAGCCTATATAAGGGAGAACTCTAGCAACTGGGAAACCTAATCCCCACACCTTACGTGTGATACTAGTTGCATAGCTAGAGTCGATTCTCCTTTAATATTTGGTTTCTTCTTCTAAAATCAGGTTAACGACTTAAAGACTTCATTGGGATTGTGAAGCCAGACCGATACTTTTGTTGCAGTTGTGTGATGTGATTTTGCTGTTTCTATCGTACAAGTACAATTGTAATAATTGGCTTGAGTTTTATATCTCCAATAGGCTAGATAAAAAGTAATAACAAATATCTTCATCTCATCCTTTGTGATTCCATAATATCTTTTCTCGCTGCGTCGATTAAGACTATTGTGAGGTGATTGATAATACTTAGTTGTTCTTCGGGAATATAAGGCTGGTTTATCAATTGGTTCTTGTTCACCTTGATTTATCAAAAGACGGAACAAAACTCGTAGGTATATTCGTGGGAGACGCATTTATATATTACCGTAGACGTTTCTGTGTGATACATATTTTTTATTTAAGTCTTCAACTTTGGGTCGTAGAAACTCTTAGTTTTGGGTGAGATCAGCTAAGGGAATCAAGTACATAGTATCTTGTTGGGATCAGAGGCATAGGTGCATAACTTTACTTTGGATCAATGTGAGATTGATTATAGTCCAGACCGAAGTTATCTTGGAGTAGGCTAGTGTATATAGTGGCTTAATACAGTGTATATTTAATCTAGACTAGGTCCCTGGGTTTATCTGCATTTGTGGTTTCTTCGTTAACAAAATTCTGGTGTCTGTGTTATTTCTTTTCCGCAGTATATTTGTTATATAATTGAAATAATACAGGTTGTGTGTTGTTCAATCAATTAGAATATCCGACCTTTTGGTTATTTATTTAAATTGATTAACACTTGTATATTGGTCTTTGGTACCATCCAAGTTTATCTCTCTTGTATTTAAATTGAGACTCACAGTTTGCTTGAGTAAGATTTAAATCGATTGATAGAGATATAAACTCTTTGATATACTTTTCTATTGATTTAGTCTAACTGTCTAGTTGATTCTCATAAAAGAATATTGGAGTTTGTCTATACAGATTTCTAATTCAAAATATTGGGTGTGGTTGTTAAACCCCCGCTTTTTCAATTGGTATCAGAGAAGGCAAACGCATTTAAAGACCTTATCAGTCTGTGTTTGTATAGATCTGAATCTATGGATAGAGGTGCTATCTCTATTAACGTACCACCAGTCTTCGATGACTCTAATTTCTTATGGTGGAAAATAGCTATGCAAGCTCTTCTTTAAGCATGTGATTTTCAATAATGTGTATATGTTGTTAATGGCTATGATCGTCCCGTTAAGGCAGTTGGAGATGTAAACGTTCCCAAGAATATTGGTGAGTACACCCTTGCCGAGATACTTGCTGCAAAGCAAAATTCCAACGGTTTGAGTGCCATCATACATTCCATTACCCCAAATATTTAGCATTATGTGTCTAACTGCATTAAGTCACAATAAGCTTGGATATCTTAGAAACCGTATTTGAAGGTAATACCAGTGAGAAGGAAGCTAGGCTTCAAAAACTTAATTCCTATTAGGAAAACCTTTGTATGGAATATGAAGAAACATTTGATGAGTTTAATCACAAAGTGTCTGAAATTATTAATGCATCTTTTGCATTGGGTAAGACTATTCCTGAAAAGGACATTGTGATGAAAATTCTCAGATCGTTTCCATATAGATATGATTCTAAGAAGCATGCCATCATTGAGGGAAATAACCTTGATAATCTCTCCAGCAATACGCTGGTTGGAAAGGTTAATATCTTTGATCATGAACATTCATCCAAATCTAAGGATGTTGCATTCAAAGTACTAAAGGGCACTAAATTACTTGATAAAAGTAAAAAAAGTGTATATCTATGAAGATGATCACTCTGAGATAGATTCATCAGATAAAGATCTTGACAAATCAGTATCGATGATCATAAGACAGTTTAGGGATCTTCTTTGAAGAGAAGTAAATGGTTCTCCAGAGATAAGCCTAAAGCATCAGTCAAACCTTATAATCGTGTTCCTTCTAAAAATAAGGATATTGATGAAACTTATGATGAGGATATGCCTCAATGATTTAAGTGTAAGGGATTTGGTCATTCTGCAAGCGATTGTACCAAATCGTAAAAAATACACTGGGAACAAAGGTATTGCATCAACTCTTGATGAAATGTCTGACAACTATGATTATAATGAAGACGAGAAATCAAGTATTGCACTTCTTGGTGAAAATATTGATTTTGATAATTGTACCAATACATACATCAATCTTGATATTCTTTCAGAAGATAATCCAACTGTTAGAGCATTGCTCGGTCGAACTCGCATGCGTTGCTATCTAAAGCATGTTTGTCAATATTAGTGATCAAAAATATAAAGTCTTTGATTTCTAGTCTACTATAGCTAAGGTCTCGGACTAAGATAAAAAAGTGTAGTTGAGCTCAAGAACTCCATGGCGATCATCATACAAGACGAAGGACTACCCAAGGAACCAGTGTATCTTCATCGACTAAAAGGTATGTGGAGACTTGAACTTATCTTTCACTCAAAAGTATATCTACTTGTTGATGGTGGATTTTAGTTTAGGGCTAAAATTGTAAAACCCAAAATTATGCGCTAACAACCTGTAAAAGATAAGGCCATTAATGAGTGATGGATACTTCTTCACTTTATCAATTCACCTAGAATGGAGCATGTGGCAACAATCCCATTCTATGAATAAAATACACGAAATTTATCCAGGTTGGAGCATGTAGCAACAATCCCATATACCCTGTGAATTTAATATACCCAGAACGGAGCATGTAGCAACCATCCCGACGGAACATGTAGCAACCATCCCGATTTTCTGTAGGTATACATCATTACTATTAATGCATTAATTAAAGCCTTGTGTTCGACATGCAAACACCCGTAGGCTACCTGACGGTGGGTTATATTAGCCCCGTTGAACGCATGCAAGACTACCCATGTTAGTCTCACCTGCTGAAAACAAACTTAAAAATAGATCTCAACTGTCCAACCTCGCAGGCATGGTTGGACGTCCTAGATCACGCGCGGGACCGAGTAGCATGCACGCACATGCTCATCGCCGGCCTACCATCCTGATGGTGCAAACGGCTTCATCATAGGATCCATGGGCGTTAAGATATGCTAGCATGAAGCTGCGGCTCACAAACCCTAAAATTAGGGTTTTGATTACATGTTGTGACCAAGCAACTTTGGTCGGGCGTACAGGAAAGATTAGGAGGAACCGTCGCCGGCCGATAGCACCTACATGATCACCGTGGGCCCACTTCCACGGTGAACCAATCGTCCATGGCTGGTTGCAGCCGACCGTCTCGAAATCCTTGTCCAAAATATCATCCACGGTCCCCTTCTAATCTCAGCCATCTGTCATCGCAGGCGTGCTTAGATGGCTTAGATCGTGCCTATGGTCGCAAACCAAGCATGCACATGCTCGCCACCGACCCACCTCCCTGCTGGTGCAAACAGATTCTCTATGGGAGTCACCAATGTTGAGATACGGTGGCACAAAGAAGGCATGCGAGGCCACTTCTAATCTCGACCATCCATCATCGCAGGCTAGAACGGGCGACCCAGATCACTCTAATGGACGTCCTGCAACGTGTAGAATGGCATCCCGCCTACCTACTAGGCCAATCGGCCACTCCATGCACGCCTCCCAAGGAATAAAACCGTTAGGGTGAAAGAGGAAGCTCGCAAGCCTTCCAAACCCTAATCCAACGGTTATTCCTCCATCAATCTCGTCCGTCCAAGTTCGCATGCTTGGATGAATAGCCTAGGAAGGGAGTTAGGTGGCAAGGTATCACCGTGATCACCATCCTCCATACTTCCCCATGGCATAACCGGCCAAGGTGGGTCCCGCTCATGCGACCTCCGAACAACGCCTGAACATAGCTAGTTGAGTCACTTCAACTTGCAATCTTTTCATCAAGGTTGTAGGCTTCAAATATGTTAAACATATTTAATGCACCGCATGCATACAATATGCGCCTACAAACAACACGATACTTCACAAGTATCAATTTCCTTCCTGGGTTTTGCTTTCGAGCTGTTTTCTCCTCCCGAACGAGCTTAAAACCTAAATATTTCCGCGTTGGGAGATAGGAAATTCTTTTCCGTATGGAATGGAGGGGCGGATCATCAAAATCCGAGTCCGTACTAGAATTCTACAACGATTCTAGTAAGGAGCGCTAATTAGGGTTTCTGGTGAAACGATCAATGGTTGCCCCTCCTCTCAAGATGCAAAATCTCGACCGTCGAAGGTCACCAAGCTAGCAAGCTTCCCGAGCCTGACTTGCCAAGCTACAACAACATGCTACATGTTTTCCAAAACACTCGAGACATCAATCATGTCACAAACTGGGGGATACATACTGGGGTATTGTTCTGGCGGTTTACAGCGTGAAGCGCACAACGCGCCATCACAAGAACGTGTCAGGAAGTCATGGACGGTTAGTGATGATGGGAGAAGTTGGAAAGCCTGGTCGTGTGACACCAACACACTACTCCATCACTCCACGTTCTCCACTTCCCACGAGATACGAAGGTTAGGCTAAAAGACTTGTATAAATAGGTTCTCCGCCCTATTTTCAACGACAACACAAGTCCAGACAACAGAAAAACCAAGTGTTAATACCATCGTATTCAACACCCAGAGCCTGCCTACAACATTTGCTAGCCTGCTCAACCTTCTGTTAACAAGTCATCAAATAGCCTTCATCTTCATAATCTCAACACCTTCTTCGCTTCCCTCCCTAAGATCAACCTCACATCCTTCACCTGTGACCGAAACAAATCTGGAACGGCCGTGTGTTCGGTTTAGGCCAGAATTGTATATATTATATCTCGAATCAAAGTGCTCATCGTGCAGCACATTTGTTGAAGGTTTAAACTCACTTCTCATCCACACACACCCAAAATTACCTAAACCGGCAGAAGTAGTTTTCTCCCACAAACAATTGGCGACCACAGTGGGAGGTTAATCTCTTGGTTGTGAAGTCGATTTCTTCAATACCAATTCAATTTCTCTGATTTCAAGAATGGTGGATCTTAGGTCTGGATCAGCAACCAACGATGGAGTTAGCACCGACAACACTTCTGGTGGCGCTGATATCCCAATTACTGGTGTTACAGTGCAACCCTCCAGTGCAACCAATGCTTCTCGTGGAATCCCGTCTTCTACCATCAGTACCAGTGGAGCAGGATCAGACATTCCAGCAGGCGTGACACCTCCTATTACAAGAGACAGAGCGGCTGTAAATCCAGGCATTTCCTCAAGCATGATACTTCCGTCCGTCACCAGAACGACTATTACTTCCCCTTCAGGACGAGGATCTGGAGGACCCAAAGGAGGACAACCTCCTATCACCATGGTGGACTTGATGGAGAGACAAGAAACACTCGCTAAAGCTTATGCATACATGGAAACCACTCAGAAGGAGGTACTCACCTTCCTTAAAACATTAACCGATCGATTACCACAAGAGTCGAGATAGCCTCAAGGGCCAACAAGAGATACACTTAGCACACCTGGAGCAGATGCCTCGGTTACGCAAGCCTACCTAAACGAAGAGTCTTATGATGCTGACCATGCAAGAGAAAGGGACCAGGAGCGTCTCAGGGAAAGGAGCCGATCATCCAACTTTGTTACACGTGAATATATGGAGAGACTCCTCCAAAATCGTGGCAAAGAAAATCCGATGGACGCGCATCGACACCAGCCTCCATATCCACAAGACGTGCAGCGGATTCCTCTTCCCAGGGGATACACATCCCCTCAATTCAACCTTTACGATGGTACCGGTAATGCTCGTGAACACCTCTCTCGATTTTTAGAATCCTTAGGAGAACACGAATACAATCACGTTCTCCGCCTGAAGGAATTCTCCAAATCACTTACGGGGAGAGCCTATACGTGGTACAATAACATCGCACCCGACAACAAATCCAATTAGAGTGAGATGGTCAGCGCGTTTTACAAGAATTACTTCTTTATATCTGAGCAAGTTACTTTCTCAGGCCTGGGGAGAATCTCCCAACGGAACAACGAACATTCAAATGATTTTGTCAAGAGGTTCAAAACACAAGCATTGGACTGCTATGAACCAAATACCACCGAACGACATCTAGTGGAACTATGCATCAACGGAATGATACCCATGTATCGCGCCCTGCTAGAAAACTTTGGATTCCAGACGTTCTCAGAGCTCCATGAAACTGCCAAGCGTTCAACCACTACCGCCCCAACATTATTGGAAAGAACCAGGATCGTTCGGAGCGACGATTCACGAGATAATCGGGGAAACAGGCGCCTCATCAACAAGCAGTAAAATACTGGCCCTTCTATCAGTGTAGTAAACGAAGGCGGAAAGAGAAAAGCTACAGCGGTGGCAGAACAACATCCCTTGGAGCCAGCAAGGAACGCATTCAACGTACCCTGGAAAGGTACTGCAGCGGCCCTGACCTGCATAGACCTAATCAAGGAAGCGACGTCAGACGTGAACGGTCCTGCCATGGAGACTACTACATTGGGACTGATCATCACAATGATCCTATTAATTTCAAAAGTCTCATCATGAGCCAGAGGCCGGTGGATCAGGGAGAAGTTTCTCTAGTAAAAATTTTATGCGAACTTTTACACCTCTCGAAGAATCATCAGGAGGAGACGTTTGTTACAATGAACCAGATAGCCCTAGAGGTGCACCTGACTCCTTCACGACCAGAGGCCTCCATCACATCAGAGACATCTGTGAATAATATTACATTTACAAAATACAACGTGATGGCGGGAGAATGTCACAATATGACCCTACACGTTACTTCACGCATCAAGGGTTCAGAGTTCAGGAGGGCCCTCATCGACACATGAGAGTCTTCGAATGTGATTACCCTCAAGACTCTCAGGACATCCAAGGTCCTCCCATACAAGATAATACGACAGTCTACCACAATGAAATACTTTAAAGGAAACCAGACCAGCATATACGGGGTCATCCCTTCAACATATCAGCAGTACCTGAAGACCATGCTGGATAAAGAAGCTGTTTGTATTCCTGCATCACTGTCTCATTACGCACTGATGTATGGAGTGGAGTTATTTGAACCAAGAGAAGCTCTGCGGGAAGAACCAGACAAAGTTCATTGCATTCTATTCCTTGTGAGGATGTCAATCCAGGAGGAGGACCGAATTGCATCCTTGAGGACTATTCCTCACAACAAATCTTTGCTAACAAGGCACTCTTCTTCATCTGGTGAAGCAACGACCCACATTCACACCAAGAGGGAGACTGATGTACATTCTCCCTTCCCACTGGAATGCTGCAACAATGAAGAGCCACAAGAAGAAGTGCTAGACATTCCACAACAGTTGCAAGATGTCAAACAACCTCCGAGGCAATTCAGACGCGAGATCAGGTGTGGCATGAATTCCAGAGACTTGAACCGCCTCGAGGACGACTTTCCTCTTCCTAACATCGACATGTTAGTAAACGTCACCACCAGCGGACACGGAATGTTCTCATTCATGGATGGTTACATCGGATACAACTAGATAAGGATGTACGAGCATGACGCAAGTAAGATAGCTTTTCAAACTTCTCTCGGAAATTTTTAGTATGATATACTGCCATTTGGTTAAAGAATGCCAGTACAACATATCAACGCTTTATGGCGGAAATCTTCCATTGGAGTCGATACCTCAAGGGAGTAGCCTCAAGAAGATAATGATGTCCACACGTCATGTCGAACAAGATCTAGTCACTCTATCATACAATGGTGCATGCCTAACATGCTATATTGGAGAATATGCACTTTTAGTCATCCTCTAGAATTCGTGAAGCTATTGAACACTCATCAAAGATAGCATCCACCCTGCTGGAAAGAACCAGGCCTGCCAGTAATGAAGAGACTCATGATGTTTGTGGAAGCATACATCCCACCAGCAGGCAATACAATCTTCAGCCTTCCATAAGCAGTTTAGTTGAAGCAGCAAGAGGAAAGCCATTGAGATGCAACGTCCTGCGCGCCCAACATCACCAACTCCAAATCCAACCCGAGTACCTTATGCACAACTGCCGTAATGGTGAAACACATCCAAGATATTCCATATCTGGATCGACGGTAACTGCATTAGTGAGATACGCTTTCAGAATTTGTCGCCCGTAGAAGAAGTAGTTGTGTTACCAAAGGAGTGTGACTGGGAGCACTTCCCATCTCAAAGACATCCTCATGAACCTAGCATGGAAACACCTATCAATTCGAAAGCTCTGCATACTCATGGGCAGGGGACTGTCTTCCCCTTCTCTATTTCATGAAGAAATGTCAAGAAAGCCATCGGTTCTAGTTTGGATCCACTACTATACGAAGACTTTCAAGTCCGTACCCGCAACTATCACGCCTCTCCCTGCCAGTCTCTTCTGATGCTGCCAAAAACCGTTGTTTCTGATAACATCCAAAGCTTCACCGTATCAACGAACACCGCGTATAAAGACCCATTGGGCATACAAGATAGATCCACTTAGATCACACTTGGGGACTGAGGCTCGGTATGAGATTCCTTCGCCATCAGTCAAGGAATTATCCAAGAGATGGACAGTCAGAATCATGCTTCAACGCTCACCAGGAGCCGCATGCATGTTAGCTTCAGCCTACTTCAACATTACCGCTAGGAGCTACCTCCATGTTCGCTTCAGAAGCCGTCTCCAACTCTCCGAGACGCTCCAGAATCTGCTTCAACGCTCTACAAGACCTGATCGCTCCAGAAGTTGCTTCAACACGTTTATGTTTGAGAAAAACAAGCGCGAAGTGGGTCCCATGTTCGAGCAGTCACCAAAGCTGGTGTCGATTCAAGGCAGCAAGAATGGCGTTTGGTCAACGTAGAAGGTTCAGTGTTTGGTCGAAATAATAAGGATGACACTCTAATGTTCAACCGAAGCAGGCACAGTAAGCCCACATTGGATCAAGCAGGCGCATGATGAGTCCCACGGTTAAGAGAATTAGGCGAGCCCACATGCATATCAAGAAATCATAGGACATGGACAAAGTTTGAAAACGTACACACGATGGACCCATATTCGATCGAAGCATGCACAACTTTCCATGTTTGAAGCAAACATGCCCATATCAGGTTCCACGTTCGATCATGCAAGCACAATAGAACCATGAACGAAGCAAGTGCAACATTCCGTCGATTAGGCACACCCCCACGATTGAGCATGTGCAGTAGTCCCTCGATCGAAGAAGGCACAACAAGTTCGACTGAAACAAGCAAGACCTACATCATTCTAGGGAAACGTTCACCTGCACGCCTCTTAAACGTGACATCCTCCGAGGACAGGATAACCCGTCTCTCCTGGTAACATCTAACTTTGTCTCAAAAGTTTATCATTATTTGTCACCATCTCATGCCTACCCCGCAATGATGTAACCATTGTGCGCTAGGCAGGGGACTTAATGTTGATGGTGGATTTTAGTTTAGGGCTAAAATTGTAAAACCCAAAATTATGCGCTAACATCCTGTAAAAGATAAGGCCATTAATGAGTGATGGATACTCCTTCACTTTATCAATTCACCTAGAATGGAGCATGTGGCAACAATCCCATTCTATGAATAAAATACACGAAATTCATCTAGGTTGGAGCATGTAGAAACAATCCCATATACCATGTGAATTTAATATACCCAGAATGGAGCATGTAGCAACCATCCCGACGGAGCATGTAGCAACCATCCCGATTTTCTGTAGGTATACAACATTACTATTAATGCTTTAATTAAAGCCTTGTGTTCGACATGCAAACACCCGTAGGCTACCTGACGGTGGGTTATATTAGCCCCGTTGAACGCATGCAAGACTACCCATGTTAGTCTCACCTGCTGAAAACAAACTTAAAAATTGATCTCAACTGTCCAACCTCGCAGGCATGGTTGGACGGCCTAGATCACTCGCGGGACCAAGTAGCATGCACACACATGCTCATCGCCGGCCTACCTTCCTGATAGTGCAAACAGCTTCATCATAGGAGCCATGGGCGTTAAGATATGCTAGCATGAAGCTGCGGCTCACAACCCCTAAAATTAGGGTTTTGCTTACATGTTGTGACCAAGCAACTTTGGTCGGGCATACAGGAAAGATTAGGAGGAACCGCCGCCGGCCGATAGCACCTATGTGCTCACCGTGGTCCCACTTCCACGGTGAACCAATCGGCCATGGCTGGTTGCAGCCGACCGTCTCGAAATCCTTTTCCAAAATATCATCCACGGTCCCCTTCTAATCTCAGCCATCCGTCATCGCAGGCGTGCTTGGATGGCTTAGATCGTTCCTATGGTTGCAAACCAAGCATGCACATGCTCTCCACCGACCCACCTCCCTGCTGGTGCAAACGGCTTCTCTATGGGAGTCACCAATGTTGAGATACGGTAGCACAAAGAAGGCATGCGATGCCACTTCTAATCTCGATCATCCATCATCGCAGGCTAGAACGGGCGACCCAGATCACTCCGATGGACGTCCTGCAAGCGTGTAGAATGGCGTCCCGCCTACCTACTAGGCCAATCAGCCACTCCATGCACGCCTCCCAAGGCATAAAACCGTTAGGGTGAAAGAGGAAGCTCGCAAGCCTTCCAAACCCTAATCCAACGGTTATTCCTCCATCAATCTCGTCCGTCCAAGTTCGCATGCTTAGATGAATAGCCTAGGAATGGAGTTAGGTGGCAAGGTATCACCGTGATCACCATCCTCCACACTTCCCCATGGCATAACCGGCCAAGGTGGGTCCCGCTCATGCGACCTCCGAACAACGCCTGAACATAGCTAGTTGAGTCACTTCAACTTGCAATATTTTCATCAAGGTTGTAGGCTTCAAATATGTTAAACATATTTAATGCACCTCATGCATACAATATGCGCCTATAAACAACACGATACTTCACAAGTATCAATTTCCTTCCTGGGTTTTGCTTTCGAGCTGTTTTCTCCTCCCGAACGAGCTTAAAACCTAAATATTTCCGCGTTGGGAGATAGGAAATTCTTTTCCTTATGGAATGGAGGGGCGTATCATCAAAATCCTAGTCCGTGCTTGAATTCTCCAACAATTCTAGTAAGGAGCGCTAATTAGGGTTTCTGGTGCAACGATCAACGGTTGCCCCTCCTCTCTAGATGCAAAATCTCGACCGTCGAAGGTCACCAAGCTAGCAAGCTTCCCGAGCATGACTTTCCAAGATATAACAACATGCTACATGTTTTCTAAAACACTCGAGACATCAATCATGTCACAAACTGGGGGATACATACTGGGGTATTGGTCTGGCGGTTTACAGCGTGCAGCGCACAACGCGCCATCACAAGAACGTGTCAGGAAGTCATGGACGGTTAGTGATGATGGGAGAAGTGGGCAATCCTGGTCGTGTGACACCAACACACTACTCCACTACTCCATCACTCCACTTTCTCCACTTCCCACGAGATACGAAGGTTAGGCTAAAAGACTTGTATAAATAGGTTCTCCGCCCTATTTTCAACGACAACACAAGTCCAGACAACAGAAAAACCAAGTGTTAATACCATCGTATTCAACATCCAGAGCCTGCCTGCAACATTTTCTAGCCTGCTCAACCTTCTGTTAACAAGTCATCAAATAGCCTTCATCTTCATACTCTCAACACCTTCTTCGCTTCCCTCCCTAAGATCAACCTCACATCCTTCACCTGTGACCGAAACAAATCTGGAACGGCCGTGTCTTCGGTTTAGGCCAGAATTGTATAGATTATCTCTCGAATCAAAGTGCTCATCATGCTGCACATTTGTTGAAGGTTTAAACTCACTTCTCATCCACACACACACACAAAATTACCTAAACCGGCAGAAGTAGTTTTCTCCCACAAACACTACTCTATCTCTTATCTTGAGACAAAAGTCATATGACTATATAGACTAAGAATGTGCACATATGATATATCGAGCTGAGTATATCTCGCTTATCTATTTCTTGAAATATGTGTTGGTAAATCTTTCGCTTTAGCCAAGTTCATCTTTACCTAATGACGAAAGTCATGTTATGCTTCAATCATTTTATAAATTGCTTAGACGAAAAATAGTTTGTGAATAACAACTATATAATTCCCTCTGAGAATGTTTCAATGATTGAAATGAGAGTTTAGACAATATAACTGTTGGAGGATATAAACATTGTTGTGGTAACACATATATGTATAAGTCTTTATTGCTTGAACCAAAGTTTGCGAACTTTGTTGATCAAGTGAAACCGGAGTAGTACGTGAACTCAGTCCCGAACCCAGTCCGCGAACTGGTGTAGTTCTCGAACTCGAGAATTTTTGCTGGAGTTTGTGAACTCTGTCCGGGAACTTAAGTCCGCGAACCCAGTCCGTGAACTTGAGTAGGTTATGTCTAAAAACGATGTTTGTGAACTTATGTTAATAAACTAAGGAATGCTATTGCAAACCGTGGATTTATAGTTCATGAATCGGTTCGAGTGAATCACATCATTTTTGCTTCAATTGTGTCTTATATAATACATAAATATCTAAGAAATTGAACAACTCTCTAACTAGTTCATTTGAGTCATTTGGACTAGTTATGGTGAAGAAGAATATGGTTGAAATGAAAGTTATCATTTGGTTAACTAGTGTTAAACCAACTAATGTACAAGTTTGGGTACGGTTTTCACAAGCCTACAAACGTGCAGTACATGTGTGTATAACAAGCTATGTTTTCGATCTAACGGTTGATAAATATTAGCTTGTATCTAATCAGGTTTTCATCTAACGGTGAGTATTGAATGCTTTGTTACTAAGCTAACATTGATTGCAAACCCTGATTTGAAAGACTATATAAGGGAGAACTCTAGTAACTAGGAAACCTAATCCCCATAAATTCTGTGTGATACTAGTTTGCTAAGCTAGAGTTGATTCTCCTTTAACCTTTGGTTTTCTTCTTCTAAAACCAGGTTAACGTCTTAAAGACTTCATTGGGATTGTGAAGACAGACCGATACTAATTTTATCGTAGTTGTGTGATCTAATCTTGCATATTCTATCATACGACTACAATTGTAATAATTGGATTGATATTTATATCTCCGATAGGAAAGATATAAAACTAATCACAAACACTTCGTCTCATAATTTGTGATTCCTCAATAATCTTCTTCGCTGCGTCGATTAAGTTTATTGTGAGGTGATTGATAAAACTGAGTTGTTCTCCGAGAATATAAGTATGGTTTTATCAATTGGTTCATGTTACCTTTATTTATCAAAAGACGGAACAAAACTCATAGGTTTATTCGTGGGAGACGAATTTATCTATCCTTGTAGACTTTTCTGTGAGAGACAGATTTGTTTATTAAAGTCTTTGACTTTGGGTCGTAACAACTCTTGGTTGTGGGTTAGATCAACTAAGGGAATCAAGTGCGCATTATACTGCTGGGATCAGAGGCATAGGAGCATAAATGTACCTTGGATCAGTGTGAGATTAGTTGGGGTTCAACTACAGTCCAGACCAAATTTAGCTTGGAGCAATCTAGTGTCTGTAGCGGCTTAATACAGTGTATGTCTGGACTAGGTCCTGGGGTTTATCTGCATTTACGGTTTCCTCGTTAATAAAATTATCTGTGTTATTTCTTTTCCGCATAATATTTTGATATATAATTGAAATAATACAGGTTGTGCGTTGTTCAATCAATTAGAATATCCGACCTTATTGGTTTTTTATTTAAATTGATTGACACTTGGATATGGTACCATCCAAGTTATCTCTCTTTGATTAAGACTCGCAGATTGTATTTGCTTGGGTAAATCAAATTGAGAGATTGAGATAATAACTCCTTGAGATATTTTTATCTAGGTTGAGTCTGACTGTCTAGTTGATTCTCTAGTAAAGTAACTCGGAGTTTATCCATACAGATTGCTAATCGAAATATTGGGTGTGGTTGTTAGACCCACGTTTTTTCAATTGGTATCAGAGCAGGAAAACAATTTCAAGACCTTACAAGTCTGTGTTTGTAGCGATCTGACTCTATGGACAAGAGTAGTATCTCCAATAACGTACCAGTTCAGAAATTACCAGATGAGCCTAAAATCTTGGATTCACCTTATAAAACTATTACGTCTAAATCATTATCTAAACATTCTCTTAATGAAAAAACTGTTGATTGGGAAACTCTCCTAGAAGAACAGTTGGATGAATTTCTGAAGAAGGTGATTCAGATAATGATAGAGATGTTGATGAGGAGGTCTCAGAGTATGTCAAGTTTTTGGATTCGTGGAATATGAAGAAAATTACATCTTCTCATATCTCACTTCTTCTGACTCCTCTTTGTCGAGAAAAAAATAAATTGAGAAGATGTTACGCAGGTGTTTATTCTTCAAATCGTTCTAACGAATCGATCCTCAAGGATTCGGAAGAAAACCTACGTATGAAATAACTTGAATGTGATAATATTTATCAAAAGTATTTTTTGTTGGAAGAGAAACTTGCAAAATCTAAAGCAAAGGTTATCTCCCAGCAAACATGTTTTTGATGACAGAGAAAGTGAGTGTCTTGCCCGAAAAAAATGCCTTGAGGCTGACTTAACTGCTGCTCTTGATAAAATCAAGAGGTTGGAAGATGACTTGAAAAAGTTCAATACTAGTTCAAGCAAGTTAACTGTTAAGTGCATATTTTGCATATTTTTAGTGTCGAATCCATGCTAGTAATTGGTATATATTCTTGCGAATTATTGTATATTACTCTTGTTTTCTTTTATTTATGTTTTGTAGGTCAATCATCCAAAAGAAGTCAATTTGCACTTAATTGTGTTGTAGTTGCAGGAAATCCTACACTACACCCTTGATACGATCTTACAGTGATTAACACATATTTGATGATTAAAACAACACTTTATTATTTGATTTTTAGAAATGTTTACAAATAAAGGAAGAAGATCAAGAATACAACCGCTCTTTTGAATTTTCTCTCTCCTCAAGACTTTCTTAACACTCAAAAAATACACCCCCCTCCTCTCTGGACATACTGGGTCTCTATATATAGGGTAGTTACATAATGGATGACAGCTAAGATCCCCTTTAATTTCGGATTTGATTTGCGATCTTATCGCAACAGTTATAATATGAAATCTCGCAAGTATTGTAACTATCGCGGATCAATCATGCTTTTCTCATGTTTCTTCAATCGTCAGCTATTACGTCATTCTTTGAATCATTCTTTAAGTTATTCTGTGACGCTCACAAAGTGTTGTTGAAGAGCTCGTGGTGACGATCGCAGGAGTGTTGTTAATCTCGCAAGAATACTGTCATGGCGATATTCTGGTCCTACATGTGCAAAGAAAGAAGTTAGCCGCAAATGGAGAAGGGTCAAAGACCAAGTGGAACTTGTTCAAACCTAGAAGTTCTTGCTATCATATTGAAGAGGGCGAAAAGGCAAAGCCAATGGCGAAAGAATGGGGTCATTACGAGTTCGTATGAAGAAGTTATGAGCAAAACAAGAACTTTTAAGCATAAAAAGGAAAGTGCTATTGGCACCCCCATTATAATTAAGGGGCAATCATTCTGTTAAGGGGTGAACTATTTCAAAACAAGTACTGAATGCAGTCGAGTTTTGTTCATTAGGGGGCTGCCGGATTCAAATATTGTTAAAGACACCTGCTTATTATCTCCGGGGTACCATCATCATCTTCAATTTATACGACCAGTTCAGGGAAGCATCGGTGATGGCTGAATGATCATGGTGATTGGTGGCTAATGTTAAAGGAATCAAGGTTGGTGATTGACAATGGGTACTCGAGACCGTTTCAAGACTTGGGTTGGCTGGTGATTGATCGTTTAGTGGTCCGTTGGGTGGCTGCCACTGATTTCGGTGATGGCTGCAGACGATGAAGATTCGCAGTTGCGATTATTAGAGCTGGGAATGAAGCAATCAATGAGCTATGGTTTGCTGTTATGGAAGCTCGAGCACAAACCAGATGAGCTGTGAATATCATGCACGGCAGATGATGATGTATGGTGCTGTGTACAATGGAGTTGCTGCCACCGGTGAATGAGAAGAATCTATGGA
This sequence comes from Papaver bracteatum, assembly GCA_023529315.1. Classification (NCBI taxonomy): domain Eukaryota; kingdom Viridiplantae; phylum Streptophyta; class Magnoliopsida; order Ranunculales; family Papaveraceae; genus Papaver; species Papaver bracteatum. Next base: position 4,526,340 of record JAJJWX010003419.1, read on the forward strand.
AGGAGAGTTCGAGCTAGTGATGGCATTTGAGTGAAGCTGTAGAAGAAGAGTTGAGCTCGAGGACAGAGAAGTAGAGCATGGAATGATGAGTATTGAGCTGCTGTCACTAAAACCGTTAAGAAGAAGGTTGGCAGTGATGAATTCGACCTGATTATTGTTGACTTTGGTTTATGAGACAGATAAATGGAGCTGGACTGAGTTTGGCAGTGGATATGATGATCGAAGAGCTTCGTTGGTTTGCAGAACAAAGAGATAGCTTATTGCTGCCAATGGAGTCAATGTTGAGATGAGGGTAGAGAATGAGTTGGAGCTTGGCAGTTAATGGATGATGGAGGGGTTGTTGTGTGGATGCTGCTGCCAATGATGAAGGCAATATTTCAGTGGTGCTGTTGTTGGTGATCTCTTCTAATTTCTCGGAGTTTGAGGAGAAGATAATGACGCTGATTTTAAGGTTAGTAAATGAAGCTGTGACGAAGATGAATTGATCATCAGAGAAGTGCTGTTACATACTGTGAATGGATGCATGGAGGAGTTCGAATAAAAGAAGAACAAGGTCTGTTATATGCTGAAAGGTTGGAGTTTGAAACAATACAGGGAAGATATGCCGTGGCTTCTGGAAAATAGGTTGGCTGGTAGTTGGTAGTTGGGCGAGAAAAGTTACAGGAGTTGTTACGTCCAGAAAGTCTCAGCCGTAAAACAGCCGAGAAAATAAGATAATAAGGAGAGTTCACGGCTAGGAAGTTTTGGCCGTAATTTAACAGAAGAAAGACCAAAAGTTTACAGGGAAACTTGCGGACAGAATAAGCTGGCCGTAGGTTAAAGATGTGATGAATAGGCTGTCAGTTATCCAAAACTGACAAGCCAAAGATGAGATGGGCAGGATCTTAATGGACTTCTTGTAAGGGCCCATGCGGCTGTTTACTCTATAGTTCACGATCAGACTTTGGGTGAGAGAGTTTTGAGCTGTTTTTGGAAATTTGGCTAGAGTTTGGCAACCTAATTAGACCGGGATTTGGCACGGGCACTTTTACTACTTGGAGACTATATAAGGACTTCTTAACCTAAATAATATGATATCTCTACATCTCATATAACATTTTTTTTTTGTTCTTCATAAAATATTCTAGGGTTTACCCCTTTAGGGGGAAACCGGGAAACGGTGTAACATGAGAGAGAGGCTAAACTTTATTTGATTAGGATGAATTCAAAGTTCCGGGCGTGAAGCTTAATTATTATACAAGTTTATTCGAAGTTTTTATCATATTATGGATTGTCTTTTCTATATTTAGGGTTTATGATTGATTACTAGATTGTCCAAGTGTACAATTGGATTAATATTTTGATCATTCTAATGCTAGTAGAAGTTGGGAGATAAGTGTAATAGTCAAACAACTCTCTATACAAGTAGAAATCGTGAGACCTTGCAGAGGGATTCTGTGGAGCAATTGCGAGTGAAGACAACATCAGCAAGTGAACATTGAGCTAAGAGTTTAACTACTGGGATCAACCTAATTCACAAAGCCTAAAGCGTTCAGTTGGATTACACCTTGAGTAAGCTACTACTTGGTGGTTCGGTTGGATAGAATCTGATATTGAAAAGCTTCCATATCCGTGGTATAAGGAGTTTTGGGGATACCACTGAGCTAGATGATATTCTACGGTTGGTGATATATGATTCTTACGAAAGGTAAACGAGTATACTATGCAAGTCAACGTTTGGTAACGACGAATGATTCCAAATCATCTTTTCATCTTATTGTTTATTATTATTTTTATTTTACTTCAATCAAACAATCCCCCTTGTCTTTTATTATTTTGCTGAACTAAATAACATATCAATTACACAGCTCTCTGTGGAAACGATCCTTACTACCGCTATATTACCAGTTAATTATTGGGAAATATATTGATTAATTTGTTGTGGTTACGACACGCATCATTAACCACTATGCTAGGAGCAAGTAAAAATTATCGTGATTCACAAGGATTGGGCTATAAGGGAATGGATGCTCCAAGTATTAACAAAGAGGTAAAATTTGTCAAGGATAGTGATTCTTCTCAACAAAAGGTTTCCACTAATGGCAAAATAGAAACACCTTCACCGGCTGTTAAAGATGAAGTGAGGAGAGTCTATCAACCTCCAAAGCCAGTACATGTGACTCGAGGTAAGAACATTCCTTATATTTGCCACTATTGTGGCATCAAAGGACATTCTGAGCATAAATTCCATCTTCGATTAAGGAATAAAAAACTCCATAACATTCTTGCATGGATGTCTAAAGAAGTTATCAAACTTGTTCCTCATTTCGTTGGAGTAAAAGACACAATCAACATTCGTGGAAAATCAATTTCTAAATGTGTCTTTGAAACAAAAAATGTATTCAGTAGTAGAAGGGTAACTGATTTCCCTAACAACACTGAAAAGAGAAAAAGGTACAGGAGAAAGAAGAAAGGTTCTGAAGAAGGCTGCAAATCCAACAATTCAGTCCAGGATTCCTTACATATTAATAATAGAGTCTCGGAACTTAAGATAAACATAAACAAACTCAAACGGGGCATTAGAAAAACATGGAAAGCAGTTGATTCGGGCACTCCTTGTTCCTATCATAGTAAAACTTCTTCAACTCTATTGAGTGATTCATCTCTACATTCCCATAAAGGAGAAAAATAAGAAGTCAATAATAATGAGCAAAATGCTCATCCTAATACACCATGACTGCTTCCTGCAGCATCCTTCTTTTAGAATATGAAGGATTCTCTGTGTTCTCAAGAAAGTGCCTTGAGAAAGCTGTCAAAGGTGTATGCCTTTCTCTTGTTGATCTCAAAAATTATGTTGAGTTTATTTTTAAATGTTGTTCTAATGTTTATGCAAGAGAATTCCTTGTTGAACCGTCCCTCCATTATTTGTTTGCTTCTCCACGTTTTGTTCATCTATGACTACTTGTGCACGTTCACAAGATCCACACGGACATCTTGTTGCCTAGGGTTTTATATGAACCTCCTTATATATATGTCATTAATTGACACTTTATTCTATAAGGTTTAAAAGATTCTACTGAATTTTTAGCACAATGGAGAGAAGCAACAAAGACGTGATCAAGGAGGAAAAGACTATCGAGTTCCATGAAGATCATGTTATCATTATTTGTCATCAGGATATTGATCATGAAAACAATCTACCAGTTCAGATGTCTTCACAACTGGTAGGAAATCTTCTTCGAGATTTTGAAGTCGTTCGTGAACAACTCGGAATAGAAACAAGGAATCTTGAGTATCTAAACTGAAGAAAGAATCTTATGAACTTATTCTTGTTAGATATTTAGTTGCAAACTGGGTTTAGTTTGCCTAGTAAATCTTCTATTTTTCTTGTTTTGTTTAGAAGAATAACTAGTGTTTTAGAATAGCCATTATTGTGATTACACATAGATATATCCAAAGTTTTCATCTTCTTATTTTTAGATTTATTGGCTTAAATTCTAAACTTGTTTGGAAGATGATTTTTGCAGTATTAATCTTTTTGATTTTATATATTGCAATATTGTTATGGGATATATGTGTTTACGTCTGTGAACTTGATTGTTCCATATTTTGTCAAAAGTAAAGTCGTTCGTGAATTGATATGCAAATATTTATAAAAGAATGAATAGACTTTTTACAAACACAAAAGTTAATCCTATATTGTAAATTATTGATGTAAGATAGGTTAAAATCTTTTGTGATTCAAGGATTATGTCTATTGTATTTCATTTTGCAAATGGTGATGGAAAATAGAATGAATCCTTGCTTATTCCACGGTATAAGGTCGATCCTCCGATACATAATCTTTGTGTAAATACCATGTTGTTCCATGAAGCGTCTTATGTTGAGCATTAAAACAACAAAAGTTGATTACTTTTGTAGTTAGCTTAGTTGTTGTTTCGTAAGGTATTTTATGTTGAACTAAATTAATCATCTTGTGTGATCATTTAGTTAGCACTCCATAAGTTTTCTTATGTTTGAGCATTTCCTCGACTGAGTAGGTTTTTCAAGATTAACTTAGTCATTGATCCATAGGTTTTCTTATGTCGAGTGTGAACAATTAAATTGATGACTTTTGTAATTCGTTTAGTTGAGTATGACAATTAGATTAGTTGTGAGTTTTCTTGTGATTGATCTAATTAATTTAAGTCTCTATAAGTTTACATGTGTTGAGCATATTTAGTCAAATTAATCTTGGTTCACTTTGGTTAATATGATTGAATATTTCTTTTTAGATTCCAAGTTCATACTTGTATGTGATTTTTTGAGTCTAAATAAATCCTTCTTTTATTTTGAAATTAAGGTCGCTCTTGTTGTTCCCCTGGAAATGACATTTTATGGGGGAGAGTTCTTTTGAACTTGCGCATAATTGCTAAATATTTGATGGGAGTGCGGCTGTGGAATATTATAGGGGTTATCTTGTATCATTATAGACTCCTTGATGAATGCATTTAGCTTCGGCTTTATGGTTGCATCTAAACAAGATGATATACATTTACCTTTGGTCATGAAATGTCTCTTGCGGAAATTTCATTAGGATCCCGTTCTTGTACCTTTGCCAATTTTATTGACAAAAAGGGGGAGAATTAATATGTAGTTCACACTACAAATACATATGGTTTTCGGATCATTATGTAAGGGGGAGTGGCTTCCATGTGAGATGGAGTATTAACTAAGGGGGAGTGAAGTATCACCATAGCATTATTGTTAAAGTTGTGATGCAATTGGACTTCGACGATGTGCAATGATACTATGAAACTGTATAACAATGATTGAGAACTCTTGTTTTCTCATTGTTATAGCTATGGATTTTCAATAACGATGGTGCTAAACTTACAACCTTTGGGATCATTGGATTACTTGGAAGTGACGAAGATTTCGGGTATTGATGATAGGAGCTACAAATTTTATTTTATATATTTTTTGTATTCCATATGTATTAATAGTTTTGCCACTAAAATTGACAAAGGGGAAGATTATTAGAGCATTTCTCAGTCGAACTCGCATGCGTTGCTATCTCAAGCATGTTTGTCAATATTATTGATCAAAACTATAAAGTCTTTGATTTCTAGTCTACTATATCTAAGGTATCAGACTAGGATAGAAAGTGTAGTTGAGCTCAATAACTCCATGGCAATCATCATATAAGACGAAGGACTACTCAAGGAACCAGTGGATCTTCATCGACTAAAAGGTATGTGGAGATTTGAACTTATCAATCACTCAAAAGTCTATCTACTCTATCTCCTATCTTGAGATAAAAGTCGTATTACTATATAGACTAAGAATATACACATATGATATTTCGAGCTGAGTATATCTCACTTATATATTTCTCGAAATATGTGTTGGTAAATCTTTCGCTTAAGCCAAGTTCATCTTTACCTAGTGACGAAAGTCATGTTATGTTTCAATCATTTTGGAAATTGCTCTGACGAAAAATAGTTTGTGAATAACAACTATATAACTCCCTCTGAGAATTTCAATGATTGAAATGAGAGTTTAGACAATATAACCATTGGAGGATATAAGCATTGTTGTGGTAACACATAGATGTATAAGTCCTTATTGCTTGAACCGAAGTTTGCGAACTTTGTTTATCAAGTGAAACCGGAGAAGTGCGTGAGCTCAGTCCGTGAACTGGCATATTTCTCGAACCCGAGAATTTCTGTTCGAGTTTGTGAACTCCGTCCGGGAACTTAAGTCCGCGAACTTGAGTAGGTTATGTTGAAAAACGATGTTTGTGAACTTATCTTAATAAACTAAGGAATGCTATTGCAAACCGTGGATTTATAGTTCATGAATCGATTCGAGTGAATCACATTGTTTTTGCTTCAATTGTGTCTTGTGTAGTACATAAAGAACTAAGCAATTGAACAACTTTCTAACTAGTTCATTTGAGTCATTTGGACTAGTTACGGTGAAGTAGAATATGGTTGATATGAAAGTTATCATTTGGTTAACTAGTATTGAACGAACTAATGTACAAGTTTGGGTACGGTTTTCACAAGCCTACAAACGTGAAATACATGTGTGTATAACAAGCTATGTTTTTGATACAACGGTTGATAAATATTAGCTTATATCTAATCAGGTTTTCATCTAATGGTGAATATTGAATGCTTTGTTACTAAGATAACATTGATTGCAAACTCTGATTTGAAAGACTATATAAGGGAGAACTCTAACAATTGGGAAAACTAATACCCACACATTCTGTGTGATACTAGTTTGCTAAGATAGAGTCGATTATCCTTTAACCTTTGGTTTTCTTCTTCTAAAACCAGGTTAACATATTAAAGACTTCATTGGGATTGTGAAGCCAGACCGATACTACTTTTATCATAGTTGTGTGATCTAATCTTGCATCTTCTATCATACGAGTACAATTGTAATAATTGGATTGAGATTTCTATCTCCGATAGGAAAGATATAAAAGTAATCACAAACACTTCGTCTCATCATTTGTGATTCCTCAATAATCTTCTTCGCTGCATCGATTAAGTTTATTGTGAGATGATTGATAAAACTGAGTTGTTCTTCGAGAATATAAGTATGGTTTTATCAATTGGTTCATGTTACCTTTATTTATCAAAAGACGGAACAAAACGCATAGGCTTATTCGTGGGAGACGAATTTATCTATCCTTGTAGACTTTTCTTTGAGAGACAGATTTGTTTTTTAAAGTCTTCGACTTTGGGTCGTAACAACTCTTAGTTGTGGGTGAGATCATCTAAGGGAATCAAGTGCGCAATATCCTGCTGGGATTAGAGGCGTAGGAGCATAACTATACCTTGGATCAGTGTGAGATTGGTTAGGTTCAACTACAGTCCAGACCGAAGTTAGCTTGGAGTAGACTAGTATCTGTAGCGGCTTAATACAGTGTATGTTTAATCTGGACTAGGTCCCGGGGTTTTTCTGCATTTGCGGTTTCCTCGTTAACAAAATTATGGTGTCTGTATTGTTTCTTTTACGCATTATTTTTTGATATATAATTGAAATAATACAGGTTGTGCGTTATTCAATCAATTAGAATATCCGACCTTATTGGTTGTTAGTTTAAATTGAACGACACTTGGATATTGGTCTTTGGTACCATCCAAGTTATCTCTCTTTGATTAATTCTCGCAGATTGTATTTACTTGGGTAAATCAAATTGAGAGATTGAGATAATAACTCCTTGAGATATTTTTATCTAGGTTGAGTCTGATTTTCTAGTTGATTCTCTAGTAAAGTAACTCGGATTTTTTTCCATACAGATTGCTAATCAAAATATTAGGTGTGGTTGTTAGACCCCCTCTTTTGTACCAACTATTCTGGAAGATAAAGTTGACCTATCCTTTGGAAACTCTGTTTGTAATGTTTCAGGTTCCACCATGTGCCTAGCTGCTTGCACATCTCAAAAGCCTAATTTTTATCCTAGTTTGACGTGTTCATATTGTTCTTTAAAGGGTCATGAACTTTCAAGGTGTTACAAGTTCAAACACAAACAAAGGAACGTCAACAAACTTCAACGAAGAGCAAATCATTTAGCAAGGAAGCTTAAACTTTCTTATAAGATCGCTGAGGTATATAGGATTTTATCTTCGTCTAAGAAGTTAGTTTCCAAGGATATGACTAGACCAGTTGAGAAGAAAGTATGGTCAAGTCGTTTTTATAGACAAAAGTCTGTGGATTCCTCTCAAGAGGAAAATGATGGACAAATTGTTGTTCACCATAACGCAACTTGATTGTGTTGTTTTTAAAATCTTGTCTCATGTGCCTGATCAAAAGTGACAATAATTTTGTATCCTTCAGGCTTTAAGAAAAGTTTTTTTTTCTTTCTTCCTCTTTTTGTCTATAAAACAAAAGAAATGGTACTTTCGACAATTCTACTCTTCATAGGGTTGAGAGTTGGTTTTTTACGAACCTGTTTAAAGGTTTTAAAACCCTACATTCCTTTTTCTTTCCCTATAACCTCCTTATATCTCAAGACTACTTGTTGAGCAATTTGTGATTTTCTCTCACAAACCCATACGCTTATGGATACTCCAAGCATGATGTCTTCTGATGGAAAGGATGTTAATTTGATTTTTAAGCCATCAACCATGAAGGAAAAAGAAAAATCTCCGCTAGCTCCAACATTGAAAAGAAAAAGAAGGAATGTGAGGAAGCCAAGAGCCATTCCTTCAATTCTCGGAAGTTTTCTGATGTTCTTGAAGTGTTGAAAGAGATTCAAAAGGAGATTCAACAAATAAAGGCTTTTGTATATAAGACTCATGAGATTCAGAAGGCCCTGGCTTGACATCATCAGCCAAGAAGGTTTATTGATATAAACTCCTACCTTAATGAACCTTATATTCCAATGGCTATTGACGACAAGGAGTTCGGGGACGATAAAGAATTATTTAAAGGTCTTATTAATTTCCTAGTAAATCTTCTATTTTTCTTGTTTTTGTTTAGAAGAATAACTAGAATTTGGAATAGCCATTATTGTGATTACACATAGCTATGTCCAACGTTTTCATCTTCATGTGTTTTAGATTTATTGGTTTATATTCTAAACTTGTTTGGAAGATGATTTCTGCAGTATTAATCTTTATGATTAAATATATTGCAATATTGTTATGGGATATGTGTGTTTGCGTCCGTGAACTTGATTACCCCATACCTTGTCAAAAGTAAAGTCGTTCATGAGTTGATATGCTTAAAGGAATTATTTTACTTTTGACAAATACAAAAGTTAAGCCTATTATGTCAATTTTTGATATAGGTTAAAATCTTTTGTTTTCAAGGATGATGTCTATTATATGTCATTATGTAAATAGTGATGGAAAATAGGATGAATCCTTGTGTATTCCGCAGTAATTGATCTTCCCTGATCCATTTTTTATGTATTACTGTGAGGCTCCGTAACGTGTCTTATGTGAGCACTAAACAACCAAAGTTGATTATTGTTATGATTAGCTTAGTTGTTGTTCCGTAAGGTACTTTATGTCGAGCATATTGAACTAAATTAATCATCTTATTTGGTTATTTAGTTATGACTCCATAAGTTTTCTTATGTGAGTATAAACAATTAAATTGATTACTCTTGTGATTAGTTTAGTTGTGTATTCCGATTAGATTAATTATGGGTTCTCTTGTGATTAATCTAATTAAGATTTTTAAGTCTCCATAAGTTTACTTGTGTTGAGCATATTTGGTTAAGTTAATTGTGAGTTCGCTTGTGGTTAATTTATTATTTTTGGATTCAAATTCATACTTGTATGTGATTTGTTATGTCCAAATAAATTCTTCTTTTCTTTTGAAATTAAGGTCGCTCTTGTTGTTCTTTCGGGAATGACATTTTATGGGGGAGAGTTTTTAATTGAACTTGTGCTTAATTGCCAAATCTTTGTGGGGAGTGTGGCTGTGGAATATTATAGGGGTCATCTTGTATCTTTATAGACTCCTTGATGAATGCATTTAGCTTCGGCTTTATGATTGCATCTAAATAATATGATATATACTTACGTTTGGTCATGAAGCATCTCTTACGGAAATTTCATTAGGATCCTATTCTTGTACCTTTGCCAATTTTATTGACAAAAATGGGGAGAATTAATATGTAGTTCACACTACAAATACATATGGTTTCAGATCATTATGTAAGGGGAAGTGGTTTCCATGTGATATGGAGTATTGACTAAGGGGGAGTGACATATCACCATAGTATTATTGTTGAAGTTGTGATGCAATTGGACTTTGACGATTTGTAATGATACTATGACACCGTATAACAATAATTGAGAACTCTTGTTTTCTCGTTGTTATAGCTATGGATTTTCAACAACGATGATGCTAAACCTATAACCTTTGGGATCATTGGAGTACTTGGAAGTGACGAAGATTTCGAGTAATGTTGAAGATTAGACATGTGGAATAGGAGCTACAAAGTTTATTTATATATTTTTTGTATTCCATATGTATTAATAGTTTTGTCACTAAAATTGACAAAAGGGGAGATTGTTAGAGCATTGCTCGGTCGAGCTCACATGCGTTGCTATCTCAAGCATGTTTGTCAATGATAGTGATCAAAACTATAGGTCTTGATTTCTAGTTTACTATAGCAAAGGTCTCGGACTAGGATATAAAGTGTAATTGAGCTCAAGAACTCCATGGAAATCATCATACAAGATGAAGGACTACTCAAGGAACTGTTGGATCTTCATCGATTAAAAGGTATATGGAGACTTGAACTTATCTATCACTCAAAAGTTTATTTATCTCCTATCTTGAGACAAAAGTCGTTTTGCTGTATAGACTAAGATTATATACATTTGGTATTTCGAGCCGAGTATACCTCGCCCATCTATTTCTCAAAATATGTGTTGGTAAATCTTTCTCTTTAGCCAAGTTCATCTTTACCTAGTGACGAAAATCATGTTAACTTTCAATCACTTTGAAAATTGCTCTGACAAAAAATGGTTTGTGAATAACAACTATATAACATCCTATGAGAATGTGTCAATGTTTGAAATGAGAGTTTAGAAAATATAACCAATGGAGGATATAAGCATTGTTGTGGAAACAAATATGTGTATAAGTCCTTATTCCTTGAACCAAAGTTTGTGAACTTTGATTGATCAAGAGAACGGAAGAAGTGTGTGAGCTTCAGTCCACGAACTCAGTCCGTGAACCTAGTCCGCGAACTCAGTCTGTGAACCCAGTCCACTAACTGGTAAAGTTCTCAAACCCGAGAATTTATGCTGGAGTTTGTGAACTCCATCCGAGAACTTAAGTCCGTGAACCTAGTCCGCGAACTTGAGTAGGTTATGTCTAAAAACGATGTTTGTGAACTTATCTTTATAAACAAAGGGATGCTATTGCAAACCGTGGCTATATAGTTCATGAACCGATTCGAGTAATCAAATGGTTTTTTCTTCAATTGTGTCTTGTGTAGTACATGAGATTTCCTTGCAATTGAACAACTCTCTAACTAGTTCATTTGAACTAGTTATGGTGAAGAAGAATATGGTTGATACGAAAGTTATCATATAGCTAACCATTTGGTTAACTATTGTTGAACCAACTAATATACAAGTTTGGGTATGGTTTTCACAAGCCTAAAAACGTGTATTTCATGTGTGTATAACAAACTATGTTTTCGATCTAACGGTTGATAAATATTAGCTTGAATCTAATCAGGTTTTCATCTAACGGTGAATATTGAATGCTTTGTTACTAAGCTAACATTGATTGCAAACCCTGATTTGAAAGACTATATGAGGGAGAACTCTAGCAACTGGGAAACCTAATCCCCACACCTTACGTGTGATACTAGTTTCATATCTAGAGTCGATTCTCCTTTAACCTTTGGTTTCTTCTTCTAAAACCGGGTTAGCGACTTAAAGACTTCAATGGGATTGTGAAGACATACCGATACTACTTTTATCGTAGTTGTGTGATCTGATCTTGCTGTTTTTATCGTACGAGTACAATTATAATAATTAGATTGATATTTCTATCTCCTTTAGGCAAGATAAAGAGTAATCACAAACATCTTCGTCTCATCGTTTGTGATTCCACAATATCTTTTTTGGATGCGTCGATTAAGACTATTGTGAGGTGATTGATAATACTGAGTTGTTCTTCAGGAATATAAGTCTATTTATCAATTGGTTCTTGTTCACCTTGATTTATCAAAAGACGGAACAAAAATCATAGGTTTATCCGTGGGAGACAGATTTATCTATTACCGTAGACTTTTCTGTGTGATATAGATTTTTTATTAAAATCTTCGACTTTAGGTCGTAGCAACTCTTGGTTGTGGGTGAGATCATCTAAGGGAATCAAGTACGTAGTATCCTGCTGGAATCAGAGGCGTATGAGCATAATTGTACCTTGGATCAGTGTGAGATTGATTGGGGTTTAACTATAGTCCAGACCGAAGTTAGCTTGGAGTAGGCTAGTGTCTGTAGCGGCTTAATATAACATATGTTTAATCAGGACTAGGTCCCGGGGTTTTTCTGCATTTGCGGTTTCCTCGTTAACAAAATTCTGGTGTCTGTGTTATTTATTTTCCGCATTATATTTGTTATATAATTGAAATAATACAGGTTTTGTGTTGTCCAATCAATTAGAATATCCGCCCTTTTGGTTGTTGATTTAAATTGATTGACACTTGGATATTGTTCTTTGGTACCATACAAGTTTATCTCTCTTGTATTTGAATTGAGACTCGCAGTTTGCTTGAGTAAGATTTAAATCGAGAGATAGAGATATAAACTCTTTGACATACTTTTCTATTGATTGAGTCTAACTGTCTAGTTGATTCTCATAAAAGTATATTGGAGTTTGTCCATACAGATTACTAATTCAAAATATTGGGTGGGGTTGTTAGACCCCCGCTTTTTCAGATGAGACAGTTCTCTCGGGTGAATCCAAGCTATAAAAATGATCTCGTAAATCCTTTGCGAGCTTCGCTTTATCATTCTCAAACTCTTCAATTATTTTGCGATATCTCTTTTCAGCTTCTGCAAAAATATAACAGTAAGTCAACAATCTGATAAGTAGTTTATGTAAAAGAAAATAACTAAAGGAAGAAGAACGATTAACAACCTTCTCTGTTAGAAATCATATCTCTAATCAAGGCCGTTTGATCAGCTTGAAGACGGACATCTACACCTAAGTTATTTATGGCGTTATCTAGAACATTCGCAGCCCAAGAAAATTCATCATCATCATTTATGAGAAGACGAGAGTGAATTTGGTTTTCTCTTTCGCAGAGTACAATATTTTTACGTTTGATATCATCTCTTTCGATTTGGACCTCAAGAAGAGTTTCTTGAAATTTCGCTAATGTTTGAGCACCTTGGAGAGAAATACGATCTTTTTCATCTATGAGATCACTATATTTGGCTCTTAAATTACCGACTTCTTCTTTAGAATTGTGAAAGAATTGTTTAAATTTATTAGCCATACTCAAGACAGATCTATGATCAATTTCTAAAAGGCAAAGTTTGGATCTAACCTCATTTATGGGAAGAGACTCAATCTTATCATTTGAAAACTATTTAGAGAAGTATTTAGATGTTCAAGAAGGGTATCATCATCCATGAGATTGGGAAATGTATGAATAAGAATATCCTCATCAGAAAGACCATAAACGGCTGCGAAATGATGAACCATATAAGAAAACATAATGAGAAAACGAAATAAAAAAAAAGAGAAAAAAGTTATATACCGTAGAGTTGCTTATTGGCATTTTGGAGACCAGAGATTTTATTCTTTTGAACAGCAGATTCAGATTCCAACTGGTTGTTCTTTTTGCGAAGATCAGCAGTCTCATATTCCAATTGGCTGTTCTTCTTGCGAAGACTATTAGTTTCATCTTCCAGCTTCTATTTCTTCTTGCGAAGTTCAAGATACTTCTTTTCAAAGGCCGCACGCCTTTTTTCCAAATCTGCGATAACAACATAATAAGCTTTCCCAGTTTGCGAAATAATGCAGCGAATTTTCAGAATAAATTAAGAATTCAAGACAAAAACAGAAAGAAGGTAAATATAAGTATGAAAATTTACCAAACTATTAAGTGAATGTAAGAAACTGGGAGTTATAGATCTTGAAACCCCGCGAAGAGATTCATTATCCTCTAAGATGGGAGCATCGCAAATAGCAGCTATGGACTGGAAAGAATTAGTAAGAGGAATATCACCAATTCCTTGCATAGTACTAGAGAAGATGCCGGACAATTGGGCTATAAAAGACTCAGGTTGTGAAGCTTCCTTCGCAGAAGAAACATCATCATCATCATCGCTATGATAACTAGAACTTTCACTAGATTGGACTTTTCTTTTCTTTGAAATAGGGGCAGCGGATTTATCTTTGCGAGAAATACTCTTGCCTTTACCCCTAGCTTTCACAACTTTTATAGGACCAGAATATCGCCATAATACTTCTCTGCGAGATTAACAACACTTCCCAGTGAGCATCACCGCAAGATCATCAACTACACTTTGCGAGTGTCACAAAAGCAGACAAAAGAGTGACGTAATAAATGACGAGTGAATAAAACCTGAGAGAAGCATGTTAGTTCTGCGAAGGTTATAAAACTTGCGAGATTTAACATTGTAACTATCGCGGTAAAATCGCAGAATAAACCCGAAATAAGAGGAAAACTTAGTTGTCATCCACTATGTAACTACCCTATAAATTAGACCCAACGTGTCCAGAAGATGATGATGTATTTTTGAGAGTTAAGAAAATCATGAGGAGAGAGAAACTTCAAGAGAATAGTTGTAATATTGAATTTTTCCATTTCTGTAAACATTTCTGAAACCAAAATAATAAAGTGTCATTCTTCATCTTCAATTATGAGTTGATTTTAACAAAATCTTGACAAGGGTGTAGTGTGGGAAATCCTGCAACTACATTTTGGCGCCCGAAACAGGGATTGGATTAGCAAAATCATAGAAAAAGGTGAAGAAGAAGATAAGAATTGTTCAAGAATAAGAAAATCATAAAATAAATCAGTGAGAAATTTAAAGGAAGGATGATTAGAATCAAAAAGGATTGTAGAAAATTGGAGTGTGATGTGGTAACGAGAACAATGATTGATAGATTTCATGAAAATATTAAAGGGAAGATACACAAATGGGATTTTGAAGGAAGGAAAATTATGACGGTGGAAAAAATATCACCATTGAAAGATTGGGAAAAGCAAGAAATCACATTTACTGCAGCAGAAGTACCAGAAGAAAATCTAAGTCATACATCTCCATTGGTAGTCACAGTATCCATTATACCAATGAGAAAGGAGGAATCAATAAAATATGTAGAAGAATGGGCTATGAATAGAACTTTGGTGGATGCAGGAAGTTCTGTGGATATGATATTTTATCATACTTTCAAGAAAATGGGATATAGGGATGAAGAAATGTCTTATTCAACATATCATATTCATGGCTTTGAAAAGTCTTTAACAAAACCTAAAGGCGAGATAGTGGTACGAATTCCACTAGGGGAGATTGAAACACAAGTAACGTTATGTGTGGTAGACGTGGAATCACCGTATGATATTAGGAAGACCATGGATACACGCAATCAAGGCTGTAGCGTCAACGTTGCATCAATGCATCAAATTTCCTACACCCAGTGGAATTGAAGAAATTAGAGGAGATATAGATTTTGCGAAATTGTGTTGCCAAATTGAAGTAAGAAATTGTGAAAAACGTCCAAAGCTGTGAAAGGCTCGCAGAAAATTGACGAGAGAAACAAAAAAGGAGGAAGAATTTAAAGTTTACATGATAAACGCAAAAGAAGGAAAATGAATACCCAGCGAAATCTCGCAAGAAGGAGATGAACTCGCGAGAGCGATTAAAACGTCAACGCCAATGGGAGAACCTAAAGCCAGTTATATTGCAGCAGATGCAACAAAAGAAGTAAATATTGGGAGTAAAGAAGAGTCTAAAATACTGAAAATTGGGACTAGAATGGAGGCATATGAGGAAGAAAGAACTATAAATCTCTTGTGAGAATATAAAGACATCTTCGCGTGGAGTATGGATGAGATGCCAGGGATAGATCCATCAATAGCATGTCATAAATTAGAAATCAACAAAAATATAAGACCATTCAAGCAAAGAATAAGAAAAATCGCAACAACATATCATTCTCAGATAGAAGAAGAGTTACAGAAGATGCTTGATGCAGGGATCATAAGGCAAGCAAAATATCCAGAGTGGATCGCAAATATGATATCCCACAGATGGTTGAATCAGCGGCGGGAAATGCTAGAATATCATCGTTGGATGGATACAAAGGATATAACCAAATCCCTCTCGCTGAAGAAGATCAAGAAAATACTGCATTTTTTGCTCCAAGAGGATTATATTGTTATACAAAGATGACCTTTGGCTTACGAAATTCTGGTGCAACATATCAAAGAATGGTGGAGAAGGTATTTGCAAAGTGGATCCATAAAACATTAGAAGTGTATGTAGATGATATGCTGATCAAAAGCAAAGAAGTTGAGAATCATGTGCAAGATCTGAAAGAGATTTTTGATCAAATGCGGCAATTTAATATTAAAGTGAATTCCGATAAGTGTACTTTTGGAGTAACTTCAGGAAAATTTATGGGGTACATTGTATCAAAATAAGGAATACAAGTAGATCCGGAAAAAGAACAAGCAATCCGCGATATGCCAACACCTGCGACGGTAAAAGATGTAAAAAAATTGAATGGACTCTTAGCCTCGCTAGGAAGATTCATTTCGCGATCTTCAAACAAGTGCAAACATTTTTTCGATATACTCAAGAAGGGAACAAAATTCTAATGGACAGATGAATGTAAAAAGGCTTTTCAAGGAATAAAAGAACATTTGATGAACGTAACTATATTACAGAAAGCTGAACCAGGAGAAGAACTATTGATTTATCTCGCAACAACCACATATGCGCTAAGTGATGTATTGCTGCGAGTAGATGCCGGGGCAGAAAAACCAATTTATTACATCAGCAAAACGTTCAATTCTATAGAAAGAAATTATTCAAAAATTGAGAAATTAATTCTAGCATTGGTGCATGCAAATTTTAAGCTTCGCATCTACTTTCAAGCACATAAGTTCAAAGTGTTAACAAAAGTACCGATTGAGTCAGTAATAAAAAATTCAAAAAGATCAGGCAGAGTTGAGAGATGGAATGCACAAGTAGGACACTGTGATATTCAATATGAAGTTTTATCCTCGCCAAAATCACAAGTTATCGCAGACTTCTTAGCTGAATTTCCTTTAGAAGATGACGAAGCTGTAGAAGAGATGATGGATGTAGAAGAGGAACATGGAGATCCAAAAGAGTTATTAACAGAACCCGACAGATGGGAGATATTGGTGGATGGATCATCAAATGGGGAAGGAAATGGGATTGGAGTTGTTTTTATTTCACCAGAAGGAGAAAAAACAGCTTTTGCATTTAGATTGGAATTTGCATCCACTAATAATGAAATAGAATATGAGGCCGTGATTCATGCTTTAAAATTTGCGGTAGAAATGAAGTTGGAAAATGCTAGAATTACCAGCGATTCACAGTTGGTTATTCGCCAAATAAAAGGAGAATACAAAACAAATAAACCATCTTTAAGAAAGTATAAAAGGTTAGTCGAAGAATTATCTGCGAAAATTCCAAAAATAAAATAGAGACACATATCAAGGAAAGATAATAGGCTCGCAGATGCTTTTTCTTTCATATCCAGTATGATGACCAATCCAGCTGTGAGGTGCATAAAAATTCAAACACTTTTATTACCAGCGATAAACAAGGGAGAAGAAGAGGAAGATGTGATGATGGTAGAAATTGACGAAGAAGAAGAATTAAAGAGCAACATTACAGATTGGCGAGAAGATCTTCATGCATACTTGGCAAGAGGAGAAATCCTAAGAAATCGATTGGAAGCACATAAATTAAAAAGTAGGGCAACCAACTATGAATTAAGAGATGGAGTATTATATCGCAGATCTTTTAGTGGTCCAATGCTAAGATGTTTGACGATGGAAGAAGGACAAAAAATATTGAAGATGTTACATAGTGGTGACGCTGGTAATCATAGTGGAGGTAGATCTTTGGAATATAGAACAAAAATGCAAGGCTATTACTGTCCATATATGCATGAAGATGCAAAACAACTCTCAAGGCGTTGCGAAGATTTCCAACTATATGGAAAGAAAATACATGCACCAGGAGCATCATTATCATCTTCAACAAGTGTATGGCCTTTTGGAAAATGGGGATTAGATATTGTGGGACCATTTGTGCCTGGTTCTGGGAAAAGAAGATATCTGATTGTCGCAACAGATTATTTCACAAAATGGGGAGAAGTAAAGGAAGTACAACATATCCGCGATAAAGATATTTTTACATTCATATTTGAGAATATAATTTGCAGATTCGGGATTCCAGCACAGTTGGTATCTGATAATGGAAAGAAATTTGAAGGGAATAATATAGAATTGCTACTCAATGCATTTAAGATAAAGTGTGGAAAATCTACTCCTCTATATCCACAAGCAAATGGTCAAGCTGAACCAACCAAAAATACAATCGTAGACATCTTAAAAAAGAATCTAGAAGGATACCACAGAGCATGGTGTGAACAGGTGCATAATGCAATATGGGCCTACAATACAACTAGACGAGAAGCTACTGGAATGTCACCTTTTTGTTTGACATATGGAGTTGAAGCTGTGTTACCAACATAAGTAGATATTCCTACAACAAAAAGAGAGGCTTGGGAAAGAAATCTAAGTGCTGGAATGATTTTAAATAAATTGGATGAATTAGAAGAAAAAAGAGAAAAAACTTTGCAACATATGGAAAATTACCAGCGAAGATTAGCTCGTGAGTACAAAAAATGTGTTAAGAAACGTGAATTTCAACCTGGCGATTTAGTGCTGCGAGAAACACCAAGTTATCAGTGAGAGAATGGTGGAAAGTTGACGAGAAAATGGGATGGACCATACATCATTAAAGAGATATTTGGAGCCGGGACATACAAACTAATGGGCTCTGAAGGGAGAGATGTTGGTCAAAGACTTGACAGACCATGGAATAGACTATATCTGAAAAAGTATTATCAATAACAACTTATGCAAGATAAGAGATACATGTACGTTGTAAAAAAAAAAAAAAAAATTAAACGGTTGACAGGTTCTCCTAAAAGCAAATCAAGAACTGCGAGCATAATCACAAGATTGGCGGATAAAATTTCGCAGAGATAAATAGAATGGGACAAACCTATATGGCGTGCACCCTAGTTCGCGAATAAAATTTTGCAAGAGGCAAATGTAAGACCTAATAGTGTGTCATATAAGGGGGTATCTCTTGACATGACTCAGTGATAAGGTTATACCACTGCTGGAACCTGAGTTATGCAGATGTTGGGGTTAAAGAAAACCTATCTATGAGAGAGATCTTGGATTTCGAATTATATAAGGTTATACCCTGATTGGACGACTAAGGACCTCTTCTAAGGAGTACAAAGTATGACCAAGGCGCCGAGGTACACGGTTGAGTCAAGGGTGCCCGGGGCGTACGAAACTACCCTGGCCATCCTTGGCAAGTCTTGGCTACGACGCACTCGGACCGAAGAAAACCCCACTTAGGGTGCAATCTTGTAACTATAAGCCATATAGGCATAAATGACAAGAGGCTGCGAAAAAAAACTGGTTGTTGGCAAATCTGGATGGGAGGAGCTAGTCTTGTATGGCCGATGTTCCCTCCTTGAAGGGGAAACCAGAGGGAAGATAAGGGCGGCATCCTCCATTAGGGAGCTGATAAGTGTCTAAAGACGACAATGTCATGGGGCTTTATGATCGCAAGAACATTTAGGCCTGTCATATTGTCGCGTGACGAAAGTTATACAAAGGCAAATAGGCAAAAGAGAATAGTTAAGATGAGATCAATGGGTTTTTACATTTAACAAGTGTAAAGACGTCCTGCGATTTCATCGCAAGACGGAAATGTCATAAGGTTTAATTCTTGCAAGATAATTTATACTTATCATATTGTCGCAGAGATGTTGAAAAAATTGATAAGACAAGATCAATGGGTCGATACATGCAAATGTAAAGACGTCCTGCGATTTTGTCGCAGAAAGAAAAGGTGGCAAAATAAGACCTTTAATTAGGAAGGAAAAATAAGACCAACAGAATAATCTTAAAAATTTAACTATTCTATTTTAAGATGCAGGAAAGATTTTTTCATTGCAGGAGAATATATAAGAAAGCAGATTCATAACATCGAACATTTTCGGAACATCGCAGCTGTATTAATTACATCGCAAGAATATTCATATTTTCACACGGTTCACCGAAAGGAGACACAGGAAATAATTCACCATTTCAAGAAAGATAATGAAGGGCAAGTATGGGAATGAAGAAATAAGATTTCATTATCTTCCTTGAGGATATTTGAAGTGAACAAAATCAAAAGTTGGATTTTAAAATTTCAAAAGTTACATTATTCGCAAGAAAGAAGAAGAAAAAGAAGGCAAAAATGAAATTCAAGTTTTGACGATTGTCTCGCCAGAATCACTGTTCTTGCTCGCCAGATTCGTTATTCTTGCCAGAATCATCAGCTTCATCAGTATTCTTCTCACCACTTCTAGATACTTCTTTAGGAGGACTTCTCTCTTCTTCATCATCTTCTTGAGTGGTATTTTCTTCTTCAGTAAATTCTAATTCCTTATCCATGGGAATAGGAATTTCATCATCATAAACTTTCAAAGGAGGAACAGACACGGGAGGAAGATAATGGGAGAGTAGAATATCGTTCACAAGAACTTCAGCACTGAGGTGAACCTTGCGAAGGAAACCTCTGTCACGATTCCTAATCTCTATATTTTTGAAGTACTCGAGATAATCAAGTCTTCTTTCTGCTTTGTCGCGAGCTTCAAGATAATTGGAAAGAAGAGTCTTGTTCTCTTTGCGAACTTTATCCAATTTGTTGGTAAGATCAGCGATGGTTGAATGAAGACTTCTTTCAGATTCTGCGAGTGACAAAAGTGATAAAAAATCATTTAGTCAAAGATTTTGCAAGAAATATAACACAAAATTTAACAGAAAGGTAAACAAGAGAGGCAGTCAATTTGACTACCTTCTTTCTGCGAGGTTAAGTTTTGAATTAATGTAAAAAAACAGTTTTCCCATTGATTCATAGCATCATCGAATTTATCGCCAACCACACCCTTCAGACGAGACTTCATATTTTCTTCTCTGGTGCATAGATACAAGTTTTCCTTTGATAGTAAAGAATGAGATTCCTTCAATTGAGAGCACTGGTCTTGAAGCTCGCTGGCTTTCAAACTAAGAGTTAACCTACCTTTGATAAGTTTATCCTTCTCAGCAGCGGATGATTCAGTTACCTCCTTGAGCTCATTTTTAAGGGAACGAAGAGATTGCTCTTGATTATCGCATATCCTTTGTAGATTACTCAATTGTTGTGAAGAAATCGCCATCAAGCTTGAAAATCTATGTTTCTCTTGGGATAAAGTTTTATTTTCATCTGGTAAAGATTCTACCGCCAAGTTAGACTTGGTTAACGAATATGAGAGACGAGAAATCTCGTTACTTAATAAACTTTGACTTCGCGATAATTGGTTATTCTCATTAGTAAGATTATCTATTTGATCAATCGAATATGTGTGGAAATTATCTAATCTATTATACTGGTCCATCCAAGAATCTCTTTCGAAACGAGCTTCGTCAGCATTAGATTCAAATTTAAGTCTCTCCATGAAACGAGTCCGATTTGAAACTAATATATGAATCAAGAATTTAAGAAAAAGACTTGAGTACAGAAGATATAAAAGCAAAACAGAAAAACAAAAGAGAAGAGGAAGGAAAACTATACCTTTCAGCTTGTCATTTTTTCTGCGAAGGTTCTCGTAGTCAAGAGAAGAGTTGCGAAGCATATGGTTCAGAGCATCACATTCAGAAGTTTTGACTTGAAGGCTTTTTCTCAGAGTTTCAACTTCAGCTTCTAGAGATGCTCGTGAAGAAGTATTATCAGAGCCAAAATATTTAAGTAAGGTCTCACAAGCTTCATATTGGAGAGAGTCGGAAGAAGATTTTCTAGCATTGTCTAAAATATTAGACAAAATTTTAAAAGCAACATCAACTCCAGCGAAGATTCCATTCGATGGAGGAAGAGATGCAGAAGGTGAAGTGGTGACAATGGAAAGTTGACGATTTGAGTCATTTGCGATGGTTGTATTATCATAAGGAGGAGTGTTGGGAAAAACAACAGTTGAAGGCAGTAAATGGCTAGAAGGAATTTCAGTCACAACAACTTCAGGAGCTTGATTTGTCAGTGAATCAAAAGAAGAGGAGGTTTTGGAAGCGATGTTCTATCAAACAAAAGGAAGAGGACCCAGTTGCGAGGGTATTGGAGTAACTCTTGCAGATGTTAATGTGGGGATGGAGAAATCAGCCTCAAGATCCTTAAAATGACGAGATCTTTTGGGAGGATTAGCGATGTTCTCGGCATTCTGCGAATAATAACTTAGATAAGAAACATAGGCAACAATATTGTTATTAAGAAATAGGATATGTTTCTTACTACCTTATCATTCGCAGAACTTCTCTTCTTCTTCTCAGTTGGTCTTTTGCGAGCATTAGGGTTTTGACCTGAAGATTGGGTATTAGGGATAGTTCCACTGAAGAGAAAACATAATACGGGAGTTAATGAAGGATCAAATAGAGAAGATCGAAGAATATGAGTAAAAATTGAATCAAATAAAGATTGTAATTAAAAAACATACCTTGATGACTCCATTAGAACAGTAGCAGGAGAATATGAAGAAGAAGAAAAGTTGCAGACGGAAGATGAAACAAATAGATGAAGAAGATAGAGAAGTAAAAGAAGAAAATTAGTTTTGAAGTTTAACTCTTCATTTTATAGGCAAAAGAGAATAACCTGTTGAGTAAAGACGTGTCCGTAAAAAGATGAATTTACAACACATGTAGGCCGTTAAAGCTAAATTAACGGAGCAATGTCGAGAACAAATATAGGAATAAGAGAGGCTGCGAGCACTTTTGAAGAATGAAAGATTCTCATATCCTCTCCACTTTGCGAATAAGACATGAGAAGAGGCAAGATGTAGGACCAGAATATCGCCACAATACTTCTCTGCGAGATTAACAACACTTCCCAGCGACCATCACCGCAAGATCATCAACTACACTTTGCGAGTGTCACAAAAGCAGACAAAAGAGCGACGTAATAAATAACGAGTGAAGAAAACCTGAGAGAAGCATGTTAGTTCTGCGACGGTTATAAAACTTGCGAGATTTAACATTGTAACTATCGCGATACAATCGCAGAATCAACCCGAAATAAGAGGAAAACTTAGTTGTCATCCACTATGTAACTACCCTATAAATATAGACCCAACGTGTCCAGAATATGATGATGTATTTTTGAGAGTTAAGAAAATCTTGAGGAGAGAGAAACTTCAAGAGAATAGTTGTAATCTTGAATTTTTCCATTTCTGTAAACATTTCTGAAACCAAAATAATAAAGTGTCATTCTTCATCTTCAATTATGAGTTGATTTTAACAAAATCTTGACAAGGGTGTAGTGTGGGAAATCCTGCAACTACAACTTTGGCAGGTTTTTCCACTACAACGATGATCTACACACACAGATAAAGATAAAAAATAGAGGCAATAATATATTGTGAAGAATCATAAGAGAATATTTCTTACTTTATCTGTGAATGATTGAAGAGCTGATAAAGTACTGATTTTCCCATTCTTGATATAGCTTACCTTCAACCTTTCAATCTGATAATTTCGCAAGTGAAAACATTAGAGTGGTCAGGAAAATTATATATGAGTGTGAAAAGAATAAAAACTCAAGCAAAGTGTGTAAATATACCCCAGTTTCTCTCTCAGGACAATTGAATTCCCACGGTTCATATGCTACGAGATTCACAGGAAAAACATGAGATCCAGAGACGTACATACCCTTTAGAATTAAAGGGAAGATACACCATTTATCATCGCTAGAGTAACTTAGGGATATGTTTTTGCCAGGATGCCAATCAATGTCTTGCATAAGTATCTTGTCATCAGCAACATCATCCTTCTTCTTTAAGCGAACGCCCCAGCAAGTACTGTCTTTCTTCATAAAAATTATCTCATAATTCGCAAAAAAAAATCCATGGTATAGTTCGCAGGAGCAATCACAACGTCAGCGAACCCATGATTTTTAGCTTCATCAGGATAAAGATATCCCTTTCCAGCACCACGGTTGGCGAACTCAGGCATAAGACGAATGCAATCCCCACTTAATTGATATATATCTTGCGAGAACTTCGCATGAGAAAGTATTTCATAAAATAAGGGAAGTTCAGGATCATAAAGGGGAATGGGAAGGCCAGCGAGAGTAAGACCTCTTCATGATTGCAAGGATGATCAGAAAATAGAGTAATGGAAAGCTCAGATTTAGGGTTTTAACCAGGAATGGGAGATAAATTAAAACCTCTGGTTTGAAGTTTCTTTCGAATTTCTTCAAAAGCAATTTCATTTTTATGACCAGCTGGAGGCATTTTAGTATGGGAATGAAGAAGAAAGTAAAAATCTAAAGAAGAAAGATCAAGAAAAGTTACAGTAGCAGAAGCGGAATTTGCGAAAGAACAGTAAAATTGCAGAGAAGCTGAGAAGAAAGTAAAAAGAAGAAAAGGGAAGAATAAGAAGAATATATATATAGTAGAAATTCTCGAGAAGATAAGTGCATTTAATGTGAAGAGTGGACGTGAGCGGTTAAAAGGTAGAGGTTGAAAAAGACATGTCAAAATATGGGTGGAAGAAGAGATACGTATAACAAAATTCACGCAAAATACAGAATCATGTCACTACAGAAGAATATGAAAAGATGAATAGTTACGACATTTTGAAGAATAATTTCTCATGAAATTCTCTCCTTCGCAGAGAAGACATGAGAAGAGGCAATATGTAGGATCTGAATATCGCAAGAAGGACACATTTGCGAAGTTTGATCAACAACACTTTCCGAGCGTCGCAAAGTGATTTGAAGAATGACGTAACAGATGACGATAGCAGAAACATGAGTAAAGTGTGATGATTCTGCGATGTTTAGAGTATTTGCGAAGATTAACAATATAACTCTTGCGAGAATATCACATGTCAGATCCTAAAATTAGGACAGATTAGCTGTCATCCACTATGTAATTCCCTATATAAATAGTTGAACAAGCGTAAGGAAGGAGATAGATCTTTTTCGAGTGTTGAGCAAGTCATTAAGAGAGATAAAGTCCAGAGTAGTTGTTAATTCTTTAGCTTCATTTCCTTTTTATCTTGTAAAAGTTATGAGATTAATCAATAAAATTTATGATTGTTGATCAAAAAATGATTTGATTGTATGAATTCTTGTGAGGGGTGTAGTGTGAGATTTCCTTTTACTACAGTGTTCTTGGTAAAACTATTCACATGAGGCATGACTTATGCATTGGTATGACTTTTATTAGTGAAACCGATCTTAAGTAATCACCTGGGGTATGATCGAGTTTGTGAGTGTCTGACTAATTATTAGGAGAAGAGGAACCGATTCTAGTAAGAGGTGCAGTGCATCACAAGGGGAACCGATCCTTGTATGGGGTGCAACAAGGTTTATGGAAGAAAGGGGAACCGATCCTATGAATATATGCAACACATTTTTGGGAAGGGGGAACCGATCCTATGGACATGTAGAGTGCATACAAGTTAGATACCAAATATATGCGGGGAATCGATCCTAGTACCTAGTCAGCCGAATTATGGTAAGCTAGTGTAACTATGCACAATACTCACATGGAGTTAGAACCTAAACTTGTTTTGGTAGAACCGTTAAACCCATGGTTTGTGATTGAGTGTTACTTGATCAATCACATAGTTCTTGAAAGTCAGATGAACCAATTCTAAACTTGTTTGGAAGTGTGGTAAATCGGTTTCAAGTGAGTAAGTATGAAAAAGGACTTGCAAGAGTAAGATGTCGACACACTTTGAATACGGTACATTAATGCTTATTCTATATTGTTCAAAGATATTCCTTAAAGGCTAAGAAGGAAGTAAATCCCAAGATCGAATTTAAATAAGTTAAGAATCTTTTTAATTAAGGGTTTTTCATTATATATGGAAAATAAGAATTAATAATGTGCATTTACTAGTTAAAAATTTTCCAAGGAGATTTCGATCGTATCTTTGGACAGTGCATTCACAGGAATTATGAAAACCGAATTTCGTGTAGTAATGAAAAATATCTTGAGAATATTTTCGGTTTTGGAAATTCCTTGGTGTCCAAACTTCCTTGTCCATAAATACTTTGAGTTTGCATTTCTAGAAAACTATTCCTGCGTAACAATAGACTACCTCTTTTATCTTTGTTACTGGTGAAGCCGCCTATCGGAGAGGAGAGTAATCTAATTAGGTGAAATCTCTTACGGACGCTCAATTTAAAGTCTTATTTGGGATTGAGAAGCTCTAGCGCGACCCGTTGGTGGGAAACTAGATATTGCAATTTATCTTTAGTTTTCGTATTAATTTGATTGACTAACGGTGGTTGAACTTTGATTGCACCTAGTTTGTTTATGCTTGAGAATCTTCTCTTCTGATATAATATTCACTCAAACTAGTTCAAGGTTTCGACAGAGATCTTTAGACTGTTGTTAGATCTAAATATGATCTTGTGATAATCTATTGTTAACAGACTCCATTCTATGTGTGATTATTTACAAGAGATTCGAGTAGTTGTGTGTAGGTGTTTATTGAAGATCTAAGAAGATTTGAAGATGAAGAAGAGATAAAAGATTTATGACTTGGTGTTTATAATATTTGGTGTGAACAATACTTGTTTGGAAAAAAGAGGATCCAATTAATAATCGGTTTATCCTTGTGGTAGATTGGTGTTTATGGGTGAAAACTATTCCTGCTAATTTTGGTAATTTTGGGTGTGGATGAGGAATGAATTTAAACCTAAAACAAATGCACAGCGCGGTGAGTGCTTGTAGATTCGAGAGATCAATCTGTGTAAGTCCGGCCTAAACCAAAAAATGGTCGTTCCAGACTTGTTTCGGTCACAAAGTGAAGGAGATGGGGTTGATCTTAGGGAGGGAAGCGAAGAAGGTGTTGAGAATGTGAAGGTGTTGGCTATGCAGGACTTGTATCAGAAAGATGAACTGTCTTGCAGGATGTAAGCTATCAGTTCCGGTGTTTGAATACGATTGTATCAACACTTGCTTCTGTTGTATGGACTTGTGTTGTTATTGAAAATAGGGCGGAAAACCTATTTATACAAGTCCTTTAGCCTAACCTTCGTATCTCGTGGGAAGTGGAGTGATGGAGTAGTGGAGTAGTGTGTTGGTGTCACACGACCAGGCTTGCCCACTTCTCCCATCATCACTAACCATCCATGACTTCCTGACACGTTCTTGTGATGGCGCGTTGTGCGCTGCATGCTATAAACTGCCAGACCAATACCCCAGTATGTATCCCCCAGTTTGTGACATGATTGATGTCTCGAATGTTTTTGGAAAACATGTTTCATGTTGTTGTGGCTTGGAAAGTTAGGCTCGGGAAACTTGCTAGCTTGGTGACCTTCGACGGTCGAGATTTTGCATCTTGAGAGGAGAGGCAACCGTTGATTGTTGCACTAGAAACCCTAATTAGCGCCCCTTACTAGAATCGTTGTAGAATTCTAGTACGGACTCGGATTTTGATGGTCCGCCCTCCATTCCATACGGAAAAGAATTTCCTTTCTCCCATTGCGGGAGTATTTAGGTTTTAAGCTCATTCGGGAGGAGAAATCAGCCCGAAAGCAAAACCCAGGAAGGAAATTGATACTTGTGAAGTATCGTGTGTATACTATGTAGGTACTGCATTGAGTATATCCAGCATGGTTTGGAAGTTGCGCATGCAAACCCTTCCTTGACCGACCACATGGTGTGGTAGAGTGGTGGATGGTGATCACCATGACTCCGCACTGACTAGTTAACTCCTGACCAGGGCTATATAACCGAGCTAGTGAATTTGGACGGATGAGATGATCTTTAAGACACTCATCTGCGACACTTGGTGGAATTAGGGTTTCGAAGGAGGTGCGTAAGCACTGCTCTTCACCCTGACCGAAACCAGACTTAGGGAACTATTCTGGACTGGCCGATCATACATGTGTGTAGATGGCGTGACGGTGTAGGCGCTTACACATACCGTCCCATAAAAACGTGATTTGGGCCACCCAATTCGTCCGGCGAAGTTGAGTGGTCGAGATCGAATTGAAACAGAAGATTAGTGCCGCAAAAGCCGTATCCCATACCAAATTCGGGCCGGCGTTCCAAAACGACCAGGCTTGGTCGGTCTTGGTCGACTGCTCCAACGTGTAGGTGGTAGGCTGGTGTTCACGCCTATGTCTTACCGTCTCATGAAAACGCGATCTAATCCACCCAATTCGTCTGGAGAAATCGAGTGGTTGAGATTAATTTGCATCTTGGGAGGTGCGACCACGCATGTTGGAGCGAACGATTTTGGGATAGCCAGGCATGGCATGCCTTGGCCGATTAGGTGAGGGGATAGACGGGTCCATGGTGGTCATGTTGACATGACCGGACCTGCTTTGATCTAATCTCGGACCCTCCATTCGTGCTGGAGAAGATGGACGCTCGTGATTCAAAACCCTAATTTTTGGGTTTCAAAGCCGTGCATCATGCTCCATTAAGGCGCACGATTTGGAATGACCAACCATGGTTGGTCCTGACCGATTGGTCAGGTATGTAGGTGGGCTTATGGTGATTGTATTGACATACTCTGTGCCCTTTGAATCTACATCTGCACCCTCCATCTATACCTGCGAAGATGGATGGTTGAGGCTGTTTTGCGACACATGTAATGTGCCGCAAACCCTAATTTAGGGTTTTCCATCCATACTGCTATGGTTTGGACGTTTTGGCAAGATAGGCCAAGGGAGGCCGACAATGCGGGATCCGCGTTGGTTCGGCAGGTATTCCATACCTGCTTGGGGGTGATGGAATCGATCTGGGCCATCCAATCAGGATGGTGGAGTTGGATGGTCGTGATCATATCCAGACTGATACGGTCAGTCTGGATGCTCAATCGGGCTAGTATAACACACTGAGAGGGGCTCAATCGGGCTAGTATAACATACCGAGAGTTCAGCCTGTACGGGTATTTCGTACATGGTTTCATTATAATGCTTGGAGGTTCGTGTTACTCCGCTAAGAGAAACACTCAGTTGTCATGCCGCACTGATAATGAGTACAGGAAATACAAGGTTGTTGCTCATTAATTAATAATGCTGGAAATTCACAGGGTATATGGGATTGTTGCTACATGCTCCAACCTGGATGAATTTCGTATTTTATTCACAGAATGGGATTGTTGCCACATGCTCCATCCTAAGTGAATTAATAAAGTGAAGGAGTATCCATCACTCATTAATGGCTTTATCTTTTACAAGATGTTAGCGCACAATTTTTTGGCTTTTACAATTTTATCCTTTAAATGAAAATCCACCATCAACATTAAGTCCCCTTCCTAGCACATAATGGTTACACTATTGTTGGGTAGGCATGAGATGGTGACACTTAAAGATAAAACTAACGAGACAAATTTAGATGTTACCAGGAGAGATGGGTCATCCTGTCCTTCGAGCATGTCACGTTCAAGAGACGTCCTGGCGAGCATTCCCCTAGCATGATGTCGGTCTTTCCTGCTTTAATGGACTGTTACGTCTGTTTCGTTCTTGGGGATGTTGCGCCTGCTTTATCGAACGTGGGCTTGATGTGCCTGCTTCGGTTAAACGTGGGTCCACAGCGTGCCTACTTTGGTTGAACGTGGGACTCATCATGCACCTGCTTTGGTTAAATGTGGGTCCATTGTGTGCCACATGCCTGCTTTGTTTGGGCCGGCTGTGCCTGATTCGGCCAATATGGGGATGATTGTGCCTGATCAACTGCATGTCTGCTTTGCTTGAGGCCGGCTGTGCCTGCTTCGACCAATATGGGGCTGGTATTAAGTGGGACCCACCGCATGCCTGACTGAACGTTGACCCTGTGTTTTGAATGAAAACCGGCCCTGCTGCGTGCGCCTACTTTATTCGAATACCAGCCTTGTGACTTTGATCAACTCCGGACTTGAAACTGGAGCAATACCGGACTTGTGACTTGATCAACTCCGGACTTGAAACTGGAGCAATACCGGACTTGTGACTTGATCAACTCCGGACTTGAAACTGGAGCAATACCGGACTTGTGACTTGATCAATACCAGACTTGTGTACTCCAACGTGAATGTGTGTTCTGTCATGTGTGACTACACATCTCACACGCTTTTATTCAACTACTGACTCATGTCTTTTATTGTATAATAAAGAAAAGAACTCTTGTTGAGATGTCTTCTGGGGATAATGCTGGTTCCAAGTCAGGAGGTGTTGACATCTTCAAAGATATGTTAAACATTGATGACGAGTTGTTCACTGCGCCCCTTCAACTATATGAAAATATTTGTTCCACAAGATAACCCTTCTCCTATCGACTTCAAGGTTCTCATGCTCCGCTGGACTCTCATGAAGGATGGATGAGATGTATATTGAGTAATGAGTACATCAAAGATAACTTGACCAGAACGCAGATTATTGATGTAACTTGAGTGTTGAAACGGCTCGAGAGGATGTTAAAGTGGATTCTGGTGCGAACGTTGAGGTGGATCCTGGAGAGAGTGTTGAAGCAGGATTCTGAAGCGAACATGGGTCCCAGAGAGAGCGTTGAGGCGGCTCTTGAATAGACCATTGAAGCAGCTTCTGCTGGAGGGAGCATTGAAGTGGATTCCTCTTCAGTTTGATTTACCCTTGCGAATTCCATGCTTCTTGACTGACCATCTCTCTTGTGTTGAAGAAGTCCTTGAATGGCGGTGAAGGAACTTCATGCTGAGCCTCAGTCCCCAAGCGTGGTTTACATGGTTTGTTCGTAGTGGTTGTTGTAGAGCCAGGAATATCTTGGACGTTGTTTCATTATTGTGGGAGTCGTGCATGTAGTACTGGAGTTGGAGTTGTAGTTGGCGGACGCGCAGGATGTTGTATCTCGGTAGTTTTCCTCTTGCAACTCCAGGGAACTGCTTACAGAAGGCTGAAGGTTGTATCGGATGTTGGTGAGATATATGACCCTAAGAACATTATGAGGCTCTTCATTACCGGCAGGCCTGGTTATTTCTATCAGGGCATATGTCTTTGTAGATGAGCGTTCAACATCTCCAGAGGATGCGCAGATTCTCCAACATAACATGATATACATGTACCACTGTCTGATAAAGTGACTCTCCCAAATCTTGTTCGATATGATACGTGTATATCGTTATCTTCTCGAGGCTGCTCCCTTGAGGTATCGTCTCCAGTGGAAGATTGTCGTCATAGAGCGTTGATACGTTGCACCGGCATTCTTTAAACCAAATGGAAGTATGGTATAATAAAAATTTCAGAGAGGAGTTCGAAAAGCTATCTTACTTGCGTCATTCTCGTACATCCTTATCTAGTTGTAGCCGCTACATCCATCCATGGAGGAGAATATGCCATGTCCGCTGGTTGCATCTACTAACATGTTGATGTTAGGTAGAGGAGGATCGTTTTTAGAGCAGCACCTGTTCAAGTCTCTATGCAGCACCTGATATATACATTTTCCTCGTGTCTGAACTGTAACTGTTTAACCGACTTGGATCCAGGTATGACATGTAGATGATGGGTGACCAATCCAGCATTTCTTCATATCTCCAAGCGAATATGTCCTAGTACTCTTTGAGAAGTTCCACGAGCTTCGTGCGTCTATCCGTACATAAGGTTGAGCTGATGGAGATAGGCCTAGGAGATTTCTCAACGATATCAGTCTCATCAGTTGTGGAGTTGGTGCCACCTTGCAGCTGTTGTGGAGCATCTAGCATTTTTTCTTGTGTTTCGTTGTTGTTGTAGAATTCCATTGGGTGAGAGACTGGGTAACAGTCTCCCCTGCTAATTTATAATGGCAGCGTCGGTATACCGTTTTCCATTTCTGGTTACGACTCGCCATAAAAGTTCGTTCCCTCTTCGTGTGAATGTGGGTCGTGGCTTCACAGGATGGAGAAGAATGCTTCGTCAGCAAAGATACATCGTGGGTACTATCCCTCAATGATGCAAGCCAGTCTTCTTCCTGAATTGATGCCCACGTGGGGAGTGTGATGCAACGAACTAGCCTGATTCTTTCCGCGGAGCTTCTCCCATATGTGCTGGTTTGGTTTCCCTTGAAGTCCGTCATTGTGGTAGGCTTCCGTACGACCTTGCCTGGGAGAACCTTGGATGTCCTGAGAGTCTTGAGAGTAATCACATTTGAAGACGCTCTTGTGTCGATAAGGGACGTTTTGAACTCTGAATCCTTGATGTGTGCAGTAACATGTAGGGAACGGTTGTGACCTTCCTCTGGATGATTGAAGCAAAATGTCTCCGCGCGCTGATTCATCGAGAGGTGTGAAAGTTCGTATAAACTTTCCACTAGAGAAACTGCTTCTCGATCCACCGGCCTCTGGTTCATAGTGAAACTATTGACTTGAGCAGGATCGTTGTGAGGATCAGTCCCCAGTGTAGGAGTCTCCATGACAGGACTGCTCATATCTGATGTCGCTTCTTTGATCAGGTCCATGTAGGTCCGCACCACTAAATTACCTTCTCTGGTGCATTGAATGAGTTCCTTGTTGGCTCCAGGGGCTGTCGTGGCTCTTATGGCAATCGATTAGTTAATTGTCTTAAGAAAAGTGAGTACCTCTTTCTAAGTTGCGGCCATATCCGTTTGAGTCTTAGCAAGAACTTCCCGCTTCTTCATCAAGTCTTCAATGGTAATGGGAGATGGTCCTCCTGTCGTGCCTCCGGCTCCTCGTCTTGATGAAGGAGTGGAAGTTGCTGCTCTGGTTTCTACCGGAGGAATTACACTTGAGGAGATGCCGGGATTCGCGGCTGCTCTGGCTCTGGTGATGGGAGGCGTTACACCTACTGGAATATCTCCTGCTCCGCTAGTGTTGGTGATAGAATTGACGGCTCCACGAGATGTATTGACCATGGTATCTCCACTGACAGGCACATCGACACCGGGAGTGTTATCCACACTAGCTCCATCAGAATTGATTGATGATCCAGACCTGAGTCCCACCATCTTGAAATGAATTGTTGATTGAATTGGTTCTAAGATCTACCCTTTTTGAAGTTGAGAAAATCGAATCGGATTTCAAAAAAATTGACTTTACGACCGAGAGATCAACCTCCCACTGTGGTCGCCAATTATTTATGGGTGAAAACTATTCCTGCTAATTTTGGTAATTTGGGGTGTGGATGAGGAATGAATTTAAACCTAAAACAAATGCACTGCGCGGTGAGTGCTTGTAGATTCGAGAGATCAATCTGGCTGAAGTCCGGCCTAAACAAAAAAATGGCCGTTCCAGACTTATTTCGGTCACAAAGTGAAGGATATGGGGTTGATCTTAGGGAGGGAAGCGAAGAAGGTGTTGAGAATGTGAAGGTGTTGGCTATGCAGGACTTGTATCAGAAAGATGAACTGTCTTGCAGGATGTAAGCTATCAGTTCCGGTGTTTGAATACGATTTTATCAACACTTGCTTCTGTTGTATGGACTTGTGTTCTTGTTGAAAATAGGGCGGAGAACCTATTTATACAAGTCCTTTAGCCTAACCTTCGTATCTCGTGGGAAGTGGAGAAAGTGTAGTGATAGAGTAGTGGAGTAGTGTGTTGGTGTCACACGACCAGGCTTTCCCACTTCTCCCATCATCACTAACCATCCATGACTTCCTGACACGTTCTTGTGATGGCGCGTTGTGCGCTGCACGCTGTAAACTGCCAGACCAATACCCCAGTATGTATCCCCCAGTTTGTGACATGATTGATGTCTCGAATGTTTTTGGAAAACATGTTGCATGTTGTTGTGTCTTGGCAAGTCAGGCTCGGGAAACTTGCTAGCTTGGTGACCTTCAACGGTCGAGATTTTTCATCTTGAGAGGAGGGGCAACCGTTGATTGTTGCACTAGAAACCCTAATTAGCGCCCCTTACTAGAATCGTTGTAGAATTCTAGTACGGACTCGGATTTTGATGGTCCGCCCCTCCATTCCATACGGAAAAGAATTTCCTATCTCCCAACGCGGGAATATTTAGGTATTAAGCTCGTTCGGGAGGAGAAAACAGCACGAAAGCAAAACCCAGGAAGGAAATTGATACTTGTGAAGTATTATGTGTATACTATGCAGGTACTGCATTGAGTATATCCAACATGGTTTGGAAGTTGCGCATGCAAACCCTTCCTTGACCGACCACATGGTGTGGTAGAGTGGTGGATGGTGATCACCATGACTCCGCACTGACTAGTTAACTCCTGACCAGGTCTATAAAACCGAGCTGGTGAAGTTGGACGGATGAGATGATCTTTAAGACACTCATCTGCGACACTTGGTGGAATTAGGGTTTCGAAGGAGGTGCGCAAGAACTGCTCTTCACCCTGACCGAAACCAGACTTAGGGAACCCTCCTGGACTGGCCGATCATACATGTGTGTAGATGGCGTGACGGTGTAGGCGCTTACACATACCTTCCCATAAAAACGTGATCTGGGCCACCCAATTCGTCCGGCGAAGTTGAGTGGTCGAGATCGAATTAAAACAGAAGATTAGTGCCGCAAAAGCCGTATCCCATACCAAATTCGGGCCGGCGTTCCAAAACGACCACGCTTGGTCGGTCTTGGTCGACTGCTCCAACGTGTAGGTGGTAGGCTGGTGTTCACGCCTATGTCTTACCGTCTCATGAAAACGCGATCTAATCCACCCAATTCGTCTGGAGAAATCGAGTGGTTGAGATTAATTTGCAGCTTGGGAGGTGCGACCACGCATGTTGGAGCGAACGATTTGGGGATAGCCAGGCATGGCATGCCTTGGCCGATTAGGTGAGGGGATAGACGGGTCCATGGTGGTCCTGTTGACATGACCGGACCTGCTTTGATCTAATCTCGGACCCTCCATTCGTGCCGAAGAAGATGGACGCTCGTGATTCAAAACCCTAATTTTTGGGTTTCAAAGCCATGCGTCATGCTCCATTCAGGCGCACGATTTGGAATGACCAACCATGGTTGGTCCTGACCAATTCTTCAGGTATGTAGGCGGGCCTGCGGTGATTGTATTGACATACTCCGTGCCCTTTGAATCTACATCTGCACCCTCCATCTATACCTGCGAAGATGGATGGTTGAGGCTGTTTTGCGACACTGTAGGTACTGAATATCGCAAGATAATAGTTCACGAGTATCAGGAGAAAAGAGTTATAAAATGATACGATGATAGAAGAAGCGCGGAGAAATATGAAGTTTTGCGAGGATGGAGTAATTGTGCGAGCATGAGTTGCGATACTTCGTAACTCATGAACAGCTATATAAATTTTACTATAAATAGGAGTTCAAAGGTAAAATTCGAGAGGTTCTTTTAGTGAGTGTTAGAAAATATTTGAGGAAAGAGAATAGAGAAAGTTGTAACTATTCTAATTCCATTTAGATACTTCTTTGTGATCAATTGA
The DNA here is from genome assembly GCA_023529315.1 of Papaver bracteatum. Classification (NCBI taxonomy): domain Eukaryota; kingdom Viridiplantae; phylum Streptophyta; class Magnoliopsida; order Ranunculales; family Papaveraceae; genus Papaver; species Papaver bracteatum. Next base: position 4,561,468 of record JAJJWX010003419.1, read on the forward strand.
GAACATTAATAAGAAAATTATTATTCATCATCAAGAACTTCTTGAGTTTTTACTAATTCTATTGAGGGTGTAGTTGTAGGTTATTCTGCAAATACATAATTGGCGCTAGAAACAGGGAACTTGAGAATTGTGGTAGCCTAAATTTGAGGGAATTGTGGAAACTTTGAAGATCAAATGAAGTCAGTAGATGGAGATGGCAAAAAAGAAGAATGTAATATGATCACAGAGACAATGATTGAGGAATTTCATAGTAATATGAAGGGAAAAATATACAAGCGAGATTGTAGAGGAAGAAATATCATGGAGGAAGAAAAGATGACAACTTTAGAAGAATGGGAAAAGCAGAAAATCACATTTTCAGTAGCAGAAATTCCAAATGAAGACTTGAACCACACTTCACCATTGGTGATCACATTGCCAATCATGCTAGAAGATAAGAAAGCTGAAGAAAAATGGAAATTAAACCGAATTTTGGTTGATACAGGGAGTTCTGTTAATATTATATTCTATCATGCACTTAAGGGTATGGGAATTAGAGATGAAGAAATCATAAATTCAAAGTGTCTTATTCATGGATTAGGGAAATCTACAACAAAATCTAAAGGAGAAATCGTGCTGCGGGTATTACTAGGAGAAATCGAAATGCATGTAATCTTGTGTGTGATAGATATGGAATCTCCATATAACATGCTGATAGGAAGGCCATGGATTCATGCGATTAAAGCTATTGCTTCAACATTACATCAAAAAATCAAATTTCCTACACCAAATGGAATTCAAGAAATAAAAGGAGATCTTGATAGTGCAAAATTTTGTTATCAAATTGAAGTAACACAATGCGGAGGAAGAGCAAGAAAGAAACAACTTCGTAGGAAACTTGCGAAGGAAACAAGAAAAGAAGAAGAATTCCGAGTGTATACAATAAGAGCAAAGGAAGGGAGAGGTATACCAAATGAAATTCCAGAAAAAGAAGGGGAACCAACAAAAATAATTAAAGAACCAACACCTATGGGGGAGCAAAGTCCAAGCTATGTTGCAGCTGAACCAACCAAAGAAATAAATATTGGAAGTAAAGAAGAGCCTTTATTCTTACGAATTGGAACTAAGATGGATGAAGAAGAAGAAAAAAGGACTACTGATCTTTTGCGAGAATATAAAGATATATTCGCAGGAAGTGTAGATGAGATACCAGGAATTGATCCATCAGTGGCATGTCATAGATTGAATATAGATAAAAATGTAAGACCATTCAAACAAAGAATAAGGAAGATATCACAAAATTATCATGTACAGATAGAAGAAGAATTACAAAAGATGTTGGATGCAGGGATTATAAGGGAAGCAAAATATCCAGAATGGATTGCGAATATGGTCATTGTTCCGAAAAAGAATAAAGGAATAAGAATTTTCATAGATTTCACTGATCTAAACAAGGCATGTCCCAAAGATAGTTTTCCATTACCAGATATACCACAAATGGTGGAATCAGCTGTAGGTCATGATAGAGTCACTTCACTTGATGGATATAAAGGGTATAATCAAATATCACTCGCAGAAGAAGATCAAGAACATACTGCCTTTTTTGCTCCAAGGGGTTTGTATTGTTATGTGAAGATGCCATTTGGTTTGCGGAATGCGGGTGCTACATATCAACGTATGGTTGAAAAAGTGTTCGCGAAGTGGATACATAAAACTTTGGAGGTATATGTAGATGATATGTTGATAAAAAGCAAGGAAGCTAAAGACCATGTGCAAGATTTGAAGGAAATATTTGAGCAAATGAGAAAGTTCAACATCAAATTAAATCCAGAGAAATGTATAATTGGGGTTTCATCTGGAAATTTCTTGGGATACATAGTATCGAAGGAGGGAATACAAGTTGATCCAGAAAAAGTCCAAGCAGTTCGTGACATGCCAACACCTGCAACGGTAAAAGAAGTACAAAAACTAAATGGACTCTTGGCTTCACTTGGGAGATTTATTTCGCGAATGTCAGATAAGTGCAAGCATTTTTTCAACATACTTAAGAAGGGAGCAAAATTCAAATGGACTGATGAATGTGAAAAATCTTTTCAAGGAATCAAAGAATACCTCGCAAATACATTTATACTACAGAAACCAGAGAAAAACGAAGAATTATTGGTATACCTCGCAACAACTCCATATGCTCTAAGTGCGATTTCATTACGAGCAGACGCAGGAGTAGAAAGGCCCATTTACTACATTAGTAAAACCTTTAATGCAGCAGAAAAGAACTATTCTAAAATGGAGAAGTTAATCTTAGCCTTGGTTTATGCATCATTCAAGTTGCGAATATACTTTCAAGCACATGTAATAAAAGTGGTAACCAAAGTCCCAATTGAATCAGTCATGAAGAACACAAAAAGGTCAGGAAGAATAGAAAGGTGGAATGCACAAGTAAACCATTACAAGATAAAATACGAAGTGTTGTCATCGCAAAAATCACAAGTTGTCGCAGATTTTTTGGCATAATTTCCTTTGGAAGAAGATGAAGCAGTAGAGGAAATGATGGATGTTGAAGAAGAATTTGGAAATCCAAAAGACTTGTTAACAGAGCCTGATAGATGGGAAATTCTGGTGGATGGATCATCCAATAGTGAGGGAAATGGGATTGGAGTCGTGTTGATTTCACCAGAAGGAGAAAGAACATCATTCTCATTCAGACTAGAATTTGCATCCACGAACAACGAAACAGAGTACGAAGCTGTAGTGCATGCATTAAAGATCGCAATGGAAAAGAAGCTTGAAAGTATAAGGATAACAAGTGATTTAAAATTAGTGATTTGTCAAATTAAAGGGGAATATACCACAAATGAATCTTCGTTGAAGAAATACAAGAAACTCGTTGAGGAATTATCTGCGAAGATACCAAAATTAAAATGGAGACATATATCAAGAAAATATAACCGTCTCGCAGATGCTTTTGCATTTATTCCAAGCATGATGACAAATCCAAATACAAGAAATATCCAAATACAAACAATTCAAAACCCATCAGTGGACAAAGAGAAAGAAATTGAAGAAGCTGTTGCGATGGAAGTAGAAAGAGAATTATCAAACAACATCGCAGATTGGAGAAAAGAAATTCATGAATACCTCGCAACAGGAGAAACATCCAGGAACAGACTAGAATCACATAAACTAAAGAGTCATGAAACAAACTATGAGTTGCGAGAAGGAATTTTATACAGGAAATCTTTTAGTGGACCACCTCTCAGGTGCTTAACTCGCGAAGAAGGAGAAAAGATATTGAAGATGTTACATGGAGGAGAAGCTGGCAATCATAGTGGGGGAAGATCTCTAGCATATAGAGCAAAGATACAAGGATATTACTGGCCTTATATGCATACAGACGCAAAATTGTTAAATACGAAGATGCAAGGAATGCCAACGACATGGTAAAAGAATTCATGCACCAGGGGCTACATTAACTTCTTCAACAAGCTGCTGGCCTTTTGGTAAATGGGGGTTGGATATTGTTGGACCATTTATACCTGGATCTGGACAAAGGTGATACTTGATAGTTGCAACAGATTATTTCACGAAGCTCGCAGAAGTAAAAGCGAAGACAAACATATTCGTGATAAAGATGTTTTTACGTTTATATTTGAGAACCTCATTTGCAGGTACGGGGTTCCAGCACAACTAGTATCTGATAATGGAAACAATTTGAGGGGCAGAATATAGAGATGTTACTCAGTGCTTTTAGAATAAAATGTGGGAAGTCAACCCCGTTATATCCACAAGCTAATGGACAAGCTGAAGCAACAAATAAAACAATCGCAAATACAATCAAAAAGAAATTAGAAGGAAATCTCAAAGGGTGGTGCGAGCAAGTACCTAGCGCAGTTTGGGCATACAATACAACTAGAAGAGAAGCAACTAGAATGTCTCCTTATTGTCTAACATATGGAGTAGAAGCAGTATTACCCACAGAGGTTGTGATTCCAACAACAAAGAAAGAAGCTTGGGAAAGAAATTTAAGTGCGGGAGTAATATTACGAGAATTGGATGATTTGGAAGAAAAAAGAGAAAAGGTGTTGCACCATATGAGGATTTATCAAGAACGATTAGCTCGAGAATACAACAAGAGAGTCATTAAACGTGAATATAAACCAGGTGATTTGGTCATGCGAGAAACACCTCGATATCAAAAAGAAAATGGAGGGAAATTATCACCAAAATGGGATGGACCATATGTTATTAAAGAAGTTGTAGGAAGCGGAGCTTATCGGCTGATGGATCCAGAAGGGAGAGACATGGGTTTGAGGCTCGGTAGACCTTGGAACAGACTATATTTGAAAAGGTATTACCCATAAAACTAATGAAAATTTTTACGAATATTGTTTGCTCGCATGAAATTGGGAAAAGTTACGAATTTTCAAAATTTATATTCCAATTAAAATTTCATTAATTTGCGAATAAAAGACCGCAATCTGTGATCAGCCTCCAAAAAATAAAGAGAGCCGTAGAAAATTTTATACAGGCAAACCTTTGTGGCGTACACCCTAGTTCGCGAAGCTATAATTCGTAAGAGGCAAAGTCCTAAAGTACGTCATTTAAGGGGGTACCTATAATGTGGCTAAGGGTAACCGGAACACCACCAAGGGCCCTTAGTACATGGTAAAAATTTTGGGGTACAATCCAATAATGGGGTACCTATCCGGGTTAGACACCTTGGATTCGCACCTAATCTAACGACATTACGCAATATAAAATGCGGTGTAAGAAGATTTAGGCTGGGCGACTAAGGCATATTGTCTTTCCCAAGAAGTGCAGAAAACGATCAAGGCACCGAGGTACACGGTTGAGTCAAGAGTGCCGGGTGAGGTCGAACCACATCTGCCATTTTTGACAAGTCTTGGCAAATGATGCACTTGGCCCAAAGATACCCCATAGGGTGCAACCTCGTAACTATAAGCCCTATAGGCAAAAAGGATAAGAGGTTGCGATCAAAAGCTGGTTGTTGGCAGAACCGGATGGGAAGAGCTAACCTTGTATGGTCGATGTACGCTTCCTTGAAGGGGCAATCAGGGGGAAGATAAAGGGCAGCACCCTCCATTAGGGAGCTGATAAGTGCTATAAGACGCAAATGTCACGAGGCTTCTTGTTTGCGAAAACATAAAGGCTTGTCATATTTGTGCAACAAATGAAGTTCTGCGAGCCTTCTAAAAAAAAAAAAAAAAAAGAAAAAGAAAGAAAGAAAAGAATAAAGAACTTGAGAACATAATAAAGTTAAGATGAGATCAATGGGTCGCTACATGAAAGTGTAGAGACGTCCTGCGATTTCATCGCAAGACGGAAATGTCATGGGGCTTCATGTTCGCAAGAATATTTAGGCCTGTCATATTGTCGCAACAATTCCTGAAGAGGCTAAAATACTATACAAAGAAGTTAAGATGAGATCAATGGGTTTTTGCATGAAAGTGTAAGAACGTCCTGCGATTTCATCGCACGACGATAATGTCACGAGGTTGTATGTTCGCAAGAATGTTCAGACTTGTCATATTATCGCAAATAATCAATACAAAAGAGGTGGAAAAATAAGACCTTTACTTAGGAAGGCATGATAAGACCACAAAAATTAATGAAATTTATTACATCAATATCATTGAATAAATTTTACAAGAATATACATCAAGATATTTTGAAGAGAAGATAGCATTGGCAATATCATTGAAGAATTTTACGAGAAGTCCTAGGAAAAAAAAAAGGACAACATTATTGAAGAATTTTAATGAAGACTTAACAAAAGATGCGATTTTGATAACAATCAAATACAGATAAGTTTATATTCGTAAAAGTTTACGAGAATTACATACTTCTTATACTTTTCCATATATTGAATATTTCACAAAAAGATTGAATACTTCTTATAATTCTTCAAGAATATCTCATATTTATTATACTTCTTTAATGGATATTTCATTTGGTGAAAGTTAAATAATCATTATACTTCGATCGAATACTTATTATATTTATTCATTTGATGAATTGAATACTTCTAATACTTTTTATATCTCTTCATTTGGGGGATCGAGTACTTCTAATACGACAAAGGGAATTGTGTATTTCTAATAATTCATTTGGTAGATTGAATACTTCTTATATCTCTTCATTTGATGGATTTGGTACTTCTAATACTTCTACAAAGGTTGAAACTTCGCAAGATAAAATGAGGTAGATATTTTAATACTTCAAACAATGTTTAATCATTTAAAGAGAAATAATAAGGGGAAAAGGATATACTAAGCTTTATCTGTGAGTTATATATTATTTCTCTTCACATGATCAAAAAGGGCAAATTTAGTCAAAGTAAGGTTAAATTATCTTCGAAAAATATCAAAAAGAAAGGATAGATCATCTTCGTAAAATATCAAATGTACTTCTCAAAAAATAGAATTGTTCGCAAAAAAGGAAACCAACGGTAATAAAGGGAAGGAATTCAGAAGAAAGAAAGAAAGGAGAGCCAATGATAAATTGAACAAGGAATATTATCATGCTTCATCAACACTCTGCGTTGGATCTTTAAGATCAGAGGAGTCATTAGCAGCCTTCGACTTTTGCGAGATATCATCCTTGGAAGAATATGCATCAGGGACATCTCCTTGAGGAATAGATTCTTCCTCATCATCAAGATCTTCATCATCACTCTCATGATCGAAATCACTATCAGGCTCACGAGCAACTTCATCGTCAGATATCTTCAGAGGAGTAATCTTTACAGGATGCAAGCCTCTTGATAAGAGAATTTTATTCGCAAGACGATAATGTCACGAGGTTGTATATTCGCAAGAATGATCAGACTTGTCATATTATCGCAAATACAAAATATTATCACAAAAGAGGTGGCAAAATAAGACCTTTACTTAGGAAGGCATGATAAGACCACAACAATTAATTCCATCAGTATCATTGAAGAATTTTGAAGAGAATATATATCATGAAGACAATCCCATTGAAGAAACAAAGAAGACAATCCCATTGAAGAAACAAAGAAGACAATCCCATTGAAGAATTTTCACGAAGAAGAAGCGATTTCATTCGCGATCAAAGACGAATATATATAAGAAAATACATAAATAAACTTGTGAAGATAGTTATATGAATGGAAGCAACTCAAAGTTATATCAATTTTACTACGGCAAAATGAGCTAAGTAACAAAAACTTGAAATATGCATTATAATAGATAAGTATTCACATCATACAAGCATCATACTCGCATCATTCAAGCATTATATTTGCATCATAAATGCATTGCATAAACATTTCATGGCATAAGCATCGCATACATATTTCATAACATAATCATTACATAAATATTATATTCGCACAAGTATTGTACAAAATTTTACAGGAAAATACCACGAAACTTCGCAGAAAAGTTCATAATTCGCAGGACTATTCATAGTTCGTAACACTATATTCGTAACACTATATTCGCAACACTATGTTCATAACACTATATTCGCAACAGTATGATTCGCAACAGTACATTCGCAACAGTGTGATTCTCAACAGTACATTCGCAACAGTATGTTCGCAGCACTATTCACAGCACTATTCAGAAGTTCATAAATGCGCAGAAAAACTCAGGAATTCGTAGAAATATTCAGAAGATAACAGGGTTACCACTTGAGGCAGAGGCAACATAACAATAGAGATGCAATTTAATTATTCAACATTTTCTCAAGAATTCTCTTTCGAAGATAAAGAACAGAGGCAACTATGGATACCCAAGAAAATATTTGATGTTCTTTATCTTTTCAGCAAGAATCCTCACAAAAAGTGGAATAATAATTTCACATGAACAGAGGCAATATTTATCACTCTCTTAAGGATACTTCATACTTCTTATATATTTCGAGGATTAAGTACTTCTTATACTTCTTCAAGGATATTTTATATTTCTTATACTTCATACTTCTTCAAGATACTTCACATACTTCATACTTCGCAAGATGATACTTCTAATTACTTCTTAAAGCTTCAGAACTTCGCAAAAGAATAGAGGCAAGTATATACTTTTTGAGTTTGATATTCTTTCGCTCGTTCCTTCATCAACAAAGATCAAAGACTACTACAACGGATTTTTTCTTAAAGATCGCTCTTCAAGCAATATTCAAGAAAAAAGAGGCAAGATGTAGGAGAGGAATATCACAGCAAATGATAACTTACGAAATTGTGGATAAAAAATACATTTTGCGAGCAAAGAATATTTTGCGAGAAAGAAGGACATTTTGCGAGCAAAGGAAACCACGAAGGTTCGCAAGATAATCTTCAAATCCGAAATGGCGGGACAACACAACGGTCATCTATTGTAAAATCGTATAAATAGCCATTTAGGCATGAGAAAAAAGGGGGAGATCTTTTTAGTAGGAGATGATAATTTTATGAGGAGAGAGAATATTTATTATATTTATTATAAAATCATATAAAATATTTATTATATTCAATTAAAATCATTCTTCAATTATAATTCTTCAAGAATATCTCATATTTATTATATTTCTTCAACGGATATTTCATTTGGTGAAGGTTAAGTAATCATCATACTTCGTCATATGTTACATAATTATTCACATATTGAATACTTCTTACATCTCCTCATTTGGTGAATTGAGTACTTCTAATACTTCTTATATCTCCTCATTTGGTGAATTGAGTACTTCTAATACTTCTTATATCTCTTCATTTGGTAGATCGAGTATTTCTAATACTTCTTATATCTTTTCATTTGACGGATTTAGTACTTCTAATACTTCTTCAAAGGTATTGTATATGTAGTATACTTATTAAGGATATTTCATATATTTTATTTCTTATACTTAAAAGGGAGGATTTCTTATTTACAATCGTAACAAGTTGAAACTTCGTAAGATAAATTGAGGCAGATATTCTAATACTTCCAACAACGTTTAATCATTTAAAGAGAAATAATAGGGGGAAAAGGAGATACTAAGCTTTATCTGTGAGTTACATATTATTTCTCTTTATATGATCAAATGGGGAAAAATAAGGAAAACATTTAATTAAAGAAAGGATAAATTATCTTCGCAAAATATCAGATATACTTCTTAACTAAGGTTTAAAAAAATAAATAGGAAGATGCATATTGCTCGTTCAAAAAACAAAAGAAAAGGAGATCAAAGAAACTTTTACCAGCAGCAGATTGAGAAGAAAAATCATTACCCTAAAACTCATCTATTACTTTCTTAAATTTTTAGATCTGGTCGTTTACAAACAAAATTTTGAAAACACTTTGTAAAAACTTTAATTGCTCTTTCGCAAGAATCTGATTTTATGTCCAAGATTTTGATTCAAAACGAATTTTGATTATAAATTTGTCTTCAATGAATCGTGTTTTGCGAGCTTATTAGCTGAATTTCAACAATAGTTGGGATTGAAAATTGTCAGTTGATTTGGAAATTTTTCTGTGAACAAAATTAAAGAAAATTTTGATGACAATTTCCATTCTCTACAAAATTATGCTTGAGCATGAACTTTTCAAGATTTCTCATTGAATCAATTTTTTGTTCGCAGCAATGTAAACTTGCGAAATAAGCACCCGGAACAACTCGTGTTCTCACAAAGAAGAACAACTTATAAAAGGAGATCAAACAAGACAATCAGCAAACAAAAGATAGCTCATCGTAAATCAACAACCAATTACGATGAAAATTCATCAGCAAACCATCCAAGTCATTCTAAAGATTTGAGATAAACCATGGAGAAGTCAACAGTATAGTTAGAACGGGAGGAGCAACAAAATAAGGAAAGACGTGATGATTTCATTCACTTTGCAAACAACCGATCAGTTCACAACCCAATTCGCAATAATTCGATTCCAAGCCATCAACATCATTACCAACAGTGAAGAAATGCTTTTGAGGATCAGTAACACCCAGGGAAGATCAGTGAAAATATTGCTTGCAGAAATGTAGACCTCAGAACCAGTTGTGATTCAATCCAACAAACATGAGCTATTGCCTCCAGCTACACCTAGCATACATCCAGAAAATGAAACATTCAATATTGAGCTCATCAAATTAATTCGAACTGCAACTCCGACCGTTCCCTTGTCCTAACAATAACCTATACGAATGAGATGTTGGTGAAGTGAGCTGTGGGTGGAGTGAGCTTTGCGAACAAAATTAAGACGTTTATTTTGAGAAGTTTCTTATACGAATATTCGCAACAAATTGACGGAAAGGAGGAAAAGTAGTTGCTGCGAACAGAAGTTTGCTATATTGAACTTTGCCATTTCTTTTCTTCCCTATTCAACAATAAGTAACTATGAAAGAAATAACAGATTATCTGGAGCTCAAATACCATTAATTCATAAATTTCCAACCACCGTTAAGCTTCCATTATTGATCACTACGAACTTCTAAGATCGATCATTATCATTCTTCATTACCACGGCCAGTCACAGCAACAGCAGTTAACACTGTAATTTTCTTTCAACAGAAACCACAGCAACGACACTTGTATACATTTCCTTCGCAATATACCTCAGTTCGCAAATTTTGTCTTCATTCAATGACGCATTAGTTCGCATCAATGAACTTAGTTGGCAATAAGTTAGTGTGAGGCGGTTATTTTAGTTCGCAACATCAAATAGTAAAGAAGAAAACAACTCAGAATAAGAGAACAACTACTCAGGGAGGAAGAAGAAAGGATAATGGGAAAAACTATATAAGAGATGATAACATTAGAATAAGTTTTACGAATGTTACTACATTTACAGAAATAGGGAGCTTGGACAGATGGCTACAAGTGGAAACTGATAAGCTGATGGTCGCGGGTTCGAATCTCCATTATAACGCAGAATTTTTGTTTTTCTTTTTCGCAAATGTTTACATCCTAATCATTTCCTTCGCAGATGTTTACTTTGCGAACAATCGCTGCAAGAATGGATATTTACATTTCCTTCGCAAATGTTTAGATTGCGAATGTTCGCAGTACTATCAAGGGAAGACACAATCAAATATTTGCAGAGCAAAGCTTCGCAGAAAGGAATAGACTACTTCATGCAAGCCAAGCACATTCAACCAACACTAGAAATCGGTCCGCCCAAGCCCATTAAATGAACAAATGAACATTAGCAGCACAAATGATATATGGATCCGTAGGTATACATATTTTGACATATTTCGCAAGAAATGGTTAGAACAATTGGATGCTAGCTTCGCAAGCAAATCATATACTTCGCAAGAGACAACAACAAGCCGTAAAAAGGTAAGTACCATTTCCTTGAATACTTTATTTACTAAAGACAAAAGAATTTTGATTTAATTTACTAAAACCGATATACTCGCAAAAATTCTACAATTTCTAAGATTTCAAAATATTTCAAAGATTTTTTAGGTTGGTGAAAAACGACACAATCGCAAGATTCAAAAATGACTTAATCACAAAAATTTAAAGATCTCAATTTTTTTTCAAAGACTTCAAAATTACAAAAAACAGAGAAAATTAAATTCCTATATTTCTATAGAACAATTTTGATTCATACTTCTCATACTTTTTATACTGAATATTTTATGAAAACATTCAACATTTTATGTGCATGAAACATTTACGATGGGTTTTTACGAATACAAAGAATTTTGATTCTACTTATAAAAAGGAGAAAAAATACCGCCAAAAATCAATTGCAATTAAAAGACCGCAATCTGTGATCAGCCTCCAAAAAAGAAAAAGAGCCGCAGAAAATTTTATACAAGCAAACCTTTGTGGCGTACACCCTAGTTAGCGAAGCTATATTTCGTAAGAGGCAAAGTCCTAAAGTACGTCATTTAAGGGGGTACCTATAAACGTGGCTAAGGGTAACCGGAACACCACAAAGGACCCTTAGTACATGGTAAAAATTTAGGGGTACAACCCAATAATGGGGTACCTATCCGGGTTAGACACCTTGGATTCTCACCTAAACTAGCGACATTACGCAATATAAAATGCGGTGTAAGAGGATTTAGGTTGGCCGACTAAGGCATACTGTCTTTCCCAAGAAGTGCAGAAAACGATCAAGGCGCCGAGGTACACGGTTGAGTCAAGATTGTCGGGTGAGGTTGAACCACATCTGCCATTTTTGACAAGTTTTGGCAAATGATGCACTTGGCCCAAAGATACCCCATAGGGTGCAACCTCGTAACTATAAGCCCTATAGGCAAAAAGGATAAGAGGTTGCGATCAAAAGTTGGTTGTTGGCAGAACTGGATGGGAAGAGCTAACCTTGTATGGTCGATGTACGCTTCCTTGAAGGGGCAACCAGGGGGAAGATAAAGGGCAGCACCCTCCATTAGGGAGATGATACGTGCTATAAGACGCAAATGTCACGAGGCTTCTTGTTTGCGAAAACATAAAGGCTTGTCATATTTGTGCAACAATTGAACTTCTGCGAGCCTTCTAAAAAAAAAAAAAAAAAAAAAAAAAAAAAAAAAAAGAACTCGCAGAACATAACAATGAAGATAAGATGAGATCAATGGGTTTTTGCATGAAAGTGTAAAGACGTCCTGCGATTTCATCACAAGACGATAATGTCACGAGGTTGTATATTCGCAAGAATGTTCAGACTTGTCATATTATCGCAAATACAAAATATTATCACAAAAGAGGTGGCAAAATAAGACCTTTACTTAGGAAGGCATGATAAGACCACAGCAATTCATGAAATTAATTCCATCAAGATCATTGAAGAATTTTGAAGACAATATATATCAAAGAAGACAATGCCATCAAGATCATTGAAGAATTTTGAAGACAATATATATCAAAGAAGACAATTCCATCAATATCATTGAAGAATTTTTACAAGAATATATATCACGAAGTCATACAAGAAGAGGCGATTTCATTCGCGAAAATACACAAGTAAACTTGCGAAGATGATTATATGAATGGAGGCAACTCAAAGATATATCAATTTTACCACAGCAAAATGAGCTAAGTAACACAAACATTAACTATACATCATAATAGATAAATATTCACATCATACAAGCATCATACTCGCATCATTCAAGCATTATATTTGCATCATAAATGCATTGCATAAACATTTCATGGCATAAGCATCGCATACATATTTCATAACATAATCATTACATAAATATTATATTCGCACAAGTATTGTACAAAATTTTACAGGAAAATACCACGAAACTTCGCAGAAAAGTTCATAATTCGCAGGACTATTCATAGTTCGTAACACTATATTCGTAACACTATATTCGCAACACTATGTTCGCAACACTATATTCGCAACAGTACATTCGCAATAGTATGTTCACAGCACTATTCGCAGCACTATTCAGAAGTTCATAAATGCGCAGAAAAACTCAGGAATTCGTAGAAATATTCAGAAGATAACAGGGTTACCACTTGAGGCAGAGGCAACATAACAATAGAGATGCAATTTAATTATTCAACATTTTCTCAAGAATTCTCTTTTGAAGATAAAGAACAGAGGCAACTATGGATACCCAAGAAAATATTTGATGTTCTTTATCTTCTCAGAAAGAATCCTCACCAAAAATGGAATAATAATTTCACATAAACAAAGGAAATATCTCATTCAAGGACGAATACTTCTTATATGTTTCGAGGATTAAGTACTTCTTATACTTTTTAAGGACACTTCATACTTCTTATATATATTTCGAGGATTGAGTACTTCTTATACTTCTTCAAGGATATTTTATATTTCTTATACTTCATACTTCTTCAAGGATACTTCTCACACTTCATACTTCGCAAGATGATACTTCTAATTACTTCTTAAAATTTCAGAATTTCGCAAAAGAATAGAGGCAAGTATATACTTTTCGAGTTTGATATTCTTTCGCTTGTTCCTTCAACAACAAAGATCAAAGACTACTACAACGGATTTTTTCTTAAAGATCGCTCTTCAAGCAATATTCAAGAAAAAAGAGGCAAGAAGTAGGAGCGGAATATCACAACAAATGATAACTTACGAAATTGTGGATAGAAAATACATTTTGCGAGCAAGAAGGACATTTTGCGAGCAAAGGAAACCACGAAGGTTCGCAAGATAATCTTCAAATCCGAAATGGCGGGACAACACAACGGTCATCTATTGTAAAATCGTATAAATAGCCATTTAGGCATGAGAAAAAAGGGGGAGATCTTTTTAGCAAGAGAGGATAATTTTAGGAGGAGAGAGAAAATGTTAGGAGAGATTTATTATCTTTATCATCTTCTTCCCCAAAAATTCTAGAGCTCCAAATATTCATTAATGGAGTCTCAATTGTAAAATCATGTAATGACATACAATCACTAGTGAAGCATCGTGGATGTAGATCACATTGATCGAACCACGTAAAAATCTTTGTGTCTTCTTTACAATCTTAGTATTTAAATTCTTAGTTTCATATCAAATTAATTAGGTTTAGGAATCATTTTAATGGATTCTTATGAGGGTGTAGTTGTGAGATAATCCGCAACTACACCCTCATAAGAATCCATTAAAATGATTCCTAAATCTAATTAATTTGATATCAAACTAAGAATTTAAATACTAAGATTGTAAAGAAGACACAAAGATTTTTACGTGGTTCGATCAATGTGATCTACATCCACGGTGCTTCACTAGTGATTATATGTAATTACATGATTTTACAATTGAGACTCCATTAATGAATATTTGGAGATCTAGAATTTTGGGGAAGAAGATGATAAAGAAAATAAATCCCTCTCTAAAATTTTCTCTCTCCTCCTAAAATCAATCTCTCTCTCAAAATGTGTCCCTCCCTTTCCTCTCATGCCTAAATGGCTATTTATATGATTTTACACATTGGATAACAACTAATATTTCCCTTAATTTCGGATCAAAGAATCATCATACGAATCTTCGCAAATTTACTTCACGAACTTCCTTTACTCGTAAAACGTTCTTCGTGATTTCTTTATCTTCGCAAAATATTCTATACTCGCAAAATGTATTTTCTCTCCACAATTTCGTAAGTTATCATTTGCTGTGATATTCCGCTCCTACATCTTGCCTCTTTTTTTCTTGAATATTGCTTGAAGAGCGATCTTTAAGAAAAAATCCGTTGTTGTAGTAATCTTTCATCTTTGTTGATGAAGGAACGAGCGAAAGAATACTAGTCTTGAAAAGTATATACTTGCCTCTATTCTTTTGCGAAGTCCCGGAATGTTGCGAAGTAAATAAGAAGTATCAACCATTGAAGTATAAGAAGTATGAAGTATCCTTGAAGAAGTATAAGAAGTACTTAATCCTCGAAATATATAAGAAGTATGAAGTATCCTTAAGAAGTACTTAATCCTCTAAATGTAAGAAATATTGCGAACCCATCATGCGAACTCTCACTCCATGTTCTTTGCCTCATGCTATGCTGTAATGCAAATAAAAATTTAGATTATCAGAAAAATTAAAATGTAGAAGTTCAATTAAACCCATTGATCGCAGAAGTTCTTTTTTTTTCTTCCCTGTTTCTAGCGCCAAAAATGTAGTTGCGGATTATCTCACAACTACACCCTCATAAGAATCCATTAAAATGATTCCTAAACCTAATTAATTTGATATGAAACTAAGAATTAAGGTACTAAAATTATAAAGAGACACAAATATTTTTATGTGGTTCGATCAATGTGATCTACATCCACGGTGCTTCATTAGTGATTATATGTAATTACATGATTTTACAATTGAGACTCCATTAATGAATATTTGGAGCTCTAGAATTTTTGGGGAGGAAGATGATAAAGAAAATAAAATCTCTCTAAAAATTTCTCTCTCCTCATAAAATTATCATCTCCTACTAAAAAGATCTCCCCCTTTTTTCTCATGCCTAAATGGCTATTTATATGATTTTACAATAGATGACCGTTGTGTTGTCCCGCCATTTCGGATTTGAAGATTATCTTGCGAACCTTCGTGGTTTCCTTTGCTCGCAAAATGTCCTTCTTGCTCGCAAAATATTCTTTGCTCGCAAAATGTATTTTCTCTCCACAATTTCGTAAGTTATCATTTGTTGTGATATTCCGCTCCTACACTGGCAAAGGAGTTTATGTTAAGATAAACAAGGGAACCTTTGCGCAACTCATATCACTTGGTTGAAAAGAGTTGATACCAAACATATTTGTTGTTCCTATACTGTTTGGAATACGAACCAAAGGAATTAGTCCAAGTACGTGACTTGTTTACAGGTTGGAGGCATGGGAATACAGACGGAACTAGGTGAACTATGGGTTTAGTTGCTTGGTCTCAACTATACGAAGTTGGTATTATTTTGTATAATGGCTTAATCCTGAGAGTATTCAATTCTGGACTAGGTCCCGGGGTTTTTCTGCATTTGCGGTTTCCTCGTTAACAAAATCTTGTTGTGTCATTTACTTTATATTTCCGCATTATAATTGTTTTATTATAATTAAAGTAAATTGCACAAACATTAATTCATATTTACTTGATACGTGAATCCTATTGTGTTTGGTTAAGTCCGAACCTTTGTATCAAGTAAACACACCTTGTTGTTGTATTATCTCGATCTCGTATCCATAGACGATCACACAAAGTGTGAACCGATTTTTTGTATTGTCTCGACTCAGTCCATAGACAATCACTTTCGGGAAAAGGACTAATAGGAAGGAAAAGTAATAGCTTGAGGTATATTTGGGTACCCTCGCCTTTTCAATAAGTCTTCGACTTTGGGTCGTAACAAATCTTAGTTGTGGGTGAGATCAGCTAAGGGAACCAAGTACGCAGAATCCAGCGTGGTTCTAGAGGCGTAAGGAACGCGAATGTACCTTAATCGGTGTGAGACTTGGTTAGGGCTTAATTACATTCTAGTCCGAAGTTAACTTGTAGTAGGCTAGTGTTTGTATCATCTTAATACAGTGTGGTGTTCAAAGATAGACATGGTCCTGGGGTTTTTCCTGCATTTGCGGTTTCCTCGTTAACAAAAATTCTGGTGTCTGTGTTATTTATTTCCCGCATTATATTTGTTTATATAATTAAAATATCACAGGTTGTGCATAGTTCAATCAGTTGATAAATTCGACCTTGTTTGTTGGATATAACTTGATTGACACTTGGGAATTGGTCTTTGGTACCGTCCAAGTTATTTCTCATATCAATGAGGCTCACGGATTTCTATCTGTTTGATTTTCTGATTTTGTTGAGAAAAAGAGATAAAGCACTTTGATACATTTCTTGATTGAGTCTCACTTTTAAGTTGGTGCTCTCGGAATTATATTGGAGTTTAGTCCATACAGATTACCGAACGAATTATTGGGTGTGGTTGTTATACCCCCGCTTTTTCAGTTACAGTTTACCTAACTGTTGATGGTGGATTTTTGACGAAGGTCATATTTGTAAAATTACATCAAAAATTATGCATCTTTGATCGATATTGGAATAATAATAAATTTGTATCTTTACCAAGTGAATAGCAGTTTGATAACACCATGGCGGTAATAACGTGCAATAACGATATTAGGGTTTCTGAGGCAGAACTTTTAATATTCTATGTATTTCATGATTAAAGATGAAAGACTCAACTAATTTTATTTTGAATTCGGAATTCATCTCTGGTGTCTGAATTAACTCAGAATAACGTATGATGCTGATCACATCATATCTAAATGCTCCTAGACATATTGCATGCTAGTATAGAGCAACTAATTAATCAAATCTAGTCAAGAGGCACGTGTCTATTTAATAATAATGCTCAAATGAGCATCCATAGAAGAACTAGGAATGGAAACCTGATCAAAGAAGGAAAATGAAGAAAGATAAATAATAATAAAATAATAAATAAGGGAAATCGTGTGGGTGGGCCCACTGGCTGGCTAGGCATGTCGCCGGTTTGGTCGGTCCCTTTCCCTAATATTTTATTATTATTTTAGTGTTTCATCTTTCAAGAATTCCTCTTTCGGACAAAACTCATAAAACTTCCATATTTTTCGATGAACCATGTAGCTTATAGGACCAGAATATCGCTACAACGCTATTCCTGCGATATTAACAACGCTTATGCGAGCGTCACTACCAATTCTTTAACAACATCTCACGAGCGTCACAGAATACTCAAAAGAAACTGATGATGAAATAAGTAAAAGAAGAATATATTGATCCTGCGATGGTCATCATTCTTGCGATAGAGAATATTGTAGCGATTGCGATGAGATCGCAGAATAGATCCGAAATAGGAGGAAAACTTAGTTGTCATCTATTATGTAAATCCCTATATAAAGGGCTCGATAGATCAGAAAAGGATGATGCATTTTTGAGAGCTGAAAGAGTCTTGAGGAGAGAGAAATTTCAAGAGAATATTTGTAATCTTGATTTTTTCCAATTCTGTAAACATTTCTGAAATTTGAATAGTGAAGTGTCGTTTAAATCTTTGAAGTTTAATTGATTTCCAATAGATTTCTATAGAATCTTAACAAGGGTGTAGTGTAGTAATTCCTGCAACTACATTT
The DNA here is from genome assembly GCA_023529315.1 of Papaver bracteatum. Taxonomy (NCBI): domain Eukaryota; kingdom Viridiplantae; phylum Streptophyta; class Magnoliopsida; order Ranunculales; family Papaveraceae; genus Papaver; species Papaver bracteatum. Next base: position 4,579,958 of record JAJJWX010003419.1, read on the forward strand.
TGGCGCCCAAAACAGGGATTGATTAGCAAAAATTAAAGAAAAGGTGAAGAAAAAGATAAAAATTGTTCAAGATTAATGAAATCATTAAGTAAATCGGTGAGATAATTGAAGGAAGAATGATTAGAATAAAAAAGGATTGTAGAAAATTGGAATGTGATATGGTAACAAGAGCGATGGTTGATAGATTTCATGAAAACATTAAGGGGAAGATACATAAACGGGATTTTGAAGGAAGGAAGATTATGATAGTGGAGAAGATGTCATCATTAAAAGATTGGGAAAAGCAGGAGATCACATTCACTAGTGGAAAAAAACCGTTTTAAGATAGTTGAAAAGTGTCGTATTAGAGAGAAATAAGACACTTAGGAGTTGCCGCTGAAAGTGCCGTAGATTCAGTGTCTTTTTCTGGAACGACACTTTCAGGTTGCCTCTAAAATATGATGCTTTCTAGGTGCCGCTAAGCACGACATCTAGATTACGTCGTTTATTTAATTTATTTAAAAAAAAAACAATTCAGATTCGGCTGACTGATTTCAGTAATTCTGACCAGGCTGAAATAATCCTGATTCAGGCTCAAATTGCACTAAATTGAAACTCAAATGACAATTCAAATTTAGATGAAATCAAATAATATTTAACTAATTTCATATAAAATGTCAATTAATTCATTAATTTGTAAATTTAGTTCAAAATCATACAAAAAGGATTCATGTCCTATAGAAAAGTGCTACAAGTCTTAAAGAAAAATTCAAATCAATTACAAGGGTTCTATAATAGCTTCCTTGATCACAAGATACGAAACTTGCAGAACTTTAGACTCTACTGGTCAAGGACAATGTATTCACCTCTACCAATTTCTATCGCAGGTACAAGAAGTAGCATAGTACTTCAGCAACTTCCAACCGTTTGGTACACAGTAACACCAATGCAGCAGCAACTATAATCAATAATTCACAAGGATCAGATCTGGCACCCTTCAACCAGCAACAACCACGACCATAGTAACTGATGATTTTGCACCCTTCAACGATCTTGCAGTTATATGCAGCAACACTTTTCTGAATAGATTCATTTACTTCTTTATTTTGCACAACATTAAAAAGAAAAAGAGTCATCAATAGAAGAGGCATTATAATGGCGGAATGTTAATCTTTTTGTTATTATAATCATCATCTCAGTTGAAATGTAAGACCTGTTCAGTGGGTTTGGGGATACCACACCACGACACCATCTTGATTCAGAGCAGAAGTACAACCCTTTCTAACATCTTCCTATCCAACAAAAACAACAATCTTACCAGCAATCATGACATCAGTGGCCCTCATGAGACCGTCGGGAAGAGAGTGACGAATAAACAACATACTTAGCAGCTCTTGGATACATGACTGCAACAAAGATTGACAGCGATACCTACACAAACAGACCAATTACGTAAACTAACAGACATTTCAAGCTATTAGAAATGCTTACCATGCTTACCATGGAAGGACAACTAACAGTACATAAGCCATACTTCTAGGCTATTGATGAACAGAAAATCAAAAAGTAAAATAAGGTGATATAAACTAATTAGAGCAAAGATTTTCTTGAGAAAATACTAGTAAAAGTGTTTGTGTCCCATCCTTCATTCATGATGCCCAAACTTCGTCTGTGGCAGGGCAGACTACAATATTAGCTAACCCTGCACCTAATGGTGCTTTTCAAGCAGGAGCCTGGCTTGATCAAAAAGATATTTTTCCAGGTATCACATACCTAACAAACTTGAAAAAGATAGATACTGCAACCTTTGAGTACGGATCGGTATTCCCTTAGTTATATCATGATGAATAACTGGGAAAAATGGAAGCCAGTTTCCATCATCCAAGGGGACACCGGCTAGCTGTATTATGAAGACATGGAAACATATTCAATAAGTTTAATAATTAAAGAAGAAAAGGAAACTTTAGATTAAAAATAAGAAACACCATGGTTCGGAGCACAGATCAGGAGAAATAAATTGAAGATACTAAAAAACAAAAATAGTTACAGTTTTGCATGCATAACTGCCTGGACTGGAAGAGGGAATGTGATCATTAAATACTATGGAATTACTTACATGGATGTTTAAGTCATAAGGAGCTGACATAGGCAGAAGTTTCCACAGCTCAAAAACCTGAAAGCATACAAAATGGAAGTAAGACGGTGAACCCATGATGAATTTCAATAGTATCATCCAAGATAGTAAATCTGAACACATACACAGTCTTAATCGAAACTATTGAAGCACTGGGGACCATTTCAGTCTAGAGCTAAATTTAAAAAGAACTATAATATGTACAAAGTATAAAGCTAATCAGTGTAGGATGCTCGAGGAGGAAAGCACAAACCTCAACCAAGCTACCACAGACCGAAGAACCCATGCACTGTAGGAGCGGAATATCACAGCAAATGATAACTTACGAAATTGTGGAGATAAAATACATTTTGCGAGTATAGAATATTTTGCGAAGATAAAGAAATCACGAAGAACGTTTTACGAGTAAAGGAAGTTCGTGAAGTAAATTTGTGAAGGTTCGTATGATGATTCTTTGATCCGAAATTAAGGGAAAGATTAGTTGTTATCCAATGTGTAAAATCATATAAATAGCCATTTAGGCATGAGAGGAAAGGGAGAGACACATTTTGAGTGAGAGGATAATTTTAGGAGGAGAGAGAAAATTTTAGAGAGGGATTTATTTTCTTTATCATCTTCTTCCCCAAAATTCTAGAGCTCTAAATATTCATTAATGGAGTCTCAATTGTAAAATCATGTAATCATATACAATCACTAGTGAAGCACCGTGGATGTAGATCACATTGATCGAACCACGTAAAAATCTTTGTCTTTTTATAATTTTAGTACCTTAATTCTTAGTTTCATATTAAATTAATTAGATTTAGGAATCATTTTAATGGATTCTTATGAGGGTGTAGTTGTGAGATAATCCGCAACTACATAATTGGCGCTAGAAACAGGGACGACAAATCTCATCAATATTATCACTACTGGTTGGAGAGATGAAGATTAAAAGGAAATTAGCAATTGTTGGTGATGAAATTACAACAAATTTAGTCATCTGAAGAAGACAAAGAAGAGGAAAAGGAATGTAGAAATAAAAGGAAAACATAGCAGATATAATGTGAAGAGCAAAACTATCAGTTGTGAAGAGAAGTAATAATATCATGCGAAGATAACCAAGATATAATTTAATTAGTAGATGGTGGAATATTACTGCAAGTTTCGATCTAGATAGAAAAATATAGCACAAAGAGAAAAGATAACATTTTTGGGGTTATCCATTCTTGAATGAAAGCAGCAGACAAAACTTTATTGAGGTGATGATTGTAGCAGTTGGTTGTTGCTTGAGCCAATCATGTCAATGAAGGGAGATTGAGTTTAATAGAGAATTAGTTTTACAGCTGTTAGTGTCATTTGTTGTAACCGTAAATTGGTAATGAGAAGAGATGATAATGGATTTGCTATAATCGGTTAATGGGAGAAGACGACGTTGTTTGTTGATTGTTTGACATTGTTTAGATTTCGACAATACTCTCAGACACATATTAGCAAGTATTCCTGCGAAGAAACATGAACACCCCGAATGCAAGAAGGATACAAAAGTAAAGAGGAGAAATTAATAATTCTGCGAAGTTAATTAGTCTCTGCGAAGAAACGTCATGCCAGTGAAAGAATGGATAGAGTTAATTAACAGTGGCCATTAAAGATATTGAAGAAATATTAAGAGCAACAGCAGCCAGTAAAGATGACACTTACCTTGCAGACATTTTTAGCAAGAGTGCACATTTCGCAGAATTTCATTTACTTCGCAGAAATGTTCACTTTGCCTAAATCATCACCAGCATAAAGAAAGCCCAACCAACAATAAAGAGCAACGAGCAATGACTCCAAAAGGGGAGTAGTATCACATTTCTTATCTTCTTTCATCTTTTATCTTAATAATGTTTTTTAATGATCAAACTTTCGTTTATAGGCGAGAATGAAGTCATAATAATAATTTAAAACAAGAATATTATTGATTCTTAGCCTTCCTGGGTAGTTACTGATATATGAATTTGTAGGGCCTGTGGAGTTCACTAAAAATGAACAGAAGCCAAAGACATAAAAAGAGTTTGAGGTCGCAGCCTTGCTCGTAATATTAGAAAATTGCGAATGGAAGAAAATGCAGCTGTAGTATAAAATGCTTCTGAGACGGAGAAAATGGGAGAGCTAGATATGTGTTGCTGTAGATTAATGGATTAACAGAGGTTGGTTCTTGATGTACTTCTTGTTGTCGAGAGAAATGTGAATGAGATTCAGAGGGTGTAGGGTGTTCTGGAGCATGAGACTCAAAATGTCTCACATTCAAAAGTTCCAAATTGAGAGTTCTGGAAGAAAGACTACCGAGCAAAGCCAGAAACTGATGGAATAGATACATGATAGCAGCTCTACATTTTACAAATTTTACAAAACGTCAGTTGACCATTAGAAAGATACCGGTACTGCGAATACACCAGATTTGCGAATTAAGTTTGCGAAGTTGCTCTTGAAAATGGAGTAACCAGCTTCTCAAGTAAAGGTCGTGGAGGAAGTTCAACAACATATAGGAACCAGAACTTGGTCAACAACTTCAGCAAAAGAAAGTACTAGGAGATAATTATTTCGTCAGGACGTTATCACTATTCGTCAGGACGTCTTTTTTTCATCAAAAAATTTCAAGCAACGAAACTCAGCTAAGATGAATTTGATAGCATACGGACATCAAAGTTATTGCTAGGGAATTTTCACTTTCTGAACTGCCGTTAGTTGAGCTAAAAAGAAGAAGAGTATAAAAGAGTATAGCATTGACAGTGAAGAAGAGTATAGTATAAAATAAGAGCATACTGAAAACAGTCCTACAACTTTGCAAAAATTAACGAATGTTCGCAAAAATTGATGAATGTTATTGCTAGTGTAGTTATACTGACGAATGTTCTTGCGAGTAAAAACTCAAGAGGAGTAACCAACTCAGGAAATTACAGAGACGTTTATGATGAAATATCTCGCAAAACATGAAAAGAAAAGGAGTTGATTAGCTTCACAGACTAGCTCACTTTACCAAGTAAACAAAATTAACAGTCACAAGAAACAAAAATCGAAAGGTACATCAGCTTAGCCATCAGTTGGGAAGGTCACCATAGTGAAACCAAAGAACCAACCATTCAGCATCGAACTCACTTCATCGGCAATTCCAGCGAAGTTCAAACTAGAGCAGAAGGGACATAGATGAAGTTTAACTCGTGAGAAACTCAAGTGAGGGACACTAAGAGGGAAGTTTAGTTAAGAGGGACACTAAGCTCAACCATCAGTTCGTAGGCGCAAAAATGGTGTTGTTCGCAGCTTAATGTTACGAGCAATGAGTAAACAGGAAGTTAAAGAAAACTTAATTCGTAAGAAACATGAGAATAGTGAAGCATCTGCAAACTTAACTAAGAATGCCTCACTTAGTTAGTTTACATCAATCTTCGTTAGTTTACATCAACGAATATCAACATCATCTCCAATGTCCTTGAACTGATACAACCCATGGTTCCAAAATTCTGAGGCAACAAACAGGAGCCCTGTCCTGAGAATACACATAAGAAGTTGTGAAGAAATAGTGCACCAATGAAGAAGAGATACTATAAACAAGTTTACTGTATCACTATTAAATTATGTGATGGATAAATGAACGATTACAAGAGAATAAGTTACAAAAAGCTTATCTTACTTTCACAAAACAGCAGCCACCATAGATGGTTGTCTGCGAAGTCAACAAGCTTGAGGTCGCACGGTCGAATCCCAACCATCGCAGATTTTTTGCATGTTAAAGACTAGAGCAGAAGATCACATTAAATAAATAGCGTGATCACATTCATTCGCAAAATAGAAGCCAACATTGATGGTTAGCAAGGAAGGCTATGAGTTAGAGGACTCATGATCGAATCTCCACATTCGCAAAAACCTTTTTGCACTTCGCAAATGTTTGCCATGCGAATATTCGTAACACCAACACTTCTACTCTTTGCACTTCGCAAATATTTACCTTACGAACCTTCGCAGCATGAATTTATATCGTAAATATTTACTTTGCAGATGTTAACTTCGTACAAATGTTTACTTCGCAGATGTTCGTTTACTTCGTGCACATTATTATTTCGCAAGATTATTGGATATTTCGCAAGAAGAAAATGAGAGATTATTTCACAGACATATTTCGCAAAAAATGGCTAGAACAGTTGGTATGACACAACATTATACAAGAAGCAGATTAAGAGACAACAACAAACCGTAAAAAGGTAAGTACCATTTCCTTGGATACTTTATTTACTGAAGACAAAAGAATTTTCATTTTATTTACTAAAATTGCTATACTCGCAAAATTTCTACAATTTCTAAGATTTCAAAACATTTCAAAGATTTTTTAGATTGGTGAAAAGTGATACAATCGCAAGATTCAAAAATGAGTTTATCGCAAAAATTTAACGATCTCAAAAATTTTCAAAGATTTCAAAATTGCAAAAAACAGAGAAAATTCAATTCCTATATTTCTATAGAATAATTTTGATTTAAAGATGTGATATGGATACTTCTCATACTTCTTATACTAAACATTTCATGAAAATATTCAACATTTTATATACATGAAAAATTTACGATGAATTTTTAAAAGGCGAAAAAATACCGCCATTTACGATTAACTTGCGAATAAAAGACCGCAACTGTGATCATCCTCCAAAAAAAGAAAGAGAGCCGCATAAAATTTTATACAGGCAAACCTTTGTGGCGTACACCCTAGTTCGCGAAGCTATATTTCGTAAGAGGCAAAGTCCTAAAGTACGTCATTTAAGGGGGTACCTATAACGTGGCTAAGGGTAACCGGAACACCACCAAGGGCCCTTAGTACATGGTAAAAATTTAGGGGTACAACACAATAATGGGGTACCTATCCGGGTTAGACACCTTGGATTCTCACCTAATCTAGCGACATTACGCAATATAAAATGCGGTGTAAGAGGATTTATGTTGGGCGACTAAGGAATACTGTCTTTCCCAAGAAGTGCAGAAAACGATCAAGGCGCCGAGGTACACGGTTGAGTCAAGAGTGCCGGGTGAGGTTGAACCACATCTTCCATTTTTGACAAGTCTTGGCAAATGATGCACTTGTCCCAAAGATACCCCATAGGGTGCAACCTCGTAACTATAAGCCCTATAGGCAAAAAGGATAAGAGGTTGCGATCAAAAGTCAGGTTGTTGGCAGAACCGGATGGGAAGAGCTAACCTTGTATGGTCGATGTACGCTTCCTTGAAGGGGAAATCAGGGGGAAGATAAAGGGCAACACCCTCCATTAGGGAGCTGATACGTGCTATAAGACGCAAATGTCACGAGGCTTCTTGTTTGTGAAAACATAAAGGCTTGTCATATTTGTGCAACAAGTGAAGTTCTGCGAGCCTTCTAAAAAAAAAAAAAAAAAAAAGAAAGAAAGAAAGAAAGAAAAGAATAAAGAACTCGCAGAACATAACAAAGAAGTTAAGATGAGATCAATGGGTCACTACATGAAAGTGTAGATACGTCCTGCGATTTCATCGCAAGACGGCAATGTCATGGGACTTTATGTTCGCAAGAATATTTAGGCCTGTCATATTGTTGCAACAATTCCTGAAGAGGCTAAAATACTATTCGAAGAAGTTAAGATGAGATCAATGGGTCACTACATGAAAGTGTAGAGACGTCCTGCGATTTCATCGCAAGACGATAATGTCACGAGGTTGTATATTCGCAAGAATGTTCAAACTTGTCATATTATCGCAACCACAAAAATATTATCACAAAAGAGGTGGCAAAATAAGACCTTTACTTAGGAAGGCATGATAAGACCACAGCAATTCATGAAATTTATTCCATCAATATCATTGAAGAATTTTGAAGAGAATATATATCAAAGAAGACAATTCCATCAAGATCATTGAAGAATTTTGAAGAGAATATATATCAAAGAAGACAATTCCATCAAGATCATTGAAGAATTTTGAAGACAATATATATAAAAGAAGACAATTCCATCAATATCATTGAAGAATTCTTACAAGAATATATATCACGAAGTCATACCAGGAAGAGGCGATTTCATTCATGAGAATACACAAATAAACTTACGAAGATGATTATATGAATAGAGGAAACTCAAAGATATATCAATTTTATGACAAAATGAGCTAAGTAACACAAACATTAACTATGCATTATAATAAATAAATATTCGCATCATTCAAGCATCATATTTGCATCATAAATGCATTGCATAAACATTTCATGGCATAAGCATCGCATAAGCATTTCATAACATAATCATTACATAAGTATTATGTTCGCACAAATATTTTACAAAATTTTACAGGAAATACCGCGAAACTTCGCGAGAAAAATTCATAACTCGCATGAACTATTCATAGTTCGTAACACTATGTTCGCAACATTAAGTTCGCAACATTATACACACTAGACTATTCGCAACAATATATTCGCAACAATAAGTTCGCAACAATTGCACACTATTGAAGTTGAAATTGAGAGAAAATCCCAAAAATTCTGAGAAAAATTCAGAATTTTGAGAAAAATTGAAGTTAGCGGGGTTACCACTTGAGGCAAAGGCAAGATAAGAATAGAGATGCAATTTAATTATTCAACATTTTCTCAAGGATTCTCCTTCATAGATAAAGAACAGAGGCAACTATGGATACCCAAGAAAATATTTGATGTTCTTTATCTTCTCAAAGAAGAATCCTCACCAAAAGTGGAATAATAATTTCACATGAACAGAGGCAATATTTATCACTCTCATCAAGGATATTTTATACTTCTTATATAATTCGAAGATTAAATACTTCTTATACTTCTTCGAGGATACTTCATACTTCTTATACTTCAATGGTTGATACTTCTTATTTACTTCACAACATTTCAGGGCTTCGCAAAAGAATAGAGGCAAGTATATACTTTTCAAGACTAGTATTCTTTCGCTCGTTCCTTCATCAACAAAGATCAAAGATTACTACAACAACAGATTTTTTCTTAAAGATCGCTCTTCAAGCAATATTCAAGAAAAAAGAGGCAAGATGTAGGAGCGGAATATCACAACAAATGATAACTTACGAAATTGTGGAGAGAAAATACATTTTGCGAGTATAGAATATTTTGCGAAGATAAAGAAATCACGAAGAACGTTTTACGAGTAAAGGAAGTTCGTGAAGTAAATTTGCGAAGGTTCGTATGATGATTCTTTGATCCGAAATTAAGGGAAAGATTAGTTGTTATCCAATGTGTAAAATCATATAAATAGCCATTTAGGCATGAGAGGAAAGGGAGACACATTTTGAGTGAGAGGATAATTTTAGGAGAGAGAAAATTTTAGAGAGGGATTTATTTTCTTTATCATCTTCTTCCCCAAAATTCTAGAGCTCCAAATATTCATTAATGGAGTCTCAATTGTAAAATCATGTAATCACATACAATCACTAGTGAAGCACCGTGGATGTAGATCACATTGATCGAACCACGTAAAAATCTTTGTGTCTTTTTATAATTTTAGTACCTTAATTCTTAGTTTCATATCAAATTAATTAGATTTAGGAATCATTTTAATGGATTCTTATGAGGGTGTAGTTGTGAGATAATCCGCAACTACATGCACCTTGTGAATCTGTAATCAATGCCCTAGCCCTTGACCACTTCTCCAATTCCTCTCATCATTAAGCTCAGCAACCTGCCCATCCAGAAGATAATATCAACCATAATTATTTATCAGAAGAAAGAGTAACTACCATAATAAAAAAATGAGATTGGGTTTGGAACCAACTATTTGATGTTAACTTACAATTTTTTTCATCAATCTCAACAGTCTCATACTCCGCAAATACATGCAACTGCACATCATTTAATATGAAATATCATTAACCACTAAGGTTGACCGAAACTACTAAGTTAGCTTAAATCTACTAGTCTAATACATGAAAAAGTCGAACTACTCGGTAAATAGACACATTCTCATATAGGTAGATACACAATCATAAAAAGTAATCTCATAAAAGATGCCAAGTTGAAACATGGTAAAAAAAACATTCTTATTAGAACTTATATTTTGTTTGCACTTAAATTCATCATGGCAGCAGGTAAATTGATACGCTAACCATTTGTGAACAAATGAGTTGGTAAAAGAACAATTATAAGATCAATATCTATCAGAATGATTTGCATGGCCCCAACACCCATCAGACCGTAAATACATGTATTTGGCCTGACTTCATCCATTTTCTGACTCTAGTACTAAAACATTCACATTAGTCCATCATAGTTATTAATTATGAAACTAACTTTATGATAACATAGCATAGAGTAACTAAGAATGAACTGCCGAGTGATATTTTTGGCTTAAAAGAACTATTATTTAATGGCTGGAAAAATCTAACACAGCTAATACATTAAGTTATGTCACTGACAGGGTATACATAAACCTAGACCGATATGATTCTTAATCACTATAGATAGACTTAGGAAATTTGGTCATGTCATGAGTCCTGAATTCAATTGTTGTACTACACTTACGCAACAAAAAAGAACACAAAATCTCTCCCCTGTCATTGATTCAGTGTGTGTTTACCTTTAACACAACCTCCACATCTATTTGTCAGCTGCATTTAACAGTCAGAAGAAAAGGGTCACTAAAAATATGACATCTAAGGAAAATAAAACATTGACAAGCTTTGGATAAAGCAAAAGTGAAACAGGAATACTTACAGCAGCTTGAAAATTTTCTATGGATTCCTCATCATGTTTGTGGTACTCAGAAAAATGTTCTCAACCTATAGATTTAGAGACAAATATGCTGAAGGAGTAAGTTTAGAGCTTGAAAACAATGACTAGCTAAACATGTACGTCCAACACTGCACACTGACATACCATTCATAATCAATACCAGAATACAATTAAAGTAATTTCGCAAATAAAAAAAAGACCAAAGTGGAAAAAGAAAAATCTTTAGTATTTGAAACACAAATACAAACCCTAGATACAGAAAGCATCTAAAGTTTTAGATCAAACGCATTTGACAACATAAATGGATCTTCAGTAATGACAGAAGCAATTCAATCTGCAATGGAACCCCAAATAAGCAATATAGATGAACCAAAATCTGAAAATTTTCATATTTTCAATATTCCAATCAAACAAAAACATAAAACCCAGATTCTAAAACTCTGTACAAACATAAAATTCAGAATAAAAATTCAATCTTTCATCTGATAATAATTTATAGAGAGAATCCATAAAACAACTTACTTAAGAGTATGTGGTGGTCCAAAAAGGCCTGGAGAACTAAATCAACAATAGGGGCACGCTGGATAGTTTCACAATTCTTGAGTTAAACATGAAAATAAAGGTAACAACTATCATTGAGATAACTAAAAAAAAAATCAGAAATTCACCTCAAAAGGGAAAAAATGATGAAGAAAATAGTTAATCGTATCAAAACATAAATTTAAGCTGAATACAGTGGATCTGTCGTGTTCCTTCAAACAATCGGAAAAATCAAAAAAGGAGAAACGGATTTATACAACCCCTATGTTTACCTGATACAGCTTGTACCCTAACTTCGAAATCGAAAATATACACATAGTACAAATCAGATCGGAAAATCAAACCCCAACTTTAATTGATAGAAGAAGAAGAAATTGAAAGCCCTAGATTTATTTACATACTCTACAGAGGCGATTAAGAAGAAGAGAAAAACAACCGATGAAGAAAAAGTAGTGAAAATCCCTAATACCAAATCAAAATCGATTTATATATGGTTTAATTTGGAGTTAGAAGAGGGGTGGAAGAGTTACCATGAATTCAAACGGAAATCTATAAGGAAGAAATGGGTTTGATAAGGATTGAAACCAAATCATGGATTTAGGAAAAGGGCAAGATAAAAAAGATATTATAGAAGAGAGAAAAGAGAGCGAGAGGAGGAGAATGAGTGATGTTTCTCTCTCTCTCTGCTTTAGTGTGGATAAGATAAATAATTTAATTTTATATTTTCATCTCCACCCATCCATAATTAAGAAGAATGGATCCTGACCGTACAATTATCACAGAAACGATACTCTTAAATTGTCGTTGTACAAGTCAATAAAAGTCCTAATAGAACGATTGTTTGACTTTAGTCAGAGGTAAACTAACTGTGTTGTTGTAGAAGTCAACAAAAGTCTTAACACAACGAGAATTTGACTTTAGTCAACGACACTTTCCGAATGTGGTGACATCACCATATTTAGTTTGCGTCGTTTCATTATGTCTTAGATAGCCCATTTTCCACTAGTGATTCACAGCGGCAGAAATACCAGAAGAAAATCTAGGTCATAAATCTTCTTTGGTAATTACGATATCCGCTATACCAATGAGAAAGTGAGAATCAATAAAATTTGAAGAAGAATGGGCTATGAGTAGAACTTTGGTGGATGCAGGAAGTTCTGTGGATATAATGTTCTATCATACTTTTAAGAAAATGGGATATAAGGATGAAGAAATGTTTAATTCAACATATCATATTCATGGCTTCGGAAAATCGTTAACAAAACCTAAAGGAGAAATAGTGGTACGAATTCCACTAGGAGAAATTGAAACACAAGTGTCATTATGCATGGTAGATGTGGAATCACCGTACAATATGATACTGGGAAAACCATGGATACATGTAATCAAGGCTGTAGCATCAACGTTACATCAGTGCATTAAATTTCCTATGCCTAGTGGAATTGGAGAAATTAGAGGAGACACATATTTTTGCAAAATTGTGTTGCCAAATTGAAGTAAGAAATTGCGAAGAACGTCCAAAACTGCGAAAAGCTCGCAAAAAATTGGCGAGAGAAATAAAGAAAGAAGAAGAATTTAAAGTTTACATGATAAAAGCAAAAGAAGGAAAAGGAATACCCAATGAAATCCCACAAGAAGGAGATGAACTCGCGAAAATTATGAAAGCACCAACACCAATGGGAGAACCTGAAGCCAGTTATGTCGCAGCAGAACCAACAAAGGAAATAAATATTGGGAGTAAGGAAGAGCCTAAAATACTGAAAATTGGGACTATAATGGAGGCAGATGAGGAAGAAAGAACTATAAATCTTTTGCGAGAATATGCAGATATCTTCGCGTGGAGCATGGATGAGATGCCAGGGATAGACCCTTCAATAGCATGTCATAAATTAGAAGTCAATAAAAACATAAGACCATTTAAGCAAAGAATAAGGAAGATCACAAAAACATATCATTCTCAAATAGAAGAAGAATTACAGAAGATGCTCGACGCAGGAATTATAAGGCAAGCAAAATATCCAGAGTGGATTGCAAATATGGTAGTGTTCCCAAATAAGAATAAAGGGATAAGAATTTGTATAGATTTCACTGATTTAAACAAGGCTTGTCCAAAAGATAGTTTTCCATTACCAGATATTCCACAAATGACTAAATCAGCAGCAGGAAATGCTAGAATATCATCGTTGGATGGGTATAAAGGATATAATCAAATCCCTCTCGCTGAAGAAGATCAAGAACATACCGCATTTTTTGCTCCAAGAGAATTATATTTTTATACAAAGATGCCATTTGGCTTACGAAATGCTGGGGCAACGTATCAAAGAATGATGGAGAAGGTGTTTGCCAAGTGGATCCACAAAACATTAGAAGTGTATGTAGATGATATGCTGATCAAAATCAAAGAAGCTGAGGATCATGTGCAAGATTTGAAAGAGATTTTCGATCAAATGCAGCAATTCAATATTAAAGTGAATCCCGATAAGTGTACTTTTGGAGTAAATTCAGGGAAATTTTTGGGGTATATTGTATCAAAAGAAGGAATACAAGTTGATCCATAAAAGGTACAAGCAATTTGCGATATGCCAACACCTGCGACGGTCAAAGATGTGCAAAAATTAAATGGACTCTTAGCCTTGCTAGGAAGGTTTATTTCGCGATCTTCAGACAAATGCAATACTCAAGAATGGAGCAAAATTAAGGTGGACAGATGAATGCGAAAAAGATTTTCAAGGAATAAAAGAGCATTTAACGAACATAACTATTTTACAGAAAGCAAAAACGGGAGAAGAATTATTGATTTATCTTGCAACAACCACATATGCGCTAAGTGTTGTGTTGCTGCGAATGGATGCAGGGGTAGAAAAACCAATTTATTACATTAGTAAAACATTCAACTCTGCAGAAAGAAATTATTCAAAGATTGAGAAACTAATTCTAGCATTGGTACATGCAACTTTCAAACTTCGCATATATTTTCAAGCATATAAGGTCAAAGTGTTAACGAAAGTGCCAATTGAGTCAGTAATGAAAAATTCAAAAAGATCAGGCAGAGTTGAGAGGTGGAATGCACAAGTTGGACACTTTGATATACAGTATGAAATTTTATCCTCGCCAAAATCACACGTCATCGCAGAGTTCTTAGATGAATTTCCTTTAGAAGATGATGAAGCTGTGGAAGAGATGATGGATGTAGATGAGGAATGCGGAGATCCAAAAGAGCTATTAACAGAACCCAACAAATGGGAAATATTAGTGGATGTATCATCAAATGGAGAAGGAAATGGAATTGGAGTTATTTTCATATCGCCAGAAGGAGAAAAAACAACTTTTTCATTTAGATTAGAATTTGCATCCACTAATAATGAAACAGAGTATGAAGCTGTGATTCATGCTTTAAAATTCGCGATAGAAATGAATTTAGAAAATGCCAGAATCACCAGTGATTCACAATTGGTTATTCGTCAGATAAAAGGAGAGTACACGACAAATGAACCATCCCTGAGAATGTACAAAAGACTTGTTGAAGAATTATCTGCGAGAATTCCAAAAATAAAATGGAGACACATATCAAGGAAAGATAATAGGCTCGCAGATGCTTTTGCTTTCATATCTAGTATGATGACAAATCCAATGGCGAGGAGCATAAAAATTCAAACACTTTCATTTCCATCGATAAACAAAGAAGAAGAAGAGACAGATGTAATGATGGTAGAATCTGGCGAGGGAGAACCTACGAGCAATATCACAGATTGGAGAGCAGATATTCATGCATATTTGGCGAGAGGAGAAATTCCAAGAAATAGATTAGAAGCACACAAGCTGAAAAGTAGGGCAACCAATTATGAGCTACGAGATGGAGTGTTATATCGCAAATCTTTTAACGGACCATCGCTATGATGTTTGACGAGAGAAGAAGGACAAAAAGTATTAAAGATGTTACATAGTGGTGACGCTGGTAATCACAGTGGAGGAAGATCTTTAGCATATAGAACAAAAATGCAGGGTTATTACTGGCCGTATATGCATGAGGATGCAAAACAACTTTCAAGGCGTTGCGAGGATTGCCAGGGATATGGAAAAAGATACATACACCAGGAGCACCATTATCATCTTCAACAAGTGTATGGCCTTTTGGTAAATGGGGGTTAGATATTGTGGGACCATTTGTACCTGGTTCGGGACAAAGAAGATATCTGATTGTCGCAACAGATTATTTCACAAAATGGGGAGAAGTAAAGGCAGTACAACATATTCGCGATAAAGATATTTTTACATTCATCTTTGAAAATATAATCTGCAGATTTGGGATTCTAGCACAATTAGTATCTGATAATGGAAAGCAGTTTGAGGGACAGAATATAGAAATTTTACTCAACGCATTTAAGATAAAATGTGGAAATTCTACTCCTTTATATCCACAAGCAAATGGTCAGGCTGAGGCAACTAATAAAACAATCGCAGACATATTGAAAAATAAGTTAGAAGGATACCACAGAGCATGGTGCGAGCAAGTACATAATGCAATATGGGCTTACAACACAACTAGACCAGAAGCAACTGGAATGTCACCATTTTGTTTGACATATGGGGTAGAAGCTGTATTACCAACAGAAGTTGTTATACCTACAATAAAAAGAGAAGCATGGGAAAGAAATTTAAGTGCTGGTATGATACTGAATAAGTTGGATGAATTAGAAGAGAAAAGAGAACAAACTCTACAACATATGGAGAATTATCAACGCAGATTAGCTCGCGAGTATAACAAACGTGTTATAAAGCGTGAATTCTAACCTGGTGATTTAGTACTGCGAAAAACGCCTAGTTATCAGCGAGAAAGTGGTGGAAAATTGGTGAGAAAATTGGATGGACCATACAACATTAAAGAGATAATTGGAACAGGGGCATACAAACTAATGGATCCTGAAGGAAGAGATGTTGGTCAAAGACTTGATAGACCGTGGAATAGATTATTTCTGAAGAGGTATTATCAATGACATCTTCTGTGTGGTAAAAAATACTGGTATGTTATATGATGACACAGATAATAAATTCTTCTCTCTCTCTTAAAGCGCAACAGTAGCAGCGAGCATCATCGCAAGAAAAGCGAATAAAATTTCGCAGAGATTAAAGAATGGGACGAACCTTTATGGCGTGCCTAGTTCGCGAATAAAATTTCGTAAGAGGCAAATGTAAGACCTACGAGCACGTCATAGGAGGGGGTATCTCTTGACATGATTCAGAGGTAAGTTTATACCGTTGTTGGATCCTGAGTCATGCAGATGTTGTGGTTAATAAAAACCTATCCGGGAGAGAGATCTTGGATTTACAACTATATATGGTTATACCCTGGTTGGACGACTGAGAATCTCTTCCAAGAAGTGAAAAGTATGACCAAGGCGCCGAGGTACATGGTTGATCCAAGGGTTCCAAGGGCGTATGAAACTTCCTTGCCATTCTTGGTAAGTCTTGGCTACGATGCACTTGGACTGAAGAAAACCCCACTTAGGGTGTAGTCTTGTAACTATAAGCCATATAGGCATAAAGTACAAGAGGCTATGAAAACAGCTGGTTGTTGGTAAATCTGGATGGGAGGAGCTAGTCTTGTATGGCCGATGTGCCCTCCTTGAAGGGGCAACCAGGGGGAAGATAAGGGCGGAACACTCCATGAGGGAGCTGATAAGTGTCTTAAGACGGCAATGTCATGGGGATTTATGATCCCAAGAACATTTAGGCCTGTCATATTGTCGCATGACGTAAATTATACAGAGGCAACAAGCCAAAAGTTAAGATGAGATCAATGGGTTTTTACATGAAAGTGTAAAGACGTCTTGCGATTTCATCCCAAGACGACAATGTCATAAGGCTAAATTCTTGACAGAGAGTTTGTACTTATCATATTGCCGCAAAGATTTTGAAAAAACATGGATAAGACAAGATCAAAGGGTCTTTACATGCAAATGTTAAGAAATCCTGCGATTTTGTCGCAGACAGAAAAAGTTTGGCAAAATAAGACCTTTACCTAGGAAGGCAAAATAAGACCAAAAGAATAATATTACCAATTAACTATTCCATTTTATTATTGCAGGAAGTATTCATTCATCGCAGAATCATATATAGGAAGGCAAATTCTTCACATCGCAGATTACTTCAGAATTTTTCAGAACATCGCAACAATATTCATTGTATCGCTAATATATTCATACTTTCACGAACAATGCAACAACACAATTCCTTAAAGAAGATACAGAAAATGATTTACCATTTCAAGAAAGATAATGAAGGGCAAGTAAGGGAATAGAGAATTAAGATTTCATTATCTTCCTTGAAAAATATTCAAAGTAAGCTAATTTGAAAGGTAAGTTCTAAAATTTAATATTGAAACAGATTCACGAGTTATTACATAGAAGGAAAGCGAGCAACAAGCTGCGCCGCAATCCCTTTTTGAATGGAAAACCCTATCCTCTTAAACACAAACTCTCTAGAATCAGTAGTCATGACATTACTGTGCATGACTCTTTGAACTCTCAAAAATTACATTACTGTTCTAAAAGGTCTCAAAAATTACATCGCTTGCAAGAAAGAAGAAGAAAAAGAAATCAAAGATAAAATTCAAGTTTCAGTGGTGGCTTTGCCAGATTTATTCTTCTTGATCGTTAGATTCATTATTTCTGCCAGAGTTATCAACTTCTTCAGCATCCTTATCATCATGAGTCTCTCCTTCTTTTGACCCTTCATCAACATTTGCTTCGCCACCCGCAACTGCTTCTTTGGGAGGACTTATTTTTTCTTCTTATTCACCATCTTCTTGAGTGGTATTTTCTTCATCGTTAGTAAACTCTAAATCTTCATCCATGGGAAGAGGAATTTCATCATCATCAACCTTTAGAGGAGGAACAGTTACAGGAGGGAGAGAATTGGAGAGCATAATCTCGTTCACAAGAACTTCAGCACTGAGGTGGACCTTGCGAAGGAAACTTCTATCACGATTCCTAATCTCTATGTTTTTAAAGTACTCAAGATAATCAAGTCTTCTTTCTGCTTTGTCACGGGAATCGAGGTAAATGGAAACAAGAGACTTATTTTCTTTGCGAAATTTATCCAATTTAGCGGTAAGATCAGTGATGGTAGAGTGAAGATTTCTTTCGGACTCTGCGAGCAACAAAATAATAAAAGATCAGTTAGACAAAATTTTCACAAGGAATATAACACAAAATTTTATAAGAAGATCAACAAGAGAGGCAGTCAATTGACTACCTTCTTTTTGCGAGGTTAAATTTTGGATTAATGCAAATAAACAGTTCTCCCATTGATTCATGGCATCATCGAAATTATCGCCAACCATACCCTTCAAACGAGATTTCATGCTTTCTTCTTTGTTGCGAAGATATGAATTTTCCTTTGCTAGTGAAGAATGAGATTCCTTTAATTGAGAGTATTGGTCTTGGAATTCGCTGGATTTTAATCTAAGAGTTAGTCTACCTTTGATAAGTTTATCCTTCTCGGCAGCAGATGATTCAGTTAATTCTTTGAGCTCATTCTTGAGAGAACGAAGAGATTGCTCTTGATTGTTACATATGCTTTGAAGATTACTTAATTGTTGCGAGGAAATCGTCATCAAGCTTGAAAATCTATGTTTTTCTTGGGACAAGGTTTTATTCTCATCTGATAAAGATTCCATCGCCAAATTAGCCTTAAAAAACAAATATGAGAGGCGATCAACCTCGCCACTTAATAAATTATTCCTTTGCAATAATTGATTATTCTCATTAGTAAGATTATTTATGTGATCAATTGAATAAGTGTAAATATTGTCTAGTCTAGTATGTTGATCCATCCAAGAATCTCTTTCAACGCGAGCTTCTTCAGCGATAGATTCAAATTTGAGTCTTTCTAAGAAACGAGTCCGATTTGAAACTAATATATGAATCAAGAATTTAAGAAGGAAGCTTGAGTACAGAAAATATATAAATAAAACAGAAAAACAAAAGAGCAGAGGCAAGAAAAATGTACCTTTCATCTCGTCATTTTTTCTGCGAAGATTCTCGCAGTCTAGAGAAGAGTTGTGAAGCATGTGATTCAAAGTATCACACTCGGCAATTTTAGCTTGAAGGCTTTTCCTCAGAGCTTCAATCTCATTTTCCAAAGACGCTCGCGAAGCATTATCATCAGAGCCAAAATACTTGAGTAGAGTCTCGCAAGCTTCATGCTGGAGAGGGTGAGTGGAAGACTTTCTAGCATTGTCTAAAATGTTAGACAAGATTTTAAAAGCAACATCAACACCAACAAAAGTTTCGTTTGATGAAGGAAGAGGTGTAGAAGATAAAATAGTAATGAGAGCAAGTTGGCGATCATTTGTGGTGGCTGAGTTGTCAGGAGGGGTATGTGGAAAAACAACAGTTGAAGGCCGTAAAGGACTAAAAGGAGTCTCAGTCACAACAATTTTAGAAGCTTGATTTGTCAAAGGATCAGAAGAAGTCGAAGTATGGGTAGCGATATTATCGCAAACAAAAGTAGAAAGATTTGGTTGCGATGGTGTAGGAGTAATCCTCATAGATGTTAATGTGGGCATAATGAGATCTTCCCCAAGTGTCTTAAAGTGGCGAGATCTTTTAGGAGGTTTAACAGGGTTCTCGTCATTCTGCGAACAATAACTCAGATAAGAAACAGAGGCAACAATATTGTTATTAGGAAATAGAATATGTTTCTTATTACCTTATCATTCGCAGAACTCCTCTTCTTCTTCTCTACTAGTCTTTTGCGTGTGTTAGGGTTTTGAATCGTGGATATTGTTTAGTTCCGCTGAAAAGAAGACACAACATGGAAATTATAAGGAATCAAACAAGAAAGATTGGATAATGAAAGTAAAAATTGGCTTAAATAAATGTCATAAGTCAAGAAATATACCTTGGTGACTCCATTAAAACAGTAGCAGAAGAATATGAAGAAGAAGAATGTTGCAGACGGAATACAAAGTAGACAAATGAAGAAGATGAAGAAACAGAAGAAGAAAATTAGTTTTGAAATTTAGTCCTACCTTTTATAGGCAAAAGAGGGTGGGCCCATTGAGCAGAGACGTGTCAGTAAATGGAAGAATTCACAACACGTGTAAGAAAGGCTAGATTAATGGAATCTTGTCGAGGAGAAAGTATAAAAGGGGAAAAAGCTGCGAGGGTAATAAAGAATATTGGTTCTCAAGATCTTCTCTTCTTCGCAGAAAAGACATGAGAAGAGGCAAGATTTAGGACCAGAATATCGCTGCAACGCTATTCCTGCGATATTAACAACGCTTCTGCGAGCGTCACTACCAATTCTTTAACAACATCTCACGAGCGTCACAGAATACTCAAAAGAAACTGACGATGAAAGAAGTAAAAGAAGAATATATTGATCCTGTGATGGTCATCATTCTTGCGATAGAGAATATTGTAGCGATTGCGATGAGATCGCAGAATAGATCCGAAATAGGAGGAAAACTTAGCTGTCATCCATTATGTAAATCCCTATATAAAGGGCTCGATAGATCCAGAAAAGGATGATGCATTTTTGAGAGCTAAAAGAGTCTTGAGGAGAGAGAAACTTCAAGAGAATATTTGTAATCTTGATTTCTTCCAATTCTGTAAACATTTCTGAAATTTGAATAGTAAAGTGTCGTTTAAATCTTTGAAGTTTAATTGATTTCCAACAGATTTCTATAGAATCTTAACAAGGGTGTAGTGTAGGAATTCCTGCAACTACATAACTAGCAAACCAATTGGTCCCGCAACTATCATTACTTGTCCTTTTACCGCCCGGAGAAATATTAAAATAATATTATTTTAATATATTTAATAGTGGTCCTTCCACCACTATTAAGAGTTTCAGATAAACTCAAATTCTTCATACAAGGATGAAATAATGCTCTATGGACTATCAGAAAATACCAAAATTCTCAGGATGTGTCCACGGAGAGCATGGTGATATGGGCATGCCATCATGACCGGTCATGGTCGGCCCTTTGGCTGGAAAACGTCGGTCCCATCTCTTGTGATGATTTTTGACCTAATTAATTATCTAGAGTCCATATTAGGTTAAATCTCTTTCCTGCAACTGGGAATGGTGATCCACTCACCATCAGATGGTCCCATGACCACCAAGGGACGGTTTTACGCCTATTGGTTGGTCTCTCCTCTCTCCATGACTGGGTTCTACACCTATTGCTCAGTCAAGCATAATTTAATAATGATTAAACAATAATTAATCATCCTTTCACCAACTCCTCTGCAAAGGAGTTTGGTAAATTCTTAGTATAACATCCAAATATTACATGGTCGGTCTATCGCTAGTAGAGCGGTCCCTCTCTCATCCATTGGTTGGTTCTCAGTCGATCATCCAATAATCATAATTAGGGTTTTGAACTAAATACACTGTCTAGCATAATTCTGAACATGTTCAAACACCAATATTTTAATATTGATCTAGCAATCAATATTTTAATTAATTAATTAAATAATATTCGATTAATATTTTAATTAACACTTTATTTGGTCTTGCTACCAATTATTCATGGATCTAGCAGTATTTTCTCTAGCTAGCAATACTTGCTCTAATTATCAATGCTCCATCTGGAAAAACCCTAATTGCTTCAACTAGCAGTGGGTCACGGTCAACAAGGTTCAGAACCACCAATAATTGATTCAACTATCAATATTTAATTGCTCATAGATATTCGAGTTGCAGTATTTCTCATATTGATTCATTTATCAGTATTTTATTGGTTTATCAACCAACATTTGGTTTGTATGTCACCATTATTTTAATATTATAATATCTCATCGTCATTCGATTGAATCGTGACATATGGATCGAGAAAGACCTTCAACGATCATTCAGTGATGATTATTTTCACGAGTGCTCAGTGCACCAACATAATGGTTTATGATCGATCTAGCAATCTCATAAAACCATCACCAAGTTATTTCACTAATATTACTGCTTCAACTAGCATAATGATATGTCACGTTTTTTAGTGACCTAATTCAAGATCATGTTGATGTTTCAACATTCCATGCTTCATGCTTCATTCATCATAATATTAATATTATGGACTTCGTCGGTTCAGTTTATAAGACTCATAGTCTTAGGTCCAAAGTTGACCAGTCACATATGAGACATCAATTCACATCACATGGGGGGATAACACTAGGTTTTTGGTATGGTGGCCTACAACACGTGCGATGTGATGTACATATATGATGAGAGTTGTGGTAAGTCGTGTTGAAAGTTCAGTATTAAATAGAATAGTGGATGGTCGATCAACCTAGTATTCCGTACAAAATGGAAAAGGTTTTTACATGATCTCCCACTTCCCCATTCTTACACTACATTCAACTGTCACCACTTACGGGAGATTGATATTTTGCTATAAATAGGTTTCTGAACCTATGATCTGATAATGAATAACAACCAAGACTCATCACTGTCAAGTTATCAAACACTTTTAGAAGATTTCTCTAGTCTACACAGAGAATCATATTTACAGTAGTTCAACATATCACATCACCTACAGATCAATCTCCATTGATGTCCACACAATCTCAGCTTCCCTCCCTACATACCGACCCTTCTCCTCCTCTTATGACCGAATTGAACCTGAAACGGACATTGTCTTGGTTTAGGACAGGGTCCTATAGATTTTTTTCTCGAACTCAAAGTGCTCCCGTGAAGTGTATTTGTTTAAAGGTTTAGACAATTCACAACTCTGAGCACCTACTTCAGTGAGTACTTGCCTCCTCCACCACCTTTTTACCAGAAAACCTGTGATCCATTTTTACCCACAAACACTAACCAGAGTGTATATATTGTTTATGTGAATAAGATTCAAAATTTTCATCTAATGCTGAATATTGTTTTCTTGGGTCCAAATCTATCTTAGCTTAAACCTAAAGCAACCTATGTTTTGAATGTCTATATAAGGGGAACTCTTAGCAACTGGGTTCTTTGAATCCTAATATTAATTTTTGGTGTGTCCTAGTTGTATCTAGAGTCATCCTCTCCAGAAACCCTTTTAGGGCTTAGCGATTATCAAAGACTTCATCTAGATTCGTGAAGCCATGTCTACTTATCTTTTTATCATGATAAATTGTGTATCCTAATCTTGTTAGATTATTAATTTATCACTTGAACAAGATAAGTAAAAATCACAAAGTTCTATTCGTCTCAAACTTTGTGATTTCGCAAGTTTTATACTTGTAAGGTGAATAATAATCTAGGTTTCACTTCAGGTTGCATAAGTCCGTATTTTGAGGATAGCTAGACTTCTATCGATTTCCATCACTTTAATCCTACGTTTGATCTGATCATCTGTTTCTATCGTAAATCAGGAAATCAATTATAAAATTAATCTGTGGAAGTCAGATTTGTTTTGAAGTCTTCAATTGAGTTGAAGCAACTTTTAGTTGGTGTGACGTCATCTAAGGGAATCAATTGCGCAGAGTCTTGATAGGATTTAAGAGGCACAAGGAGTGCAACTGTACCTTAATCGGTAGGATACCTTTTAGGGATCAACTACATTCTAGGCGAAGTTAATTGTTAGTAGGCTAGTTTCTGTAGCGGCTTAATACAGTTTGGTGTTCAATCTAGACTAGGTCCCGAGGTTTTTCTACATATGCGGTTTCCTCGTTAACAAAATCAACATAATATGGAAATTCAAGTGCTGAAAGGACAAGGGTACCCAAATACACCACAATATTTTTGTTTCAACCTATAAGTCCTCTTACCAAGTGTGATCGTCTAAGGACAAAGTCGAGACAATACAACAACTTTGGTACTCACACTTTGTGTGATTGTCTATGGATAACTACAATAAAATTGGACTTTAGCGACTACTAGGATTCAGTTGGAACTGGGATGTTTGAGTGGATGGAGATGGACGAATATATCTTTTATGGAATTGACTCAGTAAGTCCCTAAGAATTTTATATTTGGATAATTAATCAAATTTATCTTAATTTGAATACTTATATATTGAAAATATCCATGCCAATTTTCCAAATAAAAAACACTATCGATCTACAGTTAATACTCTTGGTACAATTTTAATTGTTTCTTTAAAAAAAAAGAAAACAAGGTGATGCATATAGATCACCTAGATTCTATGGCGATGAACTCACCAACACCAGTTACAAAAGAAGAAATCTTATGAATGCTAATGTATTTGCAGGAATAATAAATCATCAACCTTAGTAGTCGTTGTATCATGGTGGCTGAAAGCTACTAACCGCACCAACAAACCGGTCGGCTGGTATAACTGTTTACCAACAAATTGACTCGGTGGTTACACTTTGTGGATTCAAGTATGTAACTTCTATTGTACTTTGTTTTTACCAAACTCTCGTGGCTAAAATATACTAACTACGCCATCGATTTGATAGTTGGTTTAGATGTCTACCAACTAATTATTTTAGAGGGTAAGACGAGTGACAAAAAAATATTCACCTTCCAAGGTACATTTTGATTACCTAATAATGGTGTCTGGAATTTAATAACAAATATGATATTTAGGTTGTTAAATTATTTTTGTTGAAGAGTTCCACCTACTCTCTTTGCTGGAAAACTAGTGGTTAGAGGTTTTTGCCAATCGACGATGTTTTTAGTTTCCATAAATTATTGCTGAAGAGTTACACCAACTGTGGTTGGTAGGAAAATAGTTACTAAAACCAAGATTTCTTGTATGAGATCGAGATAATACGACAAAAAGATAACTTGTGTGATTGACTATAGATACAAGATCGAGACGATATTACAATAAAAGTGTGCTACCTGATAATAGGTTCAGACTTAACCACACTATATATGATCACTATCAAGTATAATAGAGTTAACGTAAAGTGCAATTTACTTTAATTATAATAAAACAATTATAGTGTGGAAAGATAAAGTAAATGGCACAACAAGATTTTGTTAACGAGAAAACTGCAAATGCAGAAAAACCAGTCCAGAATTGAATACTCCCATAAGTAATCCGCTATACAAAATCTACACAAACTTCGTATAGTTGAGCCCAAGAAATTACCCCTAGTTCACTTAGTTTCCTCAGTATCCCCGCGCTCCCGACTTCGAGAGTCACGCACTGGTACAATTTATTTTGGTCGTATTTCAAACAGTAAAGGAATAACAAATCTGTTTGGTAACAACTCTATTGATTCTTTAAGATAAAGATATCTTAAATCATACGCAAAGGCTCTTCTATTTAACCTTATGAACTCCTTTTCCTGGTTATATCAATCTTACTTTAGCTATCGAAATACTCAAGTAAAAATTCACAATCAATCAGTAAAGATCTCAAAGAGAAACTATAAATCGATGCCAATCTTATGCAACTAGTCAATCGAATAAATCCGATTCTAGTTGGATCCCAGCTGATCAAGGTTTGTGCATACGCAAGATATAAGAACTAATAAGAAATCTTCTTCGTCTTCAAATCTTCTTTAATGTTCAATTAAAATCTGCACAACACTACTTGAATCTCTTGTGGTCAATCACGTACCGAACGAAGTTTGTTAACAATGGATTATCACAAGATATCTGTAGATCTAACAACAGTTCTAAAGATCTAGTCAATACTTCTATCTAGTTTGAGTGAATCTTATATCAGAAGAGAAGATTTTCAAGAATAAACAAACTAGGTTCAATCAAATTTTCAACAACCGTTAGTCAATCAAATCCATGTAAAACTAATAACACGACAATTATCTAGTTTCCCACCAACAGTACTCGTAGAGCTTCTTGATCCCACAAAAGTATTTAAACGAGTGGTCGTAAGAGATTTTACCTAATTAGGATGCTTTCCTCTCTGATTAGACGGCTCCACCAGAAACAACAAGAAATAAAGTTTTCCTAGATCTTAGGATAATTTGCTAGAAATGCAAACTTAGGTATTTATAGACCAAGGATGTTTGGACATCAAGTAATTTCCAAAACCGAAAATATTCTCAAGATATGCAATGAATGACAAAATTCGGTATACCTAATTCCAACAATTGCTTGTCCAATATTTCCGAAATCTCTAATTAGTAAATGCACATTACTAATTTTTATTCTGTAGAGATATGCATTTAATTGATGGTAATTAAAGCATATAAAATCAAAAACCTTAATTAAAAGATTCTTAATTTATCTCGGCACATGATCTCTTTGAGTACTAAGGAATATCTTTAAACAATAAAAAATAAGAGTTATTGTACGTGTTCAAAGTATGTTGACATATTTTCATTGTAAATCCTTATTTCATATTTAAATGGATTTACATTCTTGGAATCAGTTATACCACACTTCCAAACAAGTTTATAATTAGTTGACATATATTCTAAGATTACTATGTGATTGATCAAATACCAAATCACATACATGGGTTCAATCGGTTATACCAATCACTAGGATCGGTTAAACCTTACTATGGAAATACTTGTGATCGGTCACACTAGTCACTAGGATCGGTTACATCAGTTACAAGGATCGATTCCATTTGCACATGGTATTGATTGTGATCGGTCACACTAGTTACCAAGACCGGTTACCAATTACAAGGATCGATTACACAACTGTAGGACCAGAATATCGCCACAACGATATTCTCGCGATGGAAACGACACTTCTGCGAGAAACCCAAACATTTCTACAAGTATTAACAACACTTTGACGAGAACGTCGCAAGATTCTTCAACAACATTTGGCGAGTATCACAAAAGAGTGATATAACGGTTAACGATTAAAGATATATGAAGAATAAGTCTGCTTCACGATGGTTATAAAGTTAGCGATGGTGAAGACTAAAGTTAAGGCGATGAGATCGCAGAGTATATCCGAATTAAGGGGAAATCTTAGCTGTCTTCCACTATGTATTTTCCAATATAAAGGGTTCGACTAAATCCAGAAAAGGATGATGTATTTTTGAGAGCTGAGAGAATTTTGAGGAGAGAGAAACTCCAGAAAGAAAGTTGTACTTCTGAGTTTTGATATTTCTTGTAAATCTTCCTGAAAGTGAACTAATAAAAGTGTTGTTGTTCATCCACAATTATGACTTAGTTTTCATAGATTCTTGACAAGGGTGTAGTGTGGGAAATCCCGCAACTACATTTTGGCGCCCGAAACAGGGATTGAATTTACGAAAATAGAAGAAAAAGCGAAGAAGAAGATAAAAATTGTTCAAGATTAAGGAAATCATTAAGTAAATCGGTGAGAAAATTGATGGAAGAATGATCAGAATCAAAAAGAATTGTAGAAAATTGAAAGGTGATGTAATAACAAAAGAAATGATTGATAGATTTCATGAAAATATCAAGGGAAGGATACATAAACGGGATTTTGAAGGAAGGAAGATTATGACAGTGGAGAAGATATCATCATTGAAAGATTGGGAAAACAAGAAATCACGTTTATAGCAGCAGAAATACCAGAAGAATATTTAAGTCATACATCTCCATTGGTGGTCACAGTAACTACTATACCAATGAGAAAGGAGAAATCGATAAAATATGAAGAAGAATGGGCTATGAATAGAACTTTAGTAGACACAGGAAGTTCTGTAGACATGATATTTTATCATACCTTGAAGAAGATGGGATATAAGGATGAAGAAATGTCTCATTCAACATATTATGTTCATGGCTTTGGAAAGTCTATAACAAAACCTAAAGGCGAGATAATGGTACGAATTCCACTAGGATAAATTGAAACGCAAATATCATTATGTGTTGTAGATGTGGAATCGCCGTATAATATGATACTGGGAAGACCGTGGATACATGCAATCAAGGCTGTGGCGTCAACATTACATCAATGTATTAAATTTCCTATGCCTAGTGGAATTGGAGAAATTAGAGGAGATGTGAATTTCACGAGATTGTGCTACCAAATTGAAGTAAGAAATTGTAAAAAACGTCCAAAGCTGCGAAAAGCTCGCAGAAAATTGAACAGAGAAGCAAAGAAAGAAGAGGAATATAAAATTTACATGATAAGGGCAAAAGAAGGAAAAGGGATACCAAGTGAAGTTTCGCGAGAAGAAGATGAATTCGCGAAAGAAATGAGAACTCCAACACCAATGGGAGAACCTGAAGCTAGTTACACCGCAGCAGAGCCAACAAACAAAATAAATATCGGGAGCGAGGAAGAGCCTAAAATACTGAAAATTGGGACTAAAATGGAGGAAGACGAAGAAGAAAGAACAATAAATCTCTTGCGAGAATACAAAGACATCTTCGCATGGAGTATGGATGATATTCCAGGGATAGACCCTTAAGTAGCATGTCATAAATTAGAGATCAACAAAGATGTGAGACCATTTAAACAAAGAATCAGAAAAATTGCAACAACATACCATTCTCAAATAGAAGAAGAACTATAGAAAATGCTTAATGCAGGAATTATAAGGCAAGAAAAATATCCATATTGGATTGCAAATATGGTGGTGGTCCCAAAGAAAAATAAAGGGATAAGAATTTGCATAGAATTTCCATTACCAGATATTCCACAAATGGTTGAATCAGCAGCGGGAAATGATAGAATATCTTCATTAGACGGATATAAAGGATATAATCAAATTCCCCTCGCAGAAGAATATCAAGAGCATACAACATTTTTTGCTCCAAGAGGGTTATATTGCTATACAAAGATGCCTTTTGGCTTACGAAATGCTGGTGCAACATACCAAAGAATGGTGGAGAAAGTGTTCGCAAAATGGATACATAAAACATTAGAAGTGTACGTGGATGACATGTTGATTAAAAGCAAAAAAGCTAAAAATCATGTACAGGATTTGAAAGAGATTTTCGATCAAATGCGACAATTCAACATCAAAGTGAACCCAGAAAAGTGTACTTTTGGAGTAGCTTCAGGGAAATTTTTGGGTTATATTGTATCAAAAGAAGGAATACAAGTTGATCCAGAAAATGTACAAGCAGTTCGCGATATGCCAACACCAGCGACGGTTAAAGATGGGCAAAAACTTAATGGACTCTTAGCCTCGCTGGGAAGGTTTATTTAGCGATCATCAGACAAGTGCAAACATTTTTTCGATATACTCAAAAAGGGAACAAAATTTAAATGGACAGATGAGTGTGAAAAGGCTTTTCAAGGAATTAAAGAACAACTGATGAACATATCTATTTTACAAAAGGCTGAACCTGGAGAAGAATTATTGATATATCTTGCGACTACCACATACGCGCTAAGTGCCGTGTTACTGCGAGTAGATGCGGGGGTGGAAAAGCCAATTTATTATATCAGAAAAACATTTAATTCAGCAGAGAGAAATTATTCGAAGATTGAGAAACTAATTCTTGCATTGGTACACGCAACTTTTAAGCTTCGAATTTACTTCCAAGCGCATAAGGTCAAAGTGTTAATGAGAGTGCCAATTGAATCAGTGATGAAAAATTCAAAAAGATCAGGCAGAGTTGAGAGATGGAATGAGCAAGTAAGGCACTTTGATATTCAATATGAAATTCTATCCTCGCCAAAATCACAAGTTATCGCAGATTTCTTAGCTGAATTTCCTTTAGAAGATGACGAAGCTGTAGAAGAAATGATGGATATAGACGAAGAACATGGGGACCCAAAAGAGCTATTAACAGAACCTGACAGATGGGAAATATTAGTGGATGGATCGTCAAATGGAGAAGGAAATGGGATTGGAGTTGTTTTCATTTCACCAGAAGGAGAAAAAACAGCTTTTTCGTTTCGATTAGAATTTGCATCCACTAATAATGAGACAGAATATGAAGCTGTAATTCATGCATTAAAGTTTACGATAGAAATGAAGTTGGAAAATGCTAGAATTACAAGCGATTCACAATTGGTTATTCGCCAGATAAAGGGAGAGTATATTACAAATGAACCATCTTTGAAGAAGTACAAAAAACTTGTTGAAGAATTGTCTGCGAGGATTCCAAAAATAAAATGGAGGCACATATCAAGGAAAGATAATAGGCTTGCAGATGCTTTTGCTTTCATATCAAGTATGATGACGAACCCACTTGAGAGATGCATAAAAATTCAAACACTTTTACAACTGGAAATAAACAAAGAGGAAGAAGAGGTAGATGTAATGATGGTAGAACCTGGCGAGGAAGAAATATGGAATAATACTACAGATTGGCGAGAAGATCTTCATGCTTATTTTGCGAGAGAAGAAATCCCCAAAAATTGATTAGAAGCACATAAATTAAAAAGTAGAGCAACCAATTATGAATTAAGAGATGGGGTATTATATCGCAGATCTTTTAGTGGACCATCGCTAAGATGTTTGACGAGAGAAGAAGGGCAAAAGGTGCTAAAAATGTTGCATAGTGGTGATGTTGGTAATCACAGTGGGGGTAGATCTTTAGCATATAAAACAAAGATGCAGGGTTATTATTGTCCATATATGCATGAGGATGCAAAGCAACTCTCAAGGCGTTGTGAAGATTGTCAGCGATTTGGGAGAAAGATACATGCACCAGGAGCACCATTATCATCTTCATCAAGCGTATGGCCATTTGGAAAATGGGGATTGGATATTGTGGGACCATTTGTACCTGGGTCTGGGCAGAGAAGATATCTGATTGTTGCAACAGATTATTTCACAAAATGGGGAGAAGTAAAGGCAGTACAACATATTCGCGATAAAGATATTTTTACATTCATCTTTGAAAATATAATCTGCAGATTTGGAATTCCAGCACAATTAGTATCTGATAATGGAAATCAATTTGAGGGATAGAATATAGAATTGTTACTCAATGCATTTAAGATAAAATGTGGAAAATCTACTCCTTTATACCCGCAAGCAAATGGTCAGGCTGAGGCAACTAATAAGACAATCACAGACATCTTAAAAAAGAAGTTAAAAGGTTATCACAAATCATGGTGCGAGCAAGTACATAATGCAATATGGGCATATAATACAACTAGACGAGAAGCAACTGGAATGTAACCTTTTTGTTTAACATATGGAGTTGAAGCTGTCTTACCAACAGAAGTTGCTATCCCTACAACAAAAAGAGAGGCATGGGAGAAAAATCTAAGTGTTGGCATGATTTTACATAAGTTAGATGAACTAGAAGAAAAGATAGAGAAAAATCTACAATATATGGAAAATTACCAGCGAAGATTAGCTCGCGAGTACAACAAACGAGTCAAGAAACGTCAATTCCAGCCTGGCGATCTAGTTTTGCGAGAAACACCAAGATATCAGCAGGAAAGTGGTGGAAAATTAGCGAGAAAATGGGATGGACCATACATCATTAAAGAGATAATTGTAAATGGAGCATACAAATTAATGGATCTAGAGGGAAGAGATGTTGGGCAAAGACTTGATAGACCATGGAATAGATTGTTTCTGAAAAGGTATTATCAGTAGAAATTTCTGTGAGGTAAGAAATACTAATGTAAGATAAAACAGTTAAAAAATTCTTCTTTCTCTATCACAATTTATGCGAACGTCATCGCAAGAACAACGAATAAAATTTTGCAGAGATTAAAATAATGGGACGAACCTTTATGGCGTGCACCCTAGTTCGCGAATAAAATTTCGTAAGAGGCAAATGTAAGACCTAATAGCACATCATATGAGGGGGTATCTCTTGACATGACTCAGCGATAAGGTTATACCGCTGCTGGAACCTGAGTCATGCAGATGTTGGGGTTAAATAAAACCTATACGGGAGAGAGATCTTGGTTTTCCAACTATATAAGGTTATACCCTGGTTGGGCGACCGAGAATCTCTTCCAAGAAGTGCAGAGTATGACCAAGGCGCCGAGGTACACGTTTGATCCAAGGGTGCCCGGAGCGTACGAAACTCTCTTGCCATCCTTGGTAAGTCTTGGCTACAATGCACTTGGCCTGAAGAAAACCCCACTTAGGGTGCAGTCTTGTAACTATAAGCCATATAAGCATAAAGGACAAGAGGCTGCGAACACAACTGGTTGTTGGCAAATCCGGATGGGGGGAGATAGTCTTGTATGGCCGATGTGCCCTCCTTGAAGGGGCAACCAGGGGGAAGATAAGGGTGACACCCTCCATTAGGGAGCTGATAAGTGTCTTAAGACGGCAATGTCATGGGGCTTCATGATCGCAAGATCATTTAGGCCTGTCATATTGTCGCGTGACGAAAATTATACAAAGGCAAAAAGCCTAAAGAAAAAATGTTAAGATGAGATCAATGGGTTTTTACATGAAAGTGTAAAGACGTCCTGCGATTTCATCGCATGACGGCAATGTCACGAGGCTTTGTTTTCGCGAGCGAATCTAGACTTGTCATATTTCCGCAGAGATATTAAAAAGTACTGATAAGACAAGATCAATGGGTCAATACATATAAATGTAAAGATGTCTTGTGATCTTGTCGCAGAAAAATATTAAAGGTTGGCAAAATAAGACCTTTAACTAGGAAGGCATAATAAGACCAACAGATTAATATTGAATATTAATTATTTTATTTGAGAATGCAGGAAAAATCTATTCATCGCAGGAGGCAGATTACTTCGGAAAATATCTATTCAACATCATATAATTCACCATCTCAAGAAAGATATTAGAGGGAAAGAAGAGGACTGAGCAAATAAAATCTTAATATCTTCCTTGAGAAGATTCAACGCAGACAACAGGAAAAGTTAAAAAAGTCATCCAAGTTGCATTCCTCGCGAAAAAAGAGGCAGGAAGAGAAAGCAAAAATGAAACTCAAACTTCAGCGACAGGCTCGTCAGTATTCTTCTCGCCAGATTTTTTATTCTCGCCAGAAGATTTATCATTCTCACCAGCAGATTTATTAGTATCGCCATCATTCTTTTCAGTATCGCCAGCATCCTTTCCTTTGTGAATTTCTTCTTCTCTAGGAGAGCCTTCGTCTTCTTATGGTTATCTTCTTCAGATCCTTCTTCTCCTTCAGTGGGTGTATCTTCTAAATCTTTATCCATAGGAATAAGAATTTCGTCATCCTCAACTTCTAGAGGGAGAACAGATTCAGGAGGGAGAGAATGGGAGATCAAAATCTTATTCAACAGAACTTCAACAGAGAGATGAACTTTGCGAAGAAAACCTCTATCACGGTTTCTAATCTCCATATTCTTGAAGTATTCAAGATAATCAAGACTTCTTTCTGCTTTATCGCGAATGTCCAAGCAATCGGAAATGAGAGTCTTGTTTTCTTTGCGAACCTTATCTAATTTCTCAGTAAGGGCAGTAATAGTAGTAAGATGGATTCTTTCATATTCTGCGAATAACAAAAATGACAAGGAAATATTCAAATGAAGAGCTCACGAGAAGTAAAACATATGAATTTATCAGAAAAATTAACAATTGATGCAGTCAATTGACTACCTTCTTTTTGAGAGGTTAAGTTTTGGATTAATGAAAAGAAACAATTCTCCCACTGATTCATAGCATCGTCAAATTTATCGCCAACCATACCCTTCAGACGAGATTTCATATTTTCTTCTTTGGTGCGAAGATAAAGATTTTCTTTTACTAGTAAAGAGTGAGATTTCTCTAACTGAGAATACTGATCTTTAAGTTCACTAGACTTTAAACTAAGAGTTAATCTACCCTTTATAAGTTTATCCTTCTCAGCAGCAGATGATTCAATTAATTCCTTGAGTTCATCTTTAACGGAACGAAGAGATCGCTCTTGATTATCACAAATTCTTTGAAGATTATCTAATTGTCGCGAGGAAGTCGCCATCAAACTTGAAAAATTATGTTTCTCTTGGGATAAAGTTTTATTCTCATCTGATAAAGATTCCATCGCCAAATCAGTCTTAAATAACAAATATGTAAGGCGAGCAACTTCGCTACACAACAAATTTTGGTTTTGAGACAATTGATTATTCTCATGAGTAAGATTATTTATGTGATCAATTGAGTAAGTATAAATATTATCTAATCTACTATGTTGGTCCATCCAAGACTCTTTTTCAGTGCGAGCTTCTTCAGCGATTGATTCTAAATCAAATATCTTCACTAATCGATTCCGATTTGAAGCTAAATAAATAAACCAAACATTTAAAAGGAATGGAGTGTAAAAAATAAGGGAGATGGGAAATTATTAGAATGGAGAGACAAAAAGATAAAGGCAGGAAAACTATACCTTTCAACTCGTCATTATGTCTGCGAAGATTCTCGCACTCAAGTGAATAATTGCGAAGCATATGATTCAGAGTGTTACACTCAGAATTTTTAACTTGAAGGCCTTTTCTTAGAGCTTCAACTTCATATTCCAAAGATACTTTAAGGCAGAATTATCGAACCAAAATACTTAAGTAAAGTCTCGCAAGCTTCATATTGAAGAGAATCAGCGGAAGATTTTCTAGCGTTATCTAAAATATTAGATAAAATTTTAAAAGCAA
Source organism: Papaver bracteatum (assembly GCA_023529315.1). Classification (NCBI taxonomy): domain Eukaryota; kingdom Viridiplantae; phylum Streptophyta; class Magnoliopsida; order Ranunculales; family Papaveraceae; genus Papaver; species Papaver bracteatum. The sequence goes on from JAJJWX010003419.1 coordinate 4,614,703, forward strand.
TATCAACTCCAGCAAAGGTTTCATTTGATGGAGGAAGAGATGCAGAGGATGAAGTGGTAATGATAGCAAGTTGACGATTTGAATCATCTGCGATGGATGCATTATGAGAAGGAGGAGTTTTTGGGAAAGTGACGGTTGAGGGTAATATTGGACTAGAAGGAGTTTCAGCCACAACATTTGTAGGGATTTGATTTGTCAAATTCTCTGAAGGATTGGGGGTATTGATAGCGAGGTTCTCGCAGACAGAAGAAGGAGGATTAGATTGTAAAGGTGTGATGATAGATCTCTTAGATGATAACTCAGGAATAATGATATCATCTTCAATAGTTTTATTGCGACGGGATTTTTTATGAGGTCTAGCGATGTTCTCGTCATTCTGCAAATAATAATTTAGATAAGAAACAGAGGCAACAATATTGTTATTAAGATAAAATGTGTTTCTTACTACCTTATCATTCGCAGAATCCTTCTTCCTCCTCTTCTCAACAAGATTCTTGAGGGAATTAGGGTTTTGAGTTTCAGAATGGGTGGTAGGAATTGCTCCACTAAAAGAAAATATGACGAAGATTATAATTAAATCAAGAAGATCAAAGAGCAAAAGTAGTAAAAAATAATTCAAATAAGATGGTATAATCAAAATACATACCCTGGCTTTTCCATTAAAACAGTAACAGGTGAATATGAAGATAAAGAAAAGTTGCAGACGGAAAGAGAAATAAACAGATGAAGAAGTAAAAAGAGAAAATTATTTTCGTAACTCGGCTCCACCTTTTATAGACAAGAGCAGTAGGACCCATTAAGAGGACACGTGTTAAAGAAGAGATACAACACGTATAGGCAATTAAACTAAATAAACGGAGGTTTGTCGAGAAGAAAACTTGTAAAGAAAGAAGATGCGAGCATCATGAAGAGTTGAAAGTTCTCATATCTTATCTTCTTCGAAGAAAAGACATGAGAAGAGGCAAGATGTAGGACCAGAATATCGCCACAACGATATTCTCGCGATGGAAACGACACTTCTACGAGAAACCCAAACATTTCTACAAGTATTAACAACACTTTGACGAGAACGTCGCAAGATTCTTCAACAACATTTGGTGAGTGTCACAAAAGAGTGATATAACGGTTAAGGATTAAAGATATATGAAGAATAAGTCTGCTTCACGATGGTTATAAAGTTGGCGATGGTGAAGACTAAAGTTATGGCGATGAGATCGCAGAGTATATCCGAATTAAGGGGAAATCTTAGCTGTCTTCCACTATGTATTTTCCTATATAAAGGGTTCGACTAAATCCAGAAAAGGATGATGTATTTTTGAGAGCTGAGAGAATTTTGAGGAGAGAGAAACTCCAGAAAGAAAGTTGTACTTCTGAGTTTTGATATTTCTTGTAAATCTTCCTAAAAGTGAATTAATAAAAGTGTTATTGTTCATCCACAATTATGACTTAGTTTTCATAGATTCTTGACAAGGGTGTAGTGTGGGAAATCTTGCAACTACAACAACACTCGGGATCGATCACACCAATTACTAAGATCGGTCACACCAATTACCAGAATCGATCATACCAACACATGGTGATTACTTAGGATCGGTTACACCAATTAATAAAAACAAGTCATAGAAAATCATAAGTCAGGCATTGTGATTAGTTATACCAAGATACATAACATAATTAAGATCGGTTTTACCATCTCACACATATTGGTCATCCAAAGATTTGCAATGAATAGACAAACCAATAAGCCTAATGATTTTCATTTCTATTCATGAAACAAGTTCATGAATGTACTTCCTTTAAACAAATGTAAAACATTTTTTCCTAGGATGAAATCTTCACCATAACCCGTTCACATAATCATAATAGTATATACAAGATTATGTCGATGTCATATATACGAAGTTCAAAAGATAAGATCTATACTTCATAGTCTAATTCCCCTAATACCATGTGTAGATATAGAAAAACGATTTGCTAGTTTCTTGGGAAGTGAGGAGACGACGGGTCGGATGAGACTCCTCGAACCGAACAAACTTATTAACCTCATACAGATGCACTGCACAGGGACTGCTTAGATTCAAGAGATCAATCTGTAGGAGTTAATGGCCATTCCAGAGTCAATTCGATCGTAAAGAGGGAGATGTGTTGATTTGCAGTAGGAAAGCTGAGAATTGTGTGGGATCAGTGATGATCAAGGATTGCAGATGTGTTGTGGGTTTTTGCAATTTTAGTGTGAACTGATGAGTTCAAATAAGTTCTAGTAGATTGAAGAATTCTTGAGAGTAATTACTCGAGAAATTCTATGTAGACGAAAAACGTTGTTCTCTTCAATCATGGATTTAGAGACTTATTTATATTGTCAGAGTAATGAACACATTGATCCTTGTAAGTGTGACGGTTTCTTGAGTGAAAGAGTGGGAAAGTGAGAGATCGTGGTAAAGTCAGTTCCGTATCGTGTGGAGACTTGACTGATCGTGCACCCACAACTTTGCTAACTACTTCTGTAGGATCTGAATCTCGCAACAACAACGCTCTTGCGAAAACTTCTACCACACATGGAAAATGTCGCAAATTAATTACAGAAGTGACGTAATAGATAACGACAACATAAAACACGAGAAAGATGTGGATATTTTGTGGTTGTTATAGAGAAAGCTCGCGAGAATGTAGCGGGAGCTCGAGAGAATGTAGCATATCATGAGAGAACATAGCAGAGATTGAGAGTTTATGAGATGTACTCCACTATATGTGAGTTGTCATCCACTATGTAAACACCTATATAAAGGGAAAGGCATGAGAGAGAAAGGGGGGATAATTTGGTAACGGTTAGAGATTTTTAGGGAGAGAATATATTTTCTTTATCAACTTCTTCTCCAAAAACTAAATCTAGAATTCTACCCATTAATGGAGATTATCAATGTAAATCAAATGTAAATTTAAATAATCATGGTGAAGAATCATGGATGTAGATCAAATTGATCGAACCATGTAAAAACCTTTGTGTCCATTTATAATTTTAGCATTCTTATCACCATTTTTATATGTAGATCTAGAAATTGTTATCAAGATATGATAAGGGGTGTGTTGTGGGATTTCCTGCAACTACATTTTGGCGCTAGAAACATGGAGGGTTACTTGTTGGATAGAGGAAGATTCAAAGAAATTAGTTAAGGGTGATGATGAGTTCAACCGGATCTATAAGCTAAAAAGGTGAAAACAGAAATTCCAATGAGAGAACGACGACTAACATCAAGAGATCAAAAAATCAGGGATTTAGAAACATTCACATATATTAGTGCTGCATCAAAGATTATAGACCAAGAAAGCGTAGCAAGGAAGAAATTTAATGAATCTGCATCAATTAATTATTCAAACAGGACAAATTCTCTCTTATCTTATTAAACTATATGTTCATAATCTAGATCTGGAAGATTTTGAGTTTTAAACTACTAATCTTTGTTTTTTACAAAAGTTGCTTTTTAGTTGATATTTTGAATTAACAAAAATTTTGATCATAAATTTACATCCATAAACCTTGAATTTAATCATAATTTTGATCGTATAAACAACTTAGGTGAATAGAATTTTTGTGATTAAAGTCAAAGACGAAGGAGGAAAACGAAGAAAACAGGTGGCAGAAGAACCATGGTCGTGGTAGAATCTAGGGGACTATGTAAGAAAAAGTGTGTGCGAAGTTATCGCATCACCAACTTCGAAAATAACCATTCCAGTTATTATAGATCAGTTCAAAACCAGTGAAGCAAAGCTAATCCTTGGACATCGAAGAAGGATTTCTGCGAAGAAAAGTCTACATCTTCGCAGAAAAATCAAGTTCTGCCTCAAATTTTTAACAGTGAATGGAAATTTGGAAAGAATCACTCAGGAAAAACTAGATGCTGTTTTACTGACTCTTCAAGAATGAAGGGAGAAAGTGGAAGTTTCAAAACTAAGAAATCAAGAGATACGAATGTAGAAAAGCAGAGAGGAGTACAGAGATGGGATGAATGGAGGAGCATCAGATGAAGAAATAAGACATCAGGCAAATATCAAAGTTTGATATATGAAAACAATGTATCTAAAATGCGAAGTAACATTAGCATATGTAATCTTTGCAACACCTCAGTTCTAGATGGAGCGAAAGCAACAATGTCTTTGGCAGATACAATATCTCGCAAATTGAAAAAATCATCATCAATTAATGAAACCAATGTCCAATAAGGCAGCGTCATCGATGAGTGATAGATTCTTAGTGAACCCAACAACAAGCAACGAAAATTCATTTTAAGTTCAATGCAAGATCAAAGGATCAAAAACCGACAAGTAATTTCTCCCATGCAGTTCATGCACGTGAAACTTGCAATTCAACTTCGCCGCCTAAGAGCAATGTTATCGACTGTCTGCGAAGGAGCAGGGATAAGAAACAATGAAGAATCAGAGAGCGAGTAAAATTGAGGGCTTATCGTACTTGAAGTGTCACAGGTAAGGAACCATCAAAGAATAAAGCAGCCACAAAAGATCATTTCGAGCAACCAGTATGATGGAGAAATATAGCATATAGGTACAAAGAAAAATGAAGAAAGTACGCAGCATCCCAGTACATCAACATGGAAAGAAACCAAGCAAGATGTGGAGATAGTGATACCCTTGGAGGAAATCAACATAGAATAACGGGAAGTTAACCTTTGAAAAACAAGATCCTGCGAAGAAATGAAATAATTCACGAAGATACAAACAGATTCATCCCTAACTGAAACAACAATGAGCGAAGAAGAAGAAGTCATGTAAACCTTACTTTTCCTAGGACATCAACATGAATCAATTAGGAAATATCATAGCATTTAAGTTCGAAGGCTTTCTTAACTTCGCAAATTTTTCTTCACAAATATTGTCTTCGCAGACGCTCATCGCAGACATTTTTGCCACTATATTTCTTCGCAGGAAGCACAAAACTCTCCTGCGAATATACAGGACTTGGAAAGTCCAGGTCAACTCGATATAATTAGTGCAACCAATGGTTCACAATATATTACTTCGCCAACAACATAAAGAATAAAACCTTGAGCAATGAGAAAGTAACATGAATATCGCACACTCCAGCAACAAACTGCTCAAAAAGTGATACACGAACGAAATTCCACTCCAACAGAAATTGTTGAAGGAAATTGTAACTTCATTAGCATCACTATTGACGAACAGATGACGCAGAAAGCTAAATAAATAATTCTGCATAAAATGTCAGGGAATTATGGAAAGAAGAAACAGATGGTAGCGGCCAAACAGAGCCGCAAATATTTGACCTTACAACGACATCTACAATCACGCAAAGCAAAGTTGACAACATCTCTTTTCATAAGAAATTAGAGGCAAAGAAGGATGTCAAAGAGGAATGATATAATTCAAATACCAACAACATCATGTAATACAAATATTTTTTATTTTTTATTTTGCAGGTGCGGAAATAAAGAACAATATCAACAGCCAGTTTTATCACAAAATAAAAGGACGAATATCTAGAGAATGTATAACCCCGTGATTACATCAACATGTTCAAGGAGATAGTGATCAAAGGAAAGCTATAAGACTCTATCAAAGAATCAAACATAAGCAACACTAGTTAGTAAGCCGATATGATGGGAGGAAGTATTTCTAGAACGCAGATGTGAAAGAAAGGGGCTTTCAACTATACAAAGACAAAGAATGAAACAAAGCATGAAACCATAAATACAACAAACTCGATACTCACCGCTCACATTATTTTCTGCTGCGAAATGCTTCTCACAGAAATGTCCAGGGAGGTATTATCGCAAATCTTCTGCGAATTTCAAGAGAAGTTCTGCCAAGAAAATGGCTTCTGAAAGATCATACGCCAAATCACCAACTCGCAGGAATCAGTGCAAAACTTCGCAGCCAAATGGTTCATAGTATATTTAACTACTACAAAGAAGGAAATAATTAAAAGAAGACAAATAGGAGCAGATGAGAAGATTATTACTCTCATGAAGTCAGTAGAGTCTTCATCAATCATTAACATCAGAGTCTCCATCAATAAGTAACAGCACAAGGACATATTGTACTCTCTTGCGAAGTTTATAGATCGTGTGAAATTAATCATTTCTGCGAAGACATCAACTCAGGAAAGAAGAAGAAAGGACGATGGGGAAAATTACACAAGGGATGTTAACATCAGGATAACTTTTGTGAATTTTACTACACTTACAAAAATATGAACTTGGACAGATGGTCACAAGTGAAGTTGATAAATTCAGTAACACGGGTTCGAGTCTCCTTCTTCGCAAAGAATTTTTTTCTTCGCAAGTGTATATACAGTAAACAATTTTCTTCGCAGATGTTTACCTTGTGAACATTCGCAGCACGAATGAACGCTTCGCAGACGTTCGTTTACTTTTCATACAGATGATTACTTCATCCAAGTTATCTTCGCATATCTTCCTAAATACCAACATCAATAATAAATGAATAGCAGGAAGCCTAGTTCATCCAAGCCCATTAAAGTTCACCCAACAGTAAACAAAATATCAAGGCTTAAGTTTGCAAAGAAGTTGTACAGTTGCGAATTTCTAGTACAATTAGTTGGTCAGAGACATGAATTTGGTATTTCATTACTTCACAAGATCTTTGATTATTTCGCAAAGAAAAGAGTTGATGATTATTTCACGCAAATATCTCACAAAGAATTGAAATAAATGACCGAAATGAAAGAATAATTGAAAGAATAAAGAAACGCGAAAATTTCGCAGAAAAGCGAATAAAATTTCGCAGAGACATTAGAATGGGACGAACCTTTATGGCGTACACCCTAGTTCGCGAATAAAATTTCGCAAGAGGAAAATGTAAGACCTAAAGTGCGTCATATAAGGAGGTATCTCTTTGCATGGCTCAGGGATAAGGTTATACCGCTGCTGTAACCTGGGTCATGGAGATTTTGGGCCCATGAAATCCCATCCAGAAGAGGTACCTTGGATTTCCAACTATATATATATATATATATTAATAGTTGGTCGACCGAGGGTCTCTCCTAAGGAATGCAAAGTATGATCAGGGCGCCGAGGTACACGGTTGAGCCAAGAGTGCCCGGGGCGTATGAAACTACCCTGACCATTCTTGGCAAGTCTTGACTATGATGCACTCGGCCCGAAGAAAACCCCACTTAGGGTGCAATCTCGTAACTATAAGCCATATAAGAAAAAAGGATAAGAGGTTGCGAAAACAACTGGTTGTTGGTAAAACCGGATGGGAGGAGCTAGTCTTGTATGGCCGATGTACGTCTCCTTGAAGGGGAAACCAGGGGGAAGATAAGGGCGGCACCCTCCATTAGGGAGCTGATAAGTGTCTTAAGATGCAAATGTCATGAGGCTTTATATTCGCAAGAATATTTAGGCTTGTCATATTTGTGCAACAATTATACAGAGGCAAAAATCCATGAGAAAAAGATAAGATGAGATCAATGGGTTTTTACATGAAACTGTAAAGACGTCCTGCGATTTCATCGCAAGACGACAATGTCATGGGGATTTTTTCTCACAAGAAAACTTAGGCCTGTCATATTGTCGCAACAAATTGACAAAATGAGGATAAGGAAAAATCAATGGGTCTTTACATGCGAATGTAAGGACGTCCTGCGATTTTGTCGCAAAACAAAAATTGGAAAAATAAGACCTTTAACTAGGAAGGAAAAATAAGACCAACAAAATAATTGCGAACATTAACTATTTCCGTGAAATATAGGTAAATTTTGTTCATTGCGAGAAAGATAATGAGAGGCAAGATAAAATATTCAGAATCTCCCAAGAGTAATATTCAGAATCTCTCTAGAGTAATATTTAGAATCTCTCAAGAGTAATACTCCAGAGTAATATTCAGAATCTCTCAAGAGTACTATTCAGAATCTCTCAAGAGTACTATTCAGAACGTCTCAGGAATACTATTCATAATTTCACAGCACTATTTCAGGAGCACTATTCATAAATTCGCATAACTATTCATAATTTCGCAAAAGTATTCAGAATTTCGTAGGATTAGTATTCATAATTTCGCAGGGTTACTATACATAATTTCGCAGAAGTATTCATAATTTCGCAGGATAATTCAGAATTTCACAGAAATAGACATAATTTCACAAAATGAGATAGAATTTCGCAGAATGTGGTTATTTAGCTCATTTATTTCGCAAAATTTGAAGCAACTTGAAGAGATTATAATATCACAAGAAAATAGAACATGAGACAGAGGCAAGATAAGAATAAAGAAACAATTTCCTCATTCAACATTTTCTCAAGGATTCTACCTTCATAGATAAAGAACAGAGGCAACTATGGATTACCAAGAAAACATTTTATGTTCTTTATCTTCTCGGAAAGAATCATTTCGAAAATGGACAAGAATTCTCACCAAAAATGAAGTAATAATTTCGCATGAATAGAGGCAATACTTATGACTTTCATTCAAGGACGGATACTTCTTATATTTTGAGGATTGAGTACTTCTTATACTTCTTCAAGGATACTTCATACTTCGCATACTTCAAGAGTTGATACTTCTTATTTACTTCGCAAAGATCCGGAACTTCACAAAAGAATAGAGGCAAGTACGTACTTTTAAAGTACAATATTCTTTCGCTCGTTCCTTCATCAATAAAGATCAAAGACTACTACAACAACATATTTTTTCTTAAAGGTCGCTCTTCAAGCAATATTCAAGAAAAAAGAGGCAAGATGTAGGATCCGAATCTCGCAACAACAACGCTCTTGCGAAAACTTCTACCACACATGGCAAATGTCGCAAATTAATTAAAGAAGTGACGTAATAGACAACGACAGCATAAAACACGAGAAAGATATGGAGATTTTGTGGTTGTTATAGAGAAAGCTCGCGTGAATGTAGCGGGAGCTCGAGAGAATGTAGTGGGAGCTCGAGAGAATGTAGCAGATCCTGAGAGAACATAGAAGAGCTTGAGAGTTTATGAGACGTACTCCACTATATGTGAGTTGTCATCTACTATGTAAACACCTATATAAAGGGAAAGGAAGGAGAGAGAAAGGGGGGATAATTTGGTAAAGGTTAGAGATATTTAGGGAGAGAATATATTTTCTTTATCAACTTCTTCTCCAAAAACTAAATCTAGAATTCTACCCATTAATGGAGATTATAAATGTAAATCAAATGTAAATTTAAACAATCATAGTGAAGAATCATGGATGTAGATCAAATTGATCGAACCATGTAAAAACCTTTGTGTCCATTTATAATTTTAGCATTCTTATCACCATTTTTATATGTAGATCTAGAAATTGTTATCAAGATATGATAAGGGGTGTGTTGTGGGATTTCCTGCAACTACAACTTCAACCATTTTCATGACTTACTCACATTTGTCATGGTGGATGAACACACGTGTCGTAGGCCGCCAGACCAAAACCCTAAGTGATATCCCCCATTTGTGACGTGATTGATGTCCCATGAATCGTGAAGTCAGTTGTTGACTGATTAGACATTGTGTCTAGGTTTTGTTGAAAATAGTATGATTAATGAATACTTAGTGATTCATGAATGTTAATGTTGCTAGTCTAAGTAAATATTGTAAATTCGATGAGTTTTTGAATATTAAGTTACGATTAATATTCGAGTTGCCCAGTTGGGCGAGTTACTGAATATTGATGAGTTACTAAATATAAGTGGACTATTCGAGCAACTGAGAAAGTATTGCTTGATTTGACAAATTACTAATAAATTACTGAATATTGATAATTGGGCCAATATTCGAGCAACTGAGCAAGTATTGCTCAATTTGACGAATTACTGATAAATTATTGAATATTGACAAATGAGAAGGTATTGCTCAATTCGACGAATTATTTACTGGTGACGTGGCCCAATAAAATATGAATTAAAAATATTGGTAGATTACTGAATATTATATAATTAATATCGATGTTGATTGTTGGATCACCATAAATTTATTGGTGTTTGAACTTGTTTAGAATGATGATTCGTGAAGCGTTTGTTCGAAACCCTAATTTTTGATCAATTGTTCGTCAATTGGTGAATTGATGAAAATTGGTCATGAGTGAAGGAGGAACAGACCACATGGGGTGATGGACGACCATGTGGTGCCCGAATGCTCAAGTGAGCATGCACCAGGGTCCTGAGTTGACCAATTGGTGAAAGAATGATGATTAAATGCCGGTTTCATCATTTATTGAAAAATAGTTGCTCGATTGAGCATTATGTAATAAAACCTAATTTATGGAGAAGTTAGGGACTATCCAAGAAGGCATGAAACCGTCACTTTCATGTAAAAACCCATTGATCTCATCTTAACTTTTTCTCTTGGCTTGTTGCCTCTGTAGAATATTTGTCTCGCGATAATATGACATGCCAAAATATTCTTGCGAACGTAAAGCCCCATGACATTGCGGTCTTAAGACACTTATCATCTCCCTAATGGAGGGTGCCGCCCTTATCTTCCCCATGGTTGCCCCTTCAAGGAGGGCACATCGGCCATACAACACTAGCTCCTCCCATCCGGTCTTAACAACAACCAGTTGTTTTCGCAACCTCTTGTCCTTTATGCCTATATGGCTTATAGTTACAATACGGCACCCTAAGTGGGGTTTTCTTCGGTCCGAGTGCATCATAGCCAAGACTTGCCAAGAATGTCCAGGGTAGTTTCGTACGCCCCGTGAATCCTTGGCTCAACCGTGTACCTCGGCGCCTTAGTTATACTCTGCACTCCTTAGAAGAGATCCTTGGTCGTCCAACCAGGGTATAACCTTATATAGTTGGAAATCCAAGGTACCTCCCCAAGATAGGTTTTCTTTAACCCCAACATCTCCATGACTCAGGTTCCAGCAATGGTGTAACCTTATCCTTGAGTCACATAAAGAGATACCCCCTTATATGACGCACTTTAGGTCTTACACTTGCCTCTTGCAAAATTTTATTCGCGAACTAGGGTGTACGCGATAAAGGTTCGTCCCATTCTTATGTCTCTGCAAAATTTTATTCGTGTTTCTTGCGAATATTAAAATTCTGATGAAGTTTCTTTTCTTTGATCTTCTCTTTATTTGCATTTCAACTCTTGTATAATTTGTCAATTTCATTTCTTTCATTTAAACAAAATATACTTTTGAAATATTTTCTTCAACAAATCATTCATAAACTTCTTAAATTTCATCATTTTACCTTTATACTTACTACCTTTTGCTGCGTGTTATTTTCTCTCCATCTGCGAGATGCTCGCCATCTACAGTTTGCAACTCATGTTGATTTCGCAGTATTCTTTCCTCTCTTCACTCTATTGTATCAACCATCATCTTATCACCTCTTTGTTTTTGCTTGATGTTATGTTTCCAATTTCTATTCCTCGCTGCCCTTTCTCCACAAGATTCCATGTCAATTTCATAGCATTTATTCCCATCAACCTAGTCTCCCTTTATTACTCCAACACCATTAGGATGAGAAAATTTAATACATTGGTGGAAGGTTGACGCCACACCTAATATCCCATGTAGCCAAGGTCGGCCAATCAGGGCATTATAAGGTGATTCAATATCCACAATGCAGAATAGAATCTTAGAAGATAACCCCTTTAAAGGAATTCACATTGTAATTTCCCCTTTGGGATTATTGGCAGTGCCGTTGAAACCCTAAATCTTATAGGTTGATGGTATCAGATCTTCGTCTTTTCCACCCATGGTTCTGTAAGTATGATAAAATAAGATATCAACTGAACTTCCAGTATCTATTAGAACTCTGTTAATGGCCCAAGAATCCTCAGTTTCACCATCATCATTTCTTCATCTTCTTCTTCTATTTGTTTTAGATTTATTTCTAACCTTACCACCAGTGAGTTCCCATGCATCTCGCCAGGCTCTGGTACTTCTTACGCAGTGAAAGAAATAGTTTGCTTTTGCCACTCCTCTAATGGCGAGACTCTCGCAATATTCATTATCTCTCTTCCATCTACATCTCTCGCGAAGACTCTGCTCAGAACATTGTCGTGGAAATCCTCAATAGTCTTGTACGAATGTATAATGGAATTACAGAACAAATTCTTCGCCTTGGCTCCAACCTCTATCACAAATGTTTATGCTCCTTTTACATCATTTACTCTGTGAATATCTGGTGCTGGTGGTAACTACTGAGATTTCGGATTTCCTATTAGAAAATGATTTAACTTTCCCTGATCAATCATCCTCAAAATTATTCTTTTTACATTCCTGCAATCGTTTATTGAATGTCCATGAAAATGATGATAAGGACAAAGTTCTTGATTTCGATTATTTTGATGTGGCTCTTTTCCCATATTCCAGGGTGATGGTATATTTTCCATCAGAATGATAGCCTCCCAAATTTTTTCTATGCTAGCATTCAGGGGTGGCATCTCAATTTATTCCCATATTATTCATTGATTCCCTTGCCCTCTAAAATTATTTTGCCTCTGACCGCCATAAGTCTCTTGCGGCTGATCAAGTCTTTGAATTTTATTATTTCCACCGCGATTGTAATAATTCCTTTCTCTCTCATACTCCTCTTGATCTCGACTTCCCATGGATACTAACTTCTGCTGGTTTTTAATAACCACTTTCTCTTGTTGTGGCTGCGAGGTGCTCGCCACATTGTTATTCATTTTAGGAAGTAAACTCCTATTTGCCGCTATTGAGCTGGTGTTTGCGACTGGATATGATTCTATATCATTTTGTTTTTCCTCCAAAGCAATGTATTCTTCAAGTAGTTCTCGTAGCTCAGTTATTGTGATGGTATTTTTTATTCTGAAAATTTGTATGTACAGCAGATTGGTTGCGAACATTGCATTAATGAAAGATAAAATGAGGTATCTCTCATCTACTCTTCCTGCCATTTCACTGCACATTATCTTCCATCTTATGGTTAGGTGTTTCAGACTCTCGCCAATCCTCTATTTTAACCCAAACACATCTTCAATACCGGGCCGCGAAGAATTGTTGCTTATATATGCTCCCAGAAATGTAGCTTGCAAATGGTCGAAAGAAGTTATTGTATTTTTAGGTAAGCCTTCAAACCATTTTAACGCCTCGCCAGTTAAACTAGATGCAATGTATTTGCACAACATAGCATCATGGTTTTCCCATTATAGCATACACCTAACATAAGCCTTGACATGTTGAACATCACAGGTAGTCCCATCGAAGATACTAGTTAATGCTGGTAAATTTCATTTTGGAGGGATTCCTCCTAATTGTACTTCTTGAGTGAATAGAGTTCTCGCAGCTTCTTTAATGGCTTCATCAAGTTGCCTTCTGCCTCCTTCTTTTCTGTTATTCAACATTCCCCTCATTTCTGCTAACTCTCTTAAAATTTGTTCATTCCCAGCTAAATTTTGCTCAATTGGTCTTTTCAGTGCATCTTTGCTTCTTCTGCGTTCATGTCTTTCTTGTCTTGCGAGATTTTATGTATCTTCATCTGCATCTTCATTTTTCCTTCTTTTGTGATTTTCCTCTTCACCTCCTTCTAGATTTCGCAATTGATTATGCCTCCCAATTTCTTCTCTGTGAGTTTCTTCATTTTTCCTCGTTTCTCTTCGCTGTCTTTCTATTATTCTTTTTATTCTATCATATTCCTCATTGATATTATTGCTATAGAAATTTTGTGTGCGTCTCCTTTCTCGATTTTCATGATTATTCTGCCGTATTGCTTCTTGAAACTATTGTTCTTCCACTTCTGCTCTTAATCTTTCCCTTTCGCAAGCTAGACGTGCTTGTTCAGCATAATGCCTCTCAATTTCGTCCTCAATTATTCTTTGATTTCTCGCCCATGTAATATTCTTCTACCTTCTTCTCGATTTTCTTCACCATCTTGGTTATTTTCATACTCTTGATTTCTATTATCACGTCTACCATTCATAGTTTCATCGCGTAGAATGTAGCGATCATTAACAATTTCTTCTTCTCCATGATGTTGCTCTTCATTTGGATTTTGCATTTCCTCTCGGATATTTTCTCCAGCATTTCTCATAAGGGAATTTGGCCTTGGTTCTTCTCTAAATGATCTTGAACTTGATCTAGTAGTACTTCTTGATCTCCTACTTTGTAATATCAAATTCTCCATTCTTAACTCGTGATTTTGTCTTGTTAGATTCGCACGTTCTTCCGCCTCTATCCTCCTTTCCTCTTGTATTCTTTATCTTAAAACCTCTATTGTTTCATTTTCATCATCTCCATGTATTAATCCTCTATATACTTCTCATTTTATTTCTTCTCTTCTTTCATTTCTTAATTGTCGATCTTCTGCTTCTTCCATCGAATCTGATCGCCAAGTATGCACACTCACTCTGTCGTAATCCACAGCTCTATCTTGTATTGGTTTTTGTTAATTCAGATGTTGAATTTGATTTTCTCCTTCATTCCTTGTTATATTTCTTCTTGT